>UFQX01000079.1:294221-660253 GCA_900497675.1 Arapaima gigas
CCCTCATACTGCAGCACCAGATGGATCCATCCAGCAACTTCTACAATTATCGCACAGCTTTGCGGGGTGCCACTCAGAGGTCCATAACAGCACACACTAGCCGGGAGAAGGTGAATTCTCTTTCCTCGGTCCAGCTATTGTACAAGGTTTTAGTCAGATACAGTAAATCCAATTTGGGTGTGTTTAGGGCGCCCATCTTAGAGTGCACAGTCCGAAATGGTGTCTCACAGATTTATGGGGGAGAAAAAAGAAACGCATTCCTTTCTTTACCCTGACGGGAAACTATAAATGTAGGTGAAATGTTGAGGGAGGAAGAAACATCACTCAAAATGATCTTAAATTGTCTTAAAAAGGAAGCGGGGAAGGATGATGTTTCACAGATACAAGACAAACAACGATCGATAGTGAAATGAGCGAGGCGTAAATCATAATGAGCTGGCATTTAAAAATATCAAACCTATTTTGAGCATTGCATAGCTTTGTTTTTTGGAGTAAAGGCGTAGAGGCTCTGACACATAGGTCATCCGAGGCTTAAAAAAAGCTATTTCCTGTTTTAGATATGTTCTTCTAAATAAA
Source organism: Arapaima gigas (assembly GCA_900497675.1). Lineage (NCBI taxonomy): Eukaryota > Metazoa > Chordata > Actinopteri > Osteoglossiformes > Osteoglossidae > Arapaima > Arapaima gigas. The sequence goes on from UFQX01000079.1 coordinate 294,798, forward strand.
AAGATATGTTCTGCCATGGAATTTGACTTGGCTTTAGTCAAGATGGAGCACAGGGCATTGAACTCGGTGTTTTAATATAGCAAGAGCTACTGAAATACTGAACATGCTGTACCCGGTGAGTTGTTCTGACTCTGCCTCATTAATCTGTCTTCTGGGACTTAAGTCTTAACTTAGATCATTCCTGGATGTCAGATGTGCTTTCCCATGTTCAGTTCAGCCTTGCTTTTACATGATGAACTTATCTACCACTTGACTATATTGAACAAGAAACGAAATTTATAGTAAGGACGTAAACTGTCTAGGACTTCAGTGTTGGGGGGCTGCCCACCCACTGGCTGCTTTTCCTCACCTCTCAGGTCATGCATGTTTCATCAGCCCTGTGGGGATGGGTCTGCACAGAAAGTGCTTTTTGGTCCTCGTGCCGTCGAAAGCTTGTCAGGCAGCCCATTAAGGTCACCACTGAAAGTTGTCCTCCACTCGAGCTTGGCTAGGGCTGTATCAGGCAAAGTGCGCAGGAGGCTGGGTATATCTGGAGAGGAATTTATAAATAATTCTAGATGTGCATGTCATAGACTCCTATCCCCAGCTTATCTCTGCTTTTCCATCTGCTGTCTTTGCCTAGGAATTCATTCTAAGCCTGTGTTTGTTTGTTTATTTATTTTTTGCAGATTGTTATTCCATTCTTCAGCTTACTAATCAAGGACATTTACTTCCTCAATGAAGGATGTGCCAACCTGCTGCCCAATGGACACGTCAACTTTGAAGTAAGAATCATCTTGGAGGCATCATGAAGCCATTTGAACTGGTTTAGAGTAGACGTGAGATCTTTATGTTGCTCAGATTTGAGGATGAGCTGGTAAGGTAAACTAAGGAACACGAAGTGCAGTCAAGTCTTGATTTCCACGAGTGTTATTTTCCAGGAGAGGGTACATTATGTGGAAAGCTGGGGAATATGAACATATTTTCCCATAAAAATGGGCAACGTCATAGACGTATTAGCAAAACGCACCTAAGTTAATCACTGTTTATTGAATCTTTCACTTTGGTTCTAATGCAGTCGACTTTCTAGAACACTTTGACTCGCTTAAGTCACACACACTCTTTGCTTGGACATTTTGACACACTAATGCACACAAATCAAGGGCAGGGCAAACAGGCCTGCATGGCACAGCTCCGTACGAGACGCATAAGCAGAGAGACAACGCAAGGCAGACTGACTGAACGATGACAACATGGCTCAGCTGTTGCTTCCGCGTGTAAATTCTAGTTGACTGAATTTGCTTCAGATCGGACATCAATTTTTGCGTCCCGGTAATGACTAAAGCAGCTGATGATCTTCAACTGTGATACTTCATTGGTAGTTGCTAACAGTCATGATATCACCCCCTGTAGAAATTCTGGGAACTGGCCAAACAGGTGAGCGAGTTCATGACATGGAAACAGGTGGAGTGTCCCTTCGAAAGAGACCGCAAGATCCTGCAGTATCTTCTGACTACACCAGTCTTCAGTGAGGACGGTAAGCTGTGTTCATACCTAAACGCTGTCAAAGGCTTTAAGGCCAGTTTCAGAGCACAGGAGTGCAGGGGCTGAGAAACTGAGTTGGACTCCTGTTTCCTGCTCCCTTGCATGTGGCCGTCTGTCTGCTGCTGGGCCTGAGATTTACGTAATACACCTCATGTGGTAGCTAAGCTGTGCTGGCTGGTGAACCTCAGGCCGGCTATATCTAACCCCCGTGCTTCTCGATAGTTAATAGAGTAGTTTGATTTTTATCTTTATTGATAGGTGTTGCCTATCTGTCCTACACAATGCATCCGTTTTCCCATCAGTGAGTGCAATCCCTGTGTAGCGGCAGCGTCTCATTCAACCACTTGCCGACATCAAGTCTCAAAGGGCTGCATGTTGCAACACGTAGCGGGGAAATAAGTGAGTAATAATGGCCGTTGTCCTCCCCACAGCCCTGTACCTGGCCTCGTATGAAAGCGAGGGTCCCGAGAATAACATGGAGAAGGACAGCTGGAAGTCTCTCAGGTGCGTAACGGGACCGAGGTCAACTACAAATACATCAGCCACGTACAGTCGCATGAGGGATGGGGTCAAATCTCATTTTCACAGGCTGTGGAGCAGACTAAAATAAGCTTTACAGAAATGGGCAATTTGTGATTACTTTTTTAAACTGTTGAGAAAACTAATTGAGTTTCAGCGGTAATGTTTAATTTTATTGGCTTTGTGTATGGTTTTGAGGTGTGGCTATTCCACAGAACTGTTTAATATCAAGAAGTCTATGTAGCAAAAATATCTGCTTCTCACTAATGCGAAATTACCCATTATAGCAGAACAGCTTTTTGCCACATGCTTCCCCTGATGGGTGACCACGTGTGATTTATTTTATTTAGCTGCTCAACACTAAGTCTTAACCCAAAAATGAATGTCGCGTATACCACACTGAGTTCATTATACAACTAATAGAAATGTGTGATTTAAAAAAAAAAAAAAAATCCTTTTTTGCCCCCCCCGCAGGGTAACCATTAGTAAAAACATCAGCAACAGCTTCATGTCTATACACTTAAATGCTGCCTTTTCTCTAACAGTTTGTCTTCCTTTCCAGGTCTACTCTACTGAGTCGAGTATGAATAGTGAAACACTGAAGAAGCTGTATATGTTTAAGTCCTCAGTGGAAGTGTCTTCAGATGAAGGAACTAATAATCTGGACTGTGGCAAGGGCTGAGATGCTCAACAGCAACGTTTCTGTAACATATCAAAGACTGACATGTTTTTGCTGCTGGAGTTTGGTATTTCGGGACAATTTTTAAAAAATCCTTTTGCTTTTGTCATTAAAAAAAGTGACTAATTCACGTCATACCGGAAGCCAAGGCTTTGCTGTTGTGCTTTTCTGCACTTGTCTGAAGGACACAGGCCAGCTGACAGAAGTTCATACTATAGTATTAATGGTTTTGGGTACTTTTAATGCAGGTTATTTGAAAGGTAATTGTATAATGTATCTTCTCTAAGAAGAAGTAGGAGTTGGCTGCTGGTTGGCTCACTCGGTGTGACTGGTTTGACAGCGCTTTGGAATACCAGCGTTGCATGCTCTGCAGAGGCAGTGCGCTTTATCACTAATAGACCTAAAACTGAGATTGTTCAAGCTAACATTTATACTTTAATTGTGATTTACTTTTTTCTACTTATAAAAACAAGTAGTGTCACTCTCTTAACCCTGTGTGGTTGATCAGCTTTTTTTGTGTGGGGTTTGGAAGCAGGGTGACATCTAAGAACACTGAACAGTTACCAATGTCACTTGTGTTGTATAAAACCAGTGCAAAGGTCTTGTAAAACATAGCTTAAATGACAGACCCCCCCAGTTCTTTTTTTTCTTTTTTATAAACACCACTCGGTCCCATCCTACAGTTCTCTCGAGGGCATGAACGTTAATGTACTTGGCACATGGTTATCGGGTAAACATGTTCTGTGGTATTTGGTGTAATTGCCTGGAGTAAATATAGAGCTGAAGCTCTACCAGCGTCATGCGATTAAGGTTAACCCCTCTGTGAAAATAGGTTTCCCCCTATCAGAGACCCCTGTCCCTTCTGCCCCCAAGCTGAAACTGTGTGCAGAACACAAACAGAAGTGACCATGTGTTTTGTTTTTTGTAATGATTGGAAACATAGTTTACAGAATGAGTTAGCAAACTAGAACTGTGTGTGCAAAGATAATGTTGAATATAAAATTGTATAGAGAGGTGGAGTCTGTATTCTTTACTCCGATTACCCTTAATGTGCTGCAAGTTTTTAATTGTATTTACTTATTTTTTTAAAGTGTTATTTTTGGGTATCTTTTCCCAGCAGGTATTTTGTGTGCTTTGTCCTTAGTTAGATTATTTTGCTGCTTTTATATATTGTTCCTATTTAAAATTTGTACTAGGTAAAGTACTTTTTGTTAGTAGGTTATTTTTGTTAAAAATGTTTAAATGTACCTCTTGTTTTGTAAGTATGGGGGGTTGATTTAAGGGTACTTGAATAAAGTGTGCTGACTATTGTCTCCCATTGGTTTCACTCAAATTCAAAAATGTAAATTTATATGTTTATAGCATTCAGTTTCCATGAATTGTTTATAACTGATAAAAGTGCATAAAAACATGAGACCTTTAATAAAAGATTAAAGAAAAATGCACCAATGGTCAACTGAGTTCATTGATATGCCAAAGTGATGAGTAAAATAGTACTAATAATGCTAGTATTATACAGTACTGGTTGAATGAATACTGCGCCTCATGTCAGGGCTATAAACTTTAGTCAGCAATGCCTTGGAATGTTAAATTATTTAAAAAGAGAGAAACATTTTTAGGACTAAATGATATCTTAAAGCAAAACGTTCCAGTTTTATACATTCAAGTAGTATAGTACAAACACAAGGTGTTTGTCTAATCAAAAGTCAGAATTAATAGAACGAAAAAAACTATGTTGTGAAATGCTGCTACAAAACAATGTATCGGAACATATTTAATAAAGTTTGACCCATAATCTGTCTCCGAGCAGAAGATTTGTCCAGATAAAAGATTAAATCAGTAATGGGAGATGTACTGAATCCAGAGCAGACAATGATGGTCTACTTTTGAAGAATTACTCTGGGAAAGACAAACCAAATGAACAGATAAGGCCCAGTTTTCCAACTGGATGCTTATTACCCAAAACCCAGTTGTGTGTGAAAATATTTAGCTTTTAAGCAGTAAAAGCTGTCTAAAAGACCGGTGCATAAAATCATTGACAAAACACACAGCAGTAAATAAAACCAAGACCAAATGTTAGACAGCTATACTGCTGGAACTGTTTATTGCATAATGACATCCTCACCCACTGTCTCTCGACTGCATTTCTAGCGATCTAAGCCCGTTCGGGGGATTATTTGCAGCTCTCTACTGCCTCCTGCTGGTATTGTTTCCGTCATCGTTTGGCGTTAAAGACGCGGAGGTTTGTTCACTGGCTCAAGACTAGCTAAGCCGTTATGCTATAATCTAAATACAGTACTCTCATAATTTTCAAGCATGCAGTTTTTTCAGTTTACTTGTAATTGCATTTTTTCCCACTAATCCATCTTCTGTAAATGTCAGTTAACAGCAAAGTGAAAGGGACCTGTGTTCACCTGCCAAGCCATAGATGGCAGTAAAGAAAATTATTCAGTAGAAGCAAAGATGAAGCTAAATTTAGTACGCTGCATGAGCGTACTAAAATACTGCAAACCTTAGTGAAACTTACTTTAATTTTTGATTGACCCATTAAGTACACTAGTTTTTGTTCCAGCTGACCAGTTAACTAGCTGGGCAGTACCCATCCTTCCATTTACAAAGGCCACTTGTCCAATGCAGGCTCACAGAAGTCTGGACCGTATCCTGGAAACATAGGGTATGAGGCAGGGTACCTCCTGGACAGCACAACAATGAATTGCGCAGTAATAACATGTACACACACAATGGGCAAATTAGAGTAACCAGTTCACCTGAAACGCATCTTTAGACTATAGGAGGAAACCAGAACACTCAGAGGAAACCCACAAGAACATGAGAACATACAAACTTTGCCCAAAATTTGAAACCAAATCTAAACCCACAGTCCAGCAGATGTGCAGCATCAGCCAGGCCTACTGCACCACCTTGGACAGTCCTCATTATATACTTATACTAAATATTATTTATAATGGGTATCCATCCATCCATCCATCCATCCATCCAGCCATGCATCCATCCATCCATTTTCTTTAACTACTTGTCCCAGTCAGGGTGACAGAGGTCTGGAACTGTTTCCAGAATCAATGGTTAGGAGGAGACTATACCCTGGACAGAACTCCAGTCCATCGCAGTGGGGGCAAACACTTAGACAGTGATACACACATACACACACTATTGGTAATTTACTGTGATCAGTCAGTGTGTATATTAAATATAAATATTACACCGAGCAGTGGCAGAGCAGCTCGGTCGAAGGTAAGACAGCGTCAGCACCTCCTGCCTGATGGTGAAGGTCAAAGGAGCACAGCTGAGGCTTACTGACCTGATGATGGCCTCTGCCTCCCAGGGTGCACTTAGGGTAGCGAGAGGGTAGTTCTGGATTTTTGGACTGTGTCTGATTCAGTTGACAAACTTTGAGAATAACTTGCAACAGTAAAGGTTCAACACTTGTGAACAAACAATTTTAACCCCATACTGTGCATAATTGCTGGTCTACTAAAGGGCTGCCATGGTCTAGAACTTATCCCTCAAGCTGAAGCTAGACCCCAGGTTATCAAACACCCACTCATGCAAACATGGACTCCGGGTAATTTAGGGTTACCAGTTCACCTGAAACAGAGGAATCCCACTAGAACTGGGATAGTTATGGGATACAAACTCCTTGCAGGCTGAGCCAAATTCGAACCTTTGCTCAGCCCAGAAGCTGCACAACCATGTTCTTGCACACCATGGTGTTTTATTCCATACACCTTCTGACGTAGCGGCTGCTGCTTGTTCCTCAGACAGAACCAGCCCCATTTCACCCTTCAGGGTTTCACACTGGATCGCAGATGGTGTGATGTTTACTGATGTCAGCGCAGGTCCACCTGCAATCCTGCTACCTGGCTGAACGTGTAAAATGATGGAATATCGGTGGCAACGTCTACCACTGGATGTGACAAGTCACTCTTCTGAGCAAAGTGGTTGAACAAAGAGAAGTATCAACACACAAATACAGTATGTTCTGCTTTTACTCATCAAAAAGCAGATCTTTAGACACAAATGAGATAGACGGTTATATAAGAACTTATCAGAAAAGTGTACTGGTTCTGGGAAATGAACTGGATTTTCAGTATTTAAACGAAAATGCAGTTATTTTTTCCTTGAAGAATGTATATTATGATGCATTTTGTCCTCTTGAATCCCTTTCTCAGGGTCTTGGAACAAATGGAAAGGTGATGCAACCACTAAAAGGAGCTCTTGACTTAAGCACTGATTTTTCTTCAGGTGTAAACATGTCTTAGAGGAACGTGACAAAGGTATGGGTGCCCGTGCTGTGGATTCCTCTGACCCCCATCAGTGGGGCGACCCACGGTTCACCCTCACACCTGATCCATCAGGATGGTGGTGCGACGTGGCGAGTAGAGGCCTCGGTGACCTCACTGCCATTCATGCCTCTTTTAGCTTGGCTGGGTCCTCAAAGAAACAAACAAGTCCAGCCCTTATTTCTAGTCACTTTTTGTCTTGCTGCACCTATGTAAACATATCGACTAGGATTTGATGGAGGATCCTGCTTTGTTTAGTGACCAGTACCCACACCTATGTAAACTAATTTTTTGCTTTTATTCAGTTTTCCTTCTGCAGCTCAGCATTGTACTGGAACAAGTGATTTGTGCACTAAAGCAGGACCCACTCATGGGGTTTGAGCTGGCAACCTTCAGGCTAAAAACTATTTCTTCTAATTTTATTTTAATGTCCTTCGCAAATTATAACGCTTTAGCAGTTTATCCTCGTTCATGTCTGACTTTGCTAGAATTCTTGACTTATAAATTGGTCATCAAATGGTTTCTATTTAATTCAGTTCAGCTATGGTTCATTTTATGCAATGATTTGCAGCAGGTTTCCTTGGAGTGAAGTGTACAGTTTTATATAGTAAGTTGATGGGCTGATCTGAAACAGTGTTAAAAATTAAATACATTATGTTTTCATCATAACTGTATGATGGCAGAACACCAAGGGTGGGGAAAAGAAAGCAAATAAACTCTGAAAGGTGAAGAAAACCTCTGGAACTCCAAAAACCTACTGGGTGAATAGGCCTGCAGACTGTATGGTTTTCTTTAAGATGACCATAGTAGAGTGTGAGATTAATGACTGCATGAGAAGCTCTGTGGTTCTGTGAGAGATGATGGCAGAAGCTCTGTGGTTCTGTGAGAGATGACAACAGTAGAAGCTGTGTGGTTCTGTGAGAGATGATAGCAGAAGCTCTGTGGTTCTGCAAGAGATGACCATGGTAGAAGTTCTGTGGTTCTGTGAGGGATGACAACGGTAGAAGTTCTGTGGTTCTGCATGAGGTGAATACAGTAGAAGTTCTGTAGTTCTGTGTGAGATGACAGCAGTAGAAGCTCTGTGGTTGTGTGAGAGATGACCACAGTAGAAGCTCTGTGGTTCTGTGTGAGATCAGTGTAGAAACTATGTGGTTCTGCATGAGGTGACCATATTACAAACTGTGTGGTTCTGTGTGAGATGACGGCAGTAGAAGCTGTGTGGTTCTGTGAGAGATGATAGCAGAAGCTTTGAGGTTCTGTGAGAGATGATGGCAGTAGAAGCTCTGTGGTTCTGTGTGAGGTGACAGCAGTAGAAGTTCTGCGGTTCAGTGTGAGATGACCATAATCCAGGCTGTGTCATTCTGCAGTTTGTCTAACTGGTGTATGTGGTGCCGTCTGAGTCTCTGCCAATTAAGTGTTACTAACTTAAGTTTGCGAAGTTGAAATGTTTGCAATTCTCATGACATCTTTCAGTTTCCACACTTTATTAAGTCGCCTCTTCAGTCTCTTTATCCTCTTTCTGTTGGCTGTTCGCAGCAATGAAGCTGGCAGGGCCACTGTCCACCCCCCATGAACACCGGCCCAGGGACCAGGCTCAGAAATGACCTCATACATACTCACGCTTTAAACAAGCTTTATAAATTCTGATTCTTGTTTGGAGATTCTTGTCACCAAATAAAATACCTCCCCGGCTGAGAAACAGAATTTGTAACCCAATCAGAGTGCAGATGTTTCAGAGGAATAGTCTAGATACCACTGAGCTCGGTCATTAAACTCAACGTGGAAAGGAATTCAATTTGGAAGCTGATGCTGACAAATATGTTCTTTGGGACCCAGAGTTGTTTGGAATAAAAGAGAAAATGGAAGATAATGAAATAGATGGAAAATAGTTATAAAGTTAAACAATTAAAGTGGAGGGAAAAGTGTACGGGTCATTTCTGTTTTATTATCACACCTACTTTGGAATTCTTTACAAATTTTTTTATAAAGATAGTGTATAATATATGTATAAACACTTTTTAGAATGTCTCAATGAATTCCAAAGTATAATAAATAGTTCCCGAGTCTAGGCGATGACGTAAAACATTAAATGGCCTAAGACTGCGATAGATAGATAGATAGATAGATAGATAGATAGATAGATAGATAGATGAGTCATTCTATGTTAAGTTGAAATGTTTTAGTGGTTCTTTGATCTCACTGCACGTGGAGGTGTGTTTACACTAATGTCTTTGCATCCGCAGAATGCATCAGTAGTTTTACGGCAGCGAACCTATAATGGGCTTAAACAAAATGTCGCAAAACTTGCAAATGCAAAACAAATGCCAGCTTATGCAGCTTTATTGTTTCCTCAAACGCTTCATTAGAAAGACTGGTGCTCTAAACACGGAGATATTGTACACAGGTGAAGGTGTCCATCAGTAGTAATGAGTGCCATTCACATCTTGACAGGTGATGTTAACCTGTAGCTTCATCTCCTTCATCTCTTCAGCTCCTTCTTCCACACCATCTGCCAATAACTATCACAAGCATGAACTCCACCATGCGCCATATAAATAAAAGCATCTTTAAACATTTGTATCCATATACAGATATGTACCATTAAAATGATTTTTGCAAGAGACCCATTTACCTTTTGCTTCATATTTACATGCTGATTTCAAAAACAAGTTGTCATTCCATCTTTGCAAGAGAAAAAATGTAATTATAGAGAGCCCTTATACATAAAATGAACACGTTTCTACAAAGGTGATGTTGCCTGAAAAGGTTCGATCGCGTCACACTACTGTTGTACGATTTTAAAAACACGCACTCATACTCGATGCTCTATTTCAACCCATCCATTGACAATTCGTGATAGAATCATCAGAAACGTGAATGACGCTTTTAAATTGATGTCTCAAAGAGAACACACCTTGCAGTGACACAGTGGCAGCTTACATTGTTCTGACAACTCTGACTAAGGTTCTCTTTATCCATACAGCACAGCACAATGTTGTTATAAAGCAACGAGTGATAAGGCCTCCGAATAAACGCCGACGGTAGGGATGCTGGTGGTTTTTGGTATAAAAATGAATTACATTTTACCACTTTAAAAAGTCAAAATGGAATGTAGTGAAAAAAACATCAGGAAAGTAATCTGACCCAGAAGTTTCCAGCTTCAAGTTGTACAGTGACTTCAGGTTCAGATCTGTTACTCTTAACCTAGAACAAACCTAATGAACAACCATCTCTCTTGTCCACGTATCATTATTTTTTTCATGATATTTAGGGTATGACCGAAATTGTGCATGTTGACAATAGCCATGCTGTAATACAAAAAAATAAATAAAAATAATAAGCATTTTGAGGGCTCGATCTTATTTACATACTTGTGAATTAACGGGTGACTTTCCTCTAAGAGAACGAGCAATTCTAGTTTTCATAGTGATAGTAACATTTTGATATGTATATTAGACTGCTAAATATTCATACAGACTCCTTATAAATGTGGTGGTGGAGAAGTAAATATAGAGTTAAAGTACAGTCAACTAGCAGAGCAACACAGCCAACACATGACATCATTTCAAAGCTCTGTGTGAAGCAAACTGAGATGAGCTCGGCGTATGTCAGCAACGCGGGGGGCCTCCCTCAAGCCACAGCACAGGGTTCTGGGTCATTCAAAGGCTGACAGCAGGTCAAGACACTGTAGCAGAAGATGTTGGCATGAGATCATTCAGGCACAACAAGTTGAGTTGCTGAGATGAAAGCTAAAAGGAGTCAGCATGAATACATAAACACATCTAAACATTTATTGCAAAAAATTAGGTGACAATAAAACTATTTCTGCAGCAAATAGACTAATAATATGTTGGCCAAGGTCCATTGCGCCATACCTATTATTCATTTTCCATTAAATAAGCAAAATGTTTAAGTACTGATTAATATTTTATATAATAAAAATCTGTTGAAATCTTAGCTCATCCCTCTTAATGACTTTAACAGAAATGGGAACCAGCGAAGATGACCTGGAGCTCTGAAGGGTGGCAAACTTTGTACAAATTACTCTGAAATAAAGTAAGGACCAAACAGGTGTCGATGAACTTCTGCATTCACCGTGAGAGCTGAGGAGTTTGACTGTGTGACGACTGACTGACCGCTTGCCTTATCGCAGGGTCACGATGGTCTGTGGCCTATCCCTGAAGCACAGGGGCCGAGGCAGGTAAACCTTGCACTGCACCCCCCAGTCCACCACAGGGCATCTGCCTCTATACAGCACCACTGCTGATTTACACCACTTGCAGCACCGAGGCTTCTGATTTTGAGCCCAGAAAGTGCTAGTTTCCTGTGATCCTTAACTGTTCATCTGAGTAACACTTTTCCAACTGGCACTTGCAAGAAGTTCTGCAATAAGGAACATTACCAGTTACCCATGGATTGCACAGCCATTTAAAAAAGGTACTAAGAACTGCCTAACCAGTGAACCCAAAATAACCCACAACACAAGGTAAAACGTATCATTGAGGACATTATTCAAAATTTTTACAAGTTCATTTGTTACTTGCTTATATAGTTAACATGAAACTGGTTAATATTTTAAAATATAGCTAAAAATAGTAACCTAAATGGTATCATTCATGACACTTCCCCAAATGCAAATTAAAAAACAAAAATAGTTTGGCTTTGGAATCCATACATGTATGTAGATATAGCAGCTGTATGAATACTCAAACTACTTAAACATGTTTTTAATACATAGCAAGTATACTGCATTTATCACGAAGTCACACAAGTGTTTGAGTTGGCCTGCTAACATAAGGTGGGAACCCATTTTCAATTAGGCAATTTTTCATGTGGACCCCTAAAAAGGAATGTGATCTAAACATATTCTGTCAGGTAAAAATTATATTACTTTGTCTCTTTTCAGCCTCTTTAAATAAATTGCTTTAAAGATTTTAGTTACACAAAGGCGGTAAATGAGACATTTGCCTATAGCATTGTCACAAATACTTCAAAAGTGTATTTTGGTTGTTAAAAAAGCTCCTTTGTTAAAAGTGATTCAGTCTAGTACACTTGGTTAAAAACAGAAAACATCCAGCTGTTCCTCCTGCTATGTCAGCGATATCACAGTTAGATATAAAAAAAATCATAATAAGATCCTCATCTCTACTGATAAAAACAACAATTTCTATTGCTCAGTCAACCATGTTTAATAAAGCAAAATCTAAAAGGGACGACAGAGAATTTGTTTCTTAAAAAAATATAAGCGTACTTTTTGGTTTTGTTTGGTTCAAGCTTCCATGACAGATGATAAAAGTCTTCATCAATTTATTCATTAAATGTGTGAAGAAATTCATAATTAATTAGGGGTTCAGTTTCAGTGCAAAATGACAACCAGGGTGTGGCCATTTCAGTGGGCGTTGCTGGTGGGGGGCATCATCTGCAAACGCAGGAGTCCACGGTCATGTTGGGGTAGACCTTGAGCACCACGTTCTTGTCCTGGTCGAAGAACAGGATGCTGAGGGGCGACATTGCTTCAGGCACACAGCAGGGCTCCGGGATGCCAGGCACCACGCCCACTGCCCGCACGATGCTCTGAATGGTGGCGTGGTTGGACGGCTTCAGCGACTGCGGCAAGAGAAGAAGCAGGGGGTCAGATAGGGGCATCGCAGTCGAACGAACCCTTCAAAAAGCCACGTGCCTAACAGCAGCAGCCTTTCTCCAACAATCGGCCTCCTGTCATTTGACAACAGTTCCTCTCTTTTACCAAGCTTTGCAGGGGTCCCTTCAGAAATCCAGTAAGCCACAAAGGCGAGAAGGACATTCAACCACTTGTTTTCTTTGGCCCAGAAACACTAAAATCATATGTAGAAATGCTCCTCTTCTTTATTAGGTTTGTTTATTGCTCAGCACTTAAAACCAAAAGCAGGTATATCAGATGTAATTTATACACTCCTCCCTCAACTTACACCCCTAACTGGTTCCTGAAGAGGCTGCGTTGTGTGATGATGTGTAAATCGAGACCGATATTTCCATTATTTCTTAGGGAGAAAATTATAAAGCATTCCAGCCCAACTCAAAAACCTCAGTTTCCTCAAATTTCACGACACCATAAAAAAAACTTATTTGAGTAAGAAACAAAACTTTGTTTACACTGTCGTAGCCTTAAAAAGGATTCTCCACTGCGAAGTAACTGAATTGGAGAAAGCAGTTTTCATCATATACATACCGCTTTCTCGCACAAACAGAACCTCTACAGCTTTATTCTCACATTCAGTGATAACTTACGTTCTTACCAAATTCAGCCATTTAGAATAGCAGGAAATACCACTGTATTCACCCATGTAGAAGAGCACAATATATTATCGAATTCAGCGATATAGCACAGTACTATAGAGCAGCACATACAGAAGGCGAACATGGAATTTTTTTGCCATTTTGTTTTCTCGCCTGAAGTGTGATGTATAGAGCAGATCAAGAAATTGTACTAAAAATGTAACGCGTTATAGCGAAAAAGTGTGTGAATACACGTGAATTGAGAGATGACTACTTATATTGTATTTACACCTTTTTTGTAGCTACATAAAATTACTGGAGTAATTGAGTTTAAACCGATTAGTCAAGACTAGACAAGAGCAAAACTCTTCTGGTTTGATCCCTTAAGCTGCAGGTTGTGCTGAGTTTATAACTGTTGCCTAGCAATCAAAGGAAATAGGTTTGAATCCCTCTCCTGGTACAGTACCCAAGATACTTATGTGTAAATAGGTGCAAGCAGCTTAACATACAAACCCAGCATCCTAAGTTGCTTTGGCAAAAAGCTACAGCTGACTGCTGTCTCAAAGTGTCATATAGAAAACAACCATTTATTGTCATGCTTTCATTTTAGCTGAAACCTTTGTCCAGCGTAACTTTAAATGTTTGTACAAGCTACTCTCCACTGTGTCTTAAGTCTGGTAATTCAGCGTAAGTACAGGTATCCCCCGACTCACAAGCGTAAGGTGTTCTCGGAAGTTGGCTTGTTAGGTGAAATTTCATAATTCAGACAAGTAATAAACATTATGGTAAAATCATATTTGTTCATAACTCATTAAAGGGTATTAAATAATTTTACTCCCACACTCAAAGACTCATAGGTCAAAGACCTGCATCTGGAGGTCCGGAGTACACCTTGCTCACGGGAAGCACAGCAGGAATGGAAATTGAACCCAGGACCTTTAATTTGTAGAGTAAAAGTCTTCACCATCATACTACCTGCTTAGAATAAAACTGCTGTGGCGTTCAACTGGTCATCACCACCCAAACCTGTCACTTGTAAGGGCAGAAGACCCAGAGGAAAGCCATACATTAACTCTTTATTATTACTGAGCAGGTTCATGAAATCTTCACTTGCATGACAGCCCCTGGCTGTCCATAATTAAAAGAACAATGACTGCTTTAGAACCGTTCTTTTATAATACTCCAGGACCTCCAAATAATCTGCCTAGTTGTCTGTGAGAAAAGGGCTGGGACAAGTCCTCATACCTTGCTTTTTTACAGGTTCACAGTAAATGAGGTGAAATTCCACATGCTGTGATGGACATGTCTCATTGCCTTTTATCATCTGTCTTACCCCGTTTGAACTGCTGCTCAGTACACACCTCCCGTCCTTCGCCATATGCAATTTGGACTTGAATAAGTCACCATATCCAGCTGCCCGGAATATGCATTAAGAATGGGTCACTTGGGAACTGCAACAACACTTTATTAACCATGCACAGAAATAAGGGTTTCTGACCACCCGTATCACATACTTCAAAGCACGAACTGTCAAATTCGTTAAATTTCGCAGCACATCTGACACTTTCTGCACTGCATTTGATTCAACGGGAGGTATGAGACTCAAGCCCAAGCACCTCGACACTTGCCCGGCCATGGGGGGGGGTGCGCAGCCATTCGCCGGCGCTCTGCTGGGGGGCTCACTTGGTGAACATTAGCAGCGTCTGAGCGGCAGCGGAATGTAGCTGTTATTGTTACAGCCTCAGGAGTGACCACACAGCACCACTTTAATTTCCTTGTTTAGAGTCTAGTATAAGCACATTAGACAGGGCGCTAGCACAGACCAACGGCTGGAATTCCACATCTTTCCACAGATGATCTCATTCCTCCGATTAAATTTAGGATCCTAATAATAACTTTTCCCCTTTACAGAATACTTTGTCCCAGTCTACAATCTTAACTAGCTGGCGCAGCTTCCACATGTTTTCCATCGTGCCGGAGCATCCCGGCTTTGTCTTTCACGGAGCACAGGAATGTCCTCAGACAGGACAGGACTGGTTCAACTCAAGTATTTATGAGTAATTACAATCCCGTCTTATTTCTAAACTGCGCAGTGCCTGAAATTCCAAAAATGTTAGCACTACTGGACAAATGAAGAGTACACTTCTAACATATTTAGCTTTTGCTCCCAAAGTAAGACAATATTTAGCTGCTCACGGTGATTTATACACAGCTGCTGAAATTTTACTGTATCAGCTCGGGATGAGTACTGTTCTCAGGGGAACTGCAGCAGGATTCGAACCTGGGTCCCTCATGTATAAGGCTGCAGGACCAAACACTATGATGCATGCGCTACATCTGATTACTTAATGCCAAAATCCTAACTTGCCATGTTAGCTATTTAAGATCAACCTTCAAGCATCAATCAGAAGAGTCCTGGCAGGTTGTCACATGGATGAAGTGTTGGTGTTGCTGTCACTGTCATCAGCTGCTTGCCCTGCTGAGGGTCGCCCGCCGTGGGCTGGACCCTAAGCGCTGGACAATGGGCTATGAGGAGTAAACCCTGGACATTAGGGGCAATTTACCTGAAACGCGTGTCTTTGGGCTTTGGAAAGAAACCAAATCCTGACGATCCTGTTAAACAACAGATAAATGCAAATGTCCCCCAACTCTTACTGTAAGAGAATAACATTATATAAAGTTATCATTAAATTGTACTTTTGAGGCCTCAACTTTTGTCTGCCGACTATTAACCTGTTGAACAATCCGGTAACTTGAACATGATTTATTCACTTTTACAGCAGTACCACGTTCTCGCTGGGTCAGTTCAGGGTAAGAACCTTGACCGGGGCACTATAACGGAGTGGGACTGGAACCCACACCCTTCACACAGCAGGGTGACACGCCTGTGCGCTGCGCCACCTGCGGATTAGTGTTTGATGGAGGTTTGGGAGTTAGTTAGATACGAGCAACTGGTCAACGCGGTTATCATTTTTGGGACGGGCGCATGCTGCGGGTCCGGCGCGCGCTCACCTTCGCCATGGGGAACTGGCACGCGCCCGAGCAGTAGTACGCGTCGAAGGATTTGGGCGATATAATCCACTCGCTCCAGCCGATGTCGGCGAAGTCCACCCGCAGGTACCTGCGCGCGCACTCCCGCGGCTCGCGCCACTGCTTTCCTCGCGCGCTCCGATCGTCCAAGCGCAGCAGCTGCGCGCGGTGCCGCTGGCTCTTCCGCGGCTTCTTCCGGGGCCGCTTGGCCGTCCTGTTCTCGGCGGGGTCGTAGTGGTCCGTGTCCTCCCAGCGCGGCGCTGTGTGCGGGTACTCGTTGCCGGGCAACTCGTTGTTCTGCAGCGGGAGCAGGGCGTCGAGGGCGCGCCTCGTCCGCCGCGCCGCGGCGCCGTCGGGAACACTCACCTCCAGGCGGTGGAGAGGGGTGTCCGGAGGGGCGTGGGGGCGCCGCAGGGTGGACGCCACGTGTTCGGGGCCTGAGATGTCCGAATCGTTAGCGTAGACCAGGATGTAGGGCGGGGGGTCTTGTTGCTCCCGCGGGAGCTGGACCCCCAACAGCAGTTCGCAGTGCCTCCTGGCCTGCTTCACTATGGCCGTAATGTCCTTCCACCGCCACGGCCTCGAGTCCGAGCCCTGCGTGGGCGCGCTCAGCTGCGTGCGCTTCACGGCGATCCCGGCGCTGCCATCCGCCGAGGGCGACGTCCAGATGGCGAGCTGCGCTTGCCCGCAAGCTGCGGACTGCTCACATCTGGAGGGTCTTTTCCGAGAGCCGCCCACGAAGTAGTGCAGCGTGGCAGAAAGGATGTGCTCGGACTTGGAGATGGAAGTCAGGTTGAAGACCTGCATGCGCGTGCTGTTGATCTCACCTATAGTAGAGGCGGTACAGGGAGCGCCGGGGAAAGTCGGTTTGTATCATTAAAGCTCAAGGTCCTCTAAGCAAAAGTTAGGCTGAACATCATCTTGGAAGCTCCTTTTAAAGGTGCTACACACAGTACACAGCAACAGCATAATAATAATAATAATAATAATAATAATAATTGCTCATTTTAGTTTTTAACTCAGTGTGTATTGCATATTACGTATTTCCCTGAAAACGTTTTGTTCGAGGTGATTTAGTGATACACTGCAGTATACTACCTTCTGTACTATTATTCACACTAAACACGACAGCAAAGAGGCACACCCACAATACTGAGTCACCAGTTCACCTGAAACACGTGTTTGTACTGTGGGAGGAAACCGGAGCACACGGAAGACACTCACACGAACACGGGGAGAACATGCAAACTGCAAACACACTGAACGGAAAAAGAACCCACGACTTTTCGCACTTCGCACTGCGCCCTGGGTTTCCGGCTCCAGACCACCGCAACCCTGACTTGGACAAGCGGGCTTCTATTTTTACTACTACTACTACTAATAATAATAATAATAATCGGCATGATCTACATGTTGGTGATTGTACGTAAATGGAGGTCCAATCTAAAGCCTATTTAAATCCACTTTGTTGCATTACATTTTAAAGCCAAAATAAATTAAATGTGAGGCCAATAAAAACTGAGCTTAAAAACCTTTTCAATACACGGCGGTGTGACGTGAGCTCCGCTCCACACGCCCGGTCCCCCACAGCCTGCTGAAATGCGCTGGTTGTCCTGGTGTTTCTAGCACGTGCCAGCAGGAGGAACCCAAGACTAAGGCACAGAACCCACACCGCACTAGTGACAACAGCCGGGGGGGATTAAACTTCACCGCGAATTGCGCCCCTCAGTACCGACCAGCTGCTGTACCTACGCTTGACAGTCCAGATGTCCATAAACCTGCGCTTCCTTACTGTTATAATAACAGTCTTTACAAAATGCGTTCTTGTTGTAGCTTAACCTTTGTTGTCACCAAAAAATGCATTTTGCACTTTTAAAACTGTTTTAACAAATGGATAATAAAAGTATACGTGTAGTAATATGTAAAAGTATTAAAAGTGCCAGCGTAGTGTAGGGTCACTTTAACGAAATGTATCTTATTGTGCAACATATACGGTTTGAAGTGGTATTTAAAAAGGTCATCAGTAGGTTTTGTCGTCGGTGCCCAGCGCTCGACACCAGAAACACCTGAAGTTGTGTGTAAGGGATGGCAAACAGAGAGCGTCCTTGTTCATGTGTCCCTTTGTCTGACATCTACGACCTTCTGTCGCCCAGTCCCTTACCTGCTCCAACAGGTGTCCTCCTTTCTCTCTCGCACTCGCTCTCCTCTCTCTCTCTCTCTCTCACACACACACACACACACACACACACACACACACACATGCACAACAGAAGGGTACCTACCCCAGTGGGACCTGAAGCTTCGCACCGTATTTCCATCCTTAAGATGAAACCCGGCTTTATTGTATTTCTCATATAACATGCGCATGTGTTCCGACACGGTCTCCTGCACGAGCAGCTCGTTGCCATCCTTCCCAAAGTGCTCTTCATCCCCGACCTTCTCAGACTCGCCAGATTCCGGCTTTCTCTTCAGTCCGCTCAAGTGATCATCCCACAGAAAAGAGCGTCCAGGGCAAAAGCAGCTCCATCCCAGAATAACAATGAGAGCCAAACTCTGACAGGGAGCCATGGCTGCAGCTGGACTCCAGAAGCCCCGGTAAAAGGCAGCAGACTGAGGTGAAGATGTGCGCGCGTTCACGGGTCTTGTCTCACACGGGCTGTCATCACCTGCGGGGGCTCGCGAGGGCGGCCGGGAGCGGTGCTGTGCGCAGCTGGTGTGCAGCCCTCTGCGCACAGAGAAGCGGAACTGGGTTTTGTACGCGGGACCTGGGTCGATCTGGGAGTCGGCAGCCAATCGTAGCCCTCCTCAGCTCTCCCGGAGAGAAGGTGTAAACCGTGGTACACTCACAGTGTAACCCACCCGCGCTGCCTGCCTTCTCCTTCAAGGCTGCGCCATAGGAAGCAAGCTGGAAGCACGCGTGATGGGCCCTTTTAAAGTAGCTGCTGTGGTAGTGGGAAATATTACAGTACCCTCCCCTCCCCCATTCGTCGTTACCATCTGCACTGCAAAAGTGGGTCTCACCCCAAAACGGCGTAAAGCGGGCGTATTGTTCCCTTAAGAAATAATGGAAAACGTCCTTAATGCGGACTCAGCGTCGCCAATGCACGTTGTCAGCGAATACCTGAAAACCACAAATATGTAACACAAAGTAGCAAAGTTACTTTTAAACACTTTCAAATATTATCCCCACCGATTTCTCATTGGGTAACTATTGCTGTATTGGAGATCTTTCCGGGATATTATGAATGTGTAACAGTTGCACGTCCTCCCGCATCAGAAACAGCTCAGTGTGAACTATAAGGGGAATAAATGTCTTACAGTGAAACGGTCAAAAAATAAGATGCGACTTATTGCAGGAAACAGCGAGTAGTAGCGGTCCTCTTTATAATAATGGTGCCGTATATACAACCAAAGCAATACCTAGACCAAGACTGGCCACTTAGTACGGGCATTGAAATTTTCCAAATTCAGCATTTATGCACAGCTACACCGCATCTCGGTGTGAACCAGTTGTGCTATTGTATTGCAGTGTGCACACATGATTCTTTTTACACTGCTGCCTTTGATTCATTCTTTGGGATCGTGGGACAAATGCAGTGTGAGGAACACAAATGGGAAAGAAGTGTGGATGTGGAAATGTGTGTTAAAAGTTCTGATCTGTTCAGGTTTTAATGAGTGCAAGCAGATGCTGAAATAAATGTGACTGCCATTAATCTAAATCCTCATTACTGTACATATGATTATATTAAAACATCCTGTCGTTCCCCCCCCCTCCTTATCTTTGGCCTTTTTGTGTAATATACTGTAGGCATGCTGCATCTGCAGATGTATAAAGTTTCACGTTGTTAATGAAGTCACTTTCAAGTACAAAGTTTGCTTAACTATATTCAGATTGATCTGATGGCAGAGCTTCCTCCTCCCCTTTGATTTACACATCTGCTGTTTCATTTGTGGGTGTTAGAGAAGATTTCCTTGCCCTTGTAGAGCACAGCTCATTCATGTCTGTAGCAAGAAATTACTGCCAATGACCACATGAATGCTTTGTGGGCAGAGAAGGAACCCAAGCAAAGCAACTTCAAGCACGGGTGAGACCCTCAGTTGTAGCCCGGTTCTTTTTTCCTTGTGACTAAATTAAAACATTGAAACAGACGGCACAGGCCATAACTCACGCTGTCAATATTGTCCTAGTTGTCAGTTAATGGAGGTGTGGGATAAATGTGTCTCAGAATAAGTGATGTCTGGCATAAATTGTTGGTGGAATGAGTGATGGAAAAGTGCCTGCAAGTGGTACACACTGGGCTGATATAACAACAACAGCTGTTTTATGGCCATAATGATGACTGCTGAAATGAAAAGGTGTTAACTGGTCAGGACATGGGACTGACTGACTTATAAATATGTACAGTGTTCAGTTTGATGTGAGAAAGTAGGCAGTTGTGTCCATGTGTGTAGCTGCTGCAGGCTGGAGAAAAGGGTACTAGGTGGAATGCAGTGATGAGTGAACTTTAGGTTACAGGTTCACATTCATACTGGTTATATATACTGTACCAGTATGTTAGCCTTCCAGATTTTGTCAGTAAATGTTCAAGTAAAAAAACACAGTAATAGTAAATACATTTACAATAATAAATTACATAAATAACAATAATACAATTTATTAAAAACATTTAGCAGCTAAACAATTTTAATGAAAAGACAAAATGATCTTTCAGCTACTTGTAGTGTTAGTTTGTTTGTTATAAATATTTCACATCTGAAGCTACTTTTCAAAACTCCCGTCAGGTTATGATCCCAGTTCCAGTTGGAAGGTGGAAATGTAAATGATTTCCACATGGCTTTGTTACACTTACACATTTGCAGTTGCAAAAGTCTGCTCAAAATTGTTCCAACGCTACACTTGAACATCTTGTACCAGAAAACCGTTTAAGAATTAGCCACAGCTCTGGTGACCTTCAGAATGGAACAGGCCAAAGCAGAGGTAGACCAAAGGTTGTAAATTATCTGCTTTTCAAGACAAAAACAAACAAAAAAAAACAACCCCCCACCAACAGTTCCTCTGGCATATGTTCTGCATATGAATGAATTCTATGTTAAGAGGTTTTCAGCTTTGTAATGCAAAAAAGCTTTTTTATTGAGAAGATAAAAAGTTTGCAGGACGGCACAATGATGTCGCCAGTAGTGCTGCCACCTCACAGCACCTGGGCTGTTTGGGTGAAGGTTCGAATTCAGCTCAGTCTGAGTGGCATTCGCATGTTCTCTTCGTATCTCCGTGGGTTCCCACCCAAAGTCTAAAGACATGCATATCAGGTTAACTGATGACTCTGGATTACCTATAGTGTGTGAATGTATGCATGTGTGGCCACCCTGCGATGGCGTCACCTCATCCAGGGTGCATTTTCATCCAGACCCAGTCACAATCCTGACTTGGATAAAACTGTTAGTGATAAAGGATGGATGGTTAAGAAGTTTGTATAAATGAGACAATGATACTTTTTACATTACTCCTCTTAAATATAACAATTCATATGAGGTGTACAAAACTAAGGGGAGCCAGTAATGGCTCATTATAATTTTACTTTAGATTTAAAAATTAAGGTACATTTATACATGTAACTACTTTCAAAATGTTACTTTTGTAACAAGGTGATAATTGCAAGCAGCAACAATAATGCCTGAGAAGATTTACCATACATTCCACAACTGCGTAAATATTTTCCCCCACTCCCTGCACCCCCAGTGTAATATATGAGAAGTTCCATACTGAGAAAGAACTCCCCTGACACCTATGTTTTCCATGACAGAGACAAATGGCACATTACCAAATTGGCCTAAAACACCTTTCATACACAAAAGACTGATCAATGTTTTTAACATCTGGAGTTCAGGCCCTGCATGACGTTTTCCATTTGGTAACGTGGTAACAGATGAGCACTTGAGTGAACAGGTTGGATTAGAGGGAAGTTCTTTCATGGCTATCAGCAAGTACAGCTGTAGCCAGGAAATGCATCCAATGATATTTTCAAGGTTATGATGCATTTATTCAATAAGACACTCAAGGAATCGCATATGGAGAATTCTTCAGTTTAAACACATCATTTTTTTTTGAAGTGTGAAATTACTTATGTGGTCACACTTAGTGGCTGAACCCTCAGGTCCTATAAAACCAGCAACTGGCAGCTCATACCTTAAATAAAGTGATCAACATGAGCTCTTCTAGCCAGCAGGTTATTCAGGCTTGGTTCACTAAGAAGTGCTTCTGGGGGTCCCTCTTTTCAGCAGCCAACCTCTTCTATAATGACGCGTAAGGACTTGCTAACTGATGGTTTCCACCAGTTGTTCAACTTGTCTCTTCTGCTATTGGTTACTCGCTATTTATTGGTTATTTATTTATTTTGTTACGTGTGCTCTGCTTAAGCTGCTGTAGGAGGGATTTTTCCTGCAGGGACTAATAAAGCTCTTCCCTATTCTACACTATACAGAGTCCTGATCTTTCTCATCTCATCTCTGACAGACTGACAAGCGAACCTCAAGTCAAACCTCAAAAGACCCCGAGATGACATGTGCCGGCAGATTTAAAAGGTGTAGTCTGAAGATTTGTGTGTGTCTACGCCTGCAGGAAGCACCTGTCTCCCAAACAGTGGCCAGGCCGGGCCGTGGCTCAGCTTCTATGGAATCCATACCACACATTCCCTTCTGCTTAGGGATTCCTCATGGCTAGAACTGTCACTTTCCATGACACAGAGGTACGGAGAGCAGCTTGAAAGAAAACAGGAGAGTTGGGATGATAAAACTGAATAAGCTGTTAACGGGAAGCTCAAGTCAATTTTTGCCGCCTTAAACAGTCTTTCCCCTACCTCATCACATGAAATATGCTTGTCATTCAGTTAGGTAACGTAAGAATTTACATTCCATTAGGAAATAATAGCCGTGTAGTCCTTCTGCTGCCAAAAGTCTGTTGGCATGTAAACGCCAGTGTTAAACATTTAGTGAGAGATATGACAGCAACTGATGCATAGCAGTGAAAATTTTAACAGATTTGCTGCCTTAGTAATAAAACACACATCATATCATGAGAACGATGCATTCTTTCCCTCCCTTATGACATGGCTTCTCTTTATAGTGTTTCTGCACACTAACCACTCGCCATGTGTTAGCTACAACCAGTTATGCAGATGTCATATCGTGTACAATACGCTGTCATATCACGGAGTAATGCCAGTATCGAATGTTATTGTCTCAGTATCAGCATTATCTGAAACATACTTCTGTATTTATTCATAATAAATAGTTCTGTCATTCCCTTTCCTTCGCTTTTCCCCTCTGTAGTAAATCACACTTAAGGCATTTTGAAGGATGTAGAAGTCAGTACTGAGACTGCAGTCTCACATCTGGAACATCTAATGTTCATCACCTCGTGTCTTCAAGTCAGGTGTGGCCTCTTTTAAGGTGGTACTGGGCTAAATGTGATTGGCAGGTGACTTTGGTTAGCAGGTCAGTCTGAGGTAGTGGTGACCAGTGGAATGCTGCAGCTTTGATTTAAGAAAACACCAAATGCCAGTAAGGATGGCAAGGTGAAGTGCACTTAAGGTACCTGGGGAAACACACATGCCTCCAGCACAGATAAGACTGACACAGGAGTTTGGCCAAGTCATAACCTCGCTCTCATCCTGGATCATATAGTAAATTACACGAGACATTTAAAGTGCTTTGAAACTAATGTATAATTATTCATACAGTCAGAATTATTCTTTCCTCAAAGAACAAAGTGAAATGTTACGACAAACTTTTTAAAAAATTTTTGTGTGAACGGTGCAATTTTTTTTTTACGATCCAGCCTGGTAGTATTTTATGTGCCTGTTTTCAAACAATTTGCATTTTTGGCCGACCACTTTGATGCCATTGCAAACCGCTTGTATCCAGATGAAAAAAATGTCTGCTGAGAGGGAGCAAACCAAAGGAAAAACTGTAGACTATGACATGTCTTGTATTCTTGTATTATTGACATAATAAAAAAGTATGCATAAGTTATATTTCATTGCTTTCAAAATTAATGTGTAGTTATTTTCTGCCCAAACAATCTAAAACACTTGGAACAGTTGAATTATGTAAGGTGTTTTTTCCCTTAAAGTGAACATGCTGCCTGCAGGATATTGAGCAGGACATTTAGCTGATATATTGCCAGAAAAAGTATCATTTCCAGCATCATTGTCTGTTATAAATGATATTGGTGATGGACTAAATCCTTCTGTATTCCAAATACCAGCATGCAAATACTTGAACCAAGTGTACAATAACATGAGTACTTGAGCTTGTACAATTAATAATATCTTTGACTTGGCAACATGGCATCCTCCCTAGCGGTAAAATACATAATTATTTTTATGACACATTATATCAATTATCAAATATTAGCATAAAAAATTAGATTAACTTTGAATTGACATTTAAGTGTGTGTCCGCACCTTCAATGGTGTCATTACTTTACCACTTATCCAAATATAAAATACACTTTTTTCCAGGCAACAGAAAATATTTAATTTTGAATTTGGGGAAGTATGGTGACCGTGTGTGAATATCTGCACACAAGAGTAGTGTGACTGTTTCTTCCAACATATCCATCAAGAACAACAACTCACTGATAAGATATCATGCGGCCCCCTGTGCGAGTTGTGCTTAGGGGGACCTGCTAATCCACACCGAGGGCTGGAATCAGTTCATTTCATATTAAAAGTTAATAAAGTGGGGCAGCAAAGCAAATATTTTTACAGCAGGGAAAGGAAGCCAGTAACACAGGTGCACTGCAAGAGCTAAGCATGGAAGCAAATCTGATTTTGGCCAAAGGAAGCAACCTGTATTTTTCTTGAGAAGTATACCCCAGAAGTCACATTCTTCACACACTCTCAGGCTCACAAGCTTGCACATGCAACCCAGAAGAAGTCTTTTCCTTCACAGTCCCTTGGCTTCCACTCCCAGGGATGGCTGAGAAGAACTGTGCAGTATGAGCTGCTATAATATTCCATTTACCCTGCAGTGTCCCTCTTAAAGGTGACATGATATACATGTAATATCAACTACGTTTTGCTAAAATTCCGTATCATTTATATGAGCAAAAAACCAAATGCAAGTCTCATTCACTTAATTCACCCATTTTCTTCAGTGAAGTTGCCCTGTTAGATGGGGGACTGTTATACTTGAGTGAAATTTATTAAGAGGCATAAAAATGCGTTTAGTGACCCACAGAGTTACACCAAAGGTCACCAAATCCCAAAAAATTAAGACACTGCAAGTAATAGAACAATCACAGCAACACTCAAAATGCAACAAATGGATCTCATGTAGCCAAACAAGAAACATTACTTTTACACCTGATTATAAACACTTTAACTGTATAATTAAATATATACACAGAAATAACTGAAAGCACATTAACTCTGGGGTGAAGTTTGACTTGAGCATTAAACACTGCTTCTTGAAACATCGGTCAGAATGATGCTACTGCAGTCCAAGTTGAAATAGTCGCATTGCACCAAATGAGCATTTCAGTACAGTACCCTAAATAAACAGAAAATTTACCACTATACCAAATCTAAATTATTTTACATGTAGTGTAAAGGGGGCTACATGGGAAAAAGCCCACTGAGCCAAAGGGAACCTATTTTTATATATTACTATAATGAAATGTCTTAATGCATTACCCCAATCTGTAGGGCATGAGCGTATTTATGTTACTGGGAAATTACTCCTTTTAATAGTCATACATTTATCCTGCTTGTTTTGCTCATCAAAACAAAAAACATGTAATTCTCAATGATATAATGAATGCACAATGACTCTAAAACATTTTCCTATTATGAGCAGTTAAGTTACAAACTCACAATGATGCAAACATTTTTCAGTTTATTTTGCTTTTTTAAATTTCCTTTTTCTTTGCTGATCTGTTTTTTCTAAAAATTCTGTTCATATGTGAGTGAACAAATCTGGTGTTTTGTGCCAAGCTGTTTGCAGCTAGTAAAATGCACCAGAAAGGAAAAGGATTGTGAAACTTAAATTCACATAATTAATTTCCATAGTATTTAAAGCTCATGTCTGATGTTCTGAGTGTTAATAATCAATAAAAAGATGACAAATTTTGTGTTTATGGCGTAAATTGGTCAGCAGTGTAGGTGTTTGTTTGGACAGCCGTCTTCAATTGTAGCTTGAAATCGATAAAAATGTCAATGTAACATATATTACATAGTATTTTTGATTTATTATAGACTTATCAGAGTGGAACCGATAAAAAAATTGAAGGGCATCCTTTTGGTTAAGTGGAGATACTTAAGGAATGAGTCAACAGCTGGGACTGAACAACAATTTGTGGAGATAATGTAGTTTTTTTTTTTTTCAAAAAAATTGCAGAAGTTTGAATTTTAAAGTTAATTCAATTGTAAGAAAAAAATAAAACAAATGCCTACAGTGCATTTCATGATAGCTGGCTTTACATTATGTTTTTATAGAAGGGAATCATAAAATCAACTGACAATCTTCTACATTCGAATAATTTTATCGATTATGGTAACGTGTGATTGAAAATACACGATACAAGCCGATTTTCTTTCCCGATTTTGTTTTTAAGGTAAAGAGCCTGTTTATTGTAGTGGGCTGTTAGACAATTTTGCCTTTTATATTTAAATTAACTATTGCTTAATACGATAAGTACAGTGTTCACTTTCTCATATATGTTTGTAGCATCCTTCTCTGCATATATCTGCAAACTAATTTACCTGCTCACTTTGTCTTAAAAATGTTGTCTTATTCACTCATCCTGGAAAAGCAATTTTACTAAAGGTTATTTCATCATACACCTGTTTTGTTGTTCATCATTGTATTCCTTATGATGTAAGTATCATGTGTACAGTTCTGTGTATGAATTTTACACCGTTGACCTGTGTCTGTCAAAGCAATTGGTAAGCAATTTTTCACCGCTGTTTGTCACAGCGGTGAAAAATTTTTTATATTTAAGGTTTATTTTAAAATATTTTTAATGTGGTCAGTAAGTTCTGACTTTCTCATGGCTTAAGTCAAAGTCATGTCTTTTCTGGACTAGCATATATTTCATATCTGTGTTTTGAAGTTATCTTGTGTTATGACATTCGTGTTAGCACCTTTTCCGGTAAGCTTTGAGATATATTAAAAAGTCACAAGTAAATTGGGTTAAATAGAAAGAAGAAAAGAATATATTGAAAAGTTTAATTTTTAAAAAATAACTGTTCCATACTGTAGCCAGTTTGTTGTGTTCAGCGGAGTAATTTTTATAGAATTTGTGCAAAACATGGCAAATATTTGCTCAGAGTGAAGGCCTTCATAGGACATGGAATTTAAAAGGAACTTTTATCATGTTGCTATAGTCAGATAAGTTTACAAAAGCTAATCAAACAAGTAAACAAATCACAGCTTTTTACATGGCAAATTGTTTTGACTCATCCATTTTGTCTGTACAGTCATAAAGCTAAAGACGAGAAAATCCAATTGGAGCCAGAACAGACAAAACTGCTGCTGTTTTACTTTCACGATTGCATGATTTCTTTTTAAGTTCTGAGCGATAAAAGTGAGGCAAACAAGCACAAAGGGAGACCTTTCTTTAATATAGCACATGTTATCAGGGTCACAGCCGTTTGATAGCTGAGCCGGCCACAGCCCTTTCAGCATCTGTGCATATCAGCCAGCGCTGGAGTGACTCTGCTGACTCTATAGGTGGAAAGAAAAAGACCATTCTAGAGGAGATCACACTCAACCGCTTCGTGTTTATCATGACAACTCCACCTGGCCCCTCTCAGCGGCAGGAAAGTGTGACCAGCTTTGCAGCCGTCCCATCCTTAGCTTAATCTTTGCCGAAGGCTAGAAAGGAAACGTTCTCCATTCTCAACCGGGGCTCATCCGACTCTGCACACATTGGACCCCTTTATCCAGCCTTTGGCAACAGGTGCTCCTGTTTCACTGACCCATGAAAGGACTTCTCCGTCTGTTGTTTAACAGCTAGGGGCCTCAGGACCGTCATTATGCAGTGCTTGCTGCCTTCAGCGAATAAAACCCTTTGTACTACTTTGGATTCAAGGCAACGAAAGTTTATGGCAGATGAAATGAGGCATGTAATGCCTTTCAAAGGCAGCTGTGTATGTATAAAAGGTAAATAAAGGAATTCATGTATTCTATTACAAAGGGGACATCCTCTGTAAACAGGTTGGGTAGTGAGTCCGTGTCTGAAACTATAGGTTTCTGTAGGTGCTAAAAAAAACATCAGTTCTTGCATCAGACCTTAACGGAGCACAGCAAAGAGAATGACATCCTTCGTTCCAGTGGTACCCATCCGTGGTCTACCAGTAGGCTGTGCAAAGAACCACAGTCCTTTTCACTTGTCCTTGCATCACAGATGTTACTGGGTGAAGCTGGCTCAAATTTATTTTGTTGAACTAAAGGAGTATTCAGTGCTCCTTTCTACAGCCCAACCAGGTGTTATTCATTCTTGATGCAAAAACAAACAAGACAATGGTTGCTTTGTCTTGTAAGCAGCTCCACAAAGCTAGGCTTGTGCAGGAGATGCAGCGATGGGAAGCCAGATGTGTTGAGGTGTGCTGCTCGTTTCGGATTTATCAGCATTTCAACTTCCACTGGATATCTGATACCCCATCTGCTGACAGGAACAGCTTGTGTGTATGCAGCAGAGTCAACAGAGAAACCTGCATCAGACAAATGGAGAGTCCCCCAGTGGGCTGTGATCTAGAGAGCTTCATTAAACTCTAAAGAACTAAATTCATAACCAAAAAAAGAAATGTTAAAAAAACTGATCAGAAAACCAAACCATCTGGTATGTCATCAAGAGACTTACAAGAAAATCCATAATATGTCAGAATGCTTCAAAGGGAGAGAGATACCATAGTTACATACTGAGTCATCCTATTGCCAGGAGTCCCCCAGATGTTCTCAGGGAATGTGTTAAACATGTATTCTACATACAGGATCCATGTGATGGAGAATGATCACAGATGTACTTCTGCAAATTTATCTCGTCGACTTGTTTATCACAGCTTTGTATGTGTCGTCATATTCATACACTGTGAAACATGTACGGTAGGTAAACAAATGGATTTGTTTATTTGTTTGTTTTATATTCTACTTGTCAGTATAGCACATCCACAAAAATTTCAGCCATGGTTGAGAATTTTCTAGAAACAGACTGCTGAAACAGAAGGACTTTGAGGAGTCGCCCTACTTCTGTACCTGATCCAGGTGTCTTCTTCTGAATACACCTGAAGACACTGCATCAGCATGCACTGATTTACTTTCTCACTCAAACACACACACACACACACACACACACACACACACACACATGCACAGACTGATGTGCAGACAGTAATAACAGAATACATTACTAAAACGCTCCAATGCATATGAGAAAGTGTGTTAATGTGTGTGTGGAGCAAGAAAATGCAGTAGCATTACTTACATACACTGAGCATGTGACATTATCACGTGCCGCATTTGACGTCACTACTTCCACTACGCCATGCCTTGTCAGAGACTGAATATAAGCTTTTTGGAGCATAATGAACTACAATACAGAAAAACCTCGCAGTTGTGTCAAATTTCAAGTCAGTGGCTTCAAAAGCAAAACCCAGTACAAAGAACGAACAGACAGAGATTCAGTGTTACAGATATAAAATTGCTTCTGTAAATGTTATAAATGTTATAAAGTTTGTGAATTGGTTAATATGGGTTGGGATAATTGCTGAGCAGCTAAATAATAAAAAATAAAGATGATGGCTGTTTAGGAACAGTTTATCTTATTGATCTTTGTGAATGTAGTCACCCTTTGATTTACGCACCGAATTAGTTCCTGAAAAGGCTGTTTTGTGTGAAAATGCATAAATCGAGACAGTTTTCCTCACTAGTTCTTATGAGGAAAATTATAACACATTCAAGCCCACCCCAAAACTCCAAAAACTTTTCTGAAAAAAAGCCTATATAACTAAGAAGAACCACTTTATATACTGTGTGATGGGAGAGTTTAAAATAATTTGCCACAACTACACAATTGGAACAAAAAAAATACAGATTTATTTACAATGGAAGCATGCAGCATTCTTGTACAAACAAATCCCCTAGAACTGTTTTAGGTATCAGTTTAAAACTTGATGTAAGAAAATGCATTGAATTCTCTCAAGGGATAATATGATTATATATGATCTGATTCACTATTCAGTCAGTCATTTTCCTGTTCTGCTTGTTCTGGTGAGAGTTGCGGAAAGCTGAGAAGTCGAGCCTTGATTTTCCTGTTCCTCATAATGGTCTCCAGCTCCTCCTGAGGTTCCCTAAAGGTTCCCAGGCCATCCTAGAGATATAGCAGGACATGCCTAGTACAACTCTTGAGGGAGTCCACTGCAACATTCTTAGAACATGGTCAAACCATGTTAAGTGGCAGCTCTTGATCCTGACAAGCAATGGTTCTAGTCCGAGGCTCTCCCAGATCACCGAGCTTCTCATCCTGTCAGAGATGGTCAACCCAGCGATCCTGTATAGGAACCTCATGTTGGTTGCTGGTATCCGTGATCTCCGTCATTACCCACAGCTCATGACTGCAGGTGAGAAAGGAAATGTAGTTTGAGGGGTAAACCTAGAGCTTTGTCCAAAAACTGAGCTCCCACTTTGCCATCACAGACCATTACAGTACCTGTAGACCTGCTGATGCTTCATCAATCTGCCTTTCAATGACCGGTTCCCTTCTTCCATCAGTTGTGACCAAGACCCTGAGATACTTGAAATTCTCCACTAGGGGCAGCTGTGCCCCCTCACCTGGAGAGGGGAATCCACTTTTCAGGGAGAGGACCATGATCTCAGACTTAAAGATACTGATTTGTATTTTTGCAGCTTTAAATTTGGCAGCAAAGTGTTCCAGTGCATGTCAAAGGTCATAGTCAAAGAAGGCCAAAAGTACAACATCATCCACAAAAAGAAAAGATCAAACCCCTCATCCCGCAACAAAATGCCCTTCAAAGCTTGACTGTGCCATGGTGTCCTGAAGATACAGTTAAGGTTAGCAAAGATCAAGATGCATCAGTAGCCTCGGTATCCCATGTTCCCATATACGCAGTATCTCCGAAAGCACATGATGAAGTACAGAGCGATATGCCTTTTCCAAGTCCACAAAACATGTGTAGACTGGTTTACCATATAACCATGAACCCCTCAAGGAACTGTGACAGAAGGAAGAGGTGGTCCACGTTTCCACAACCACGATGAAATATGCACTGCTCCTCCTAAATTTCTTTCCAATACCTTGGCATAGGCTTTGGTAGGGAGATTGAGATGTGTGTTCTGCCTACTGTTAGAACACATCCTACAGTCTCCTTTCTTAAATACAGGCACTGCAACCGCAGTCTTCCAGTCCAGAGGTAACTTATCCGCCTTCCATGCTACACTGAAGAATCCCATGAGCCATGCAACCTCCACCTTGTCCAGTGCCTTTAACATGTTTGGCTGAACCTCATCCACCTATACGGCCCTCCCAACATGGAGGCTACGCACCACCATGGCTACCTTGTGGACAGGGATGGAGTCTAATCCACCAAAGACATCACACACTGCCTACTGATAGGAGGACCCTTCCATCGGTTTAGAGTTCCTCAAAATGCTCCAAACTCCTCCCATGCCCAATCTTTTAGTGACTGCCTTTGTTGTAGCCCCTTTGGGTTGCCAGTACCTCGCAGCTGAATCAGAAGAACAACAAAAAGAAGAGAAAATGATACTGAGATAAATAGTCAGAGGGAAAGCGGGAAAGGAGATGCTCACAAATATGCAATGTGCAAGCAGTTTTGAACATATGGGTATTAGGTTTGGGTTTAAAGGTGTACAGGACAGATTTGTTTTTCCGGTTTTGAACAGGAAATGTGCAAAAATGGCAGCCTCTTTTGTGCCTTAGGAACTCATTATTTATTTTTCTTACTTAAAGCAATAGTAGTTAGGAGTTCATTTCATGAGAACTGCAAAGTGATTCTCAGGAACAAATGATATTTGTAATGGAAGGAAAACCTGTAGTCTTAAGACAATATTGCATTTGTCTGTAATAGTGAGAATGACAAGAAACAAACATCCCAGCATAATAAGACAAAAAAATGCTACTATCGTACAAATGTTTCTTAAACTGAACATATGAATTTTGCACGTTAACATCTTGCCTCTATTTATTTTATAAAAATACATGTATTGCGTACGCCTGGTTAGACTTAATTATTTTTACGGTGCTCTTAAAAGTCTTAAGAAAAATTCTAATATACTAAAAGGCCGTAAAAAGTGTGATGGAGGATTCTTGTCCTTTTTTCCGTTTCGTTATATGAGCTTTGCATCTGCATCTTTATTTATAAACAGGACTCTGGTGTTTATATATGGAAATAAATAAATGGAGTCCAGGTGCTCCGTGACCCCAGATGCAAACACCAATAAAAGAGTTACACCCTGAGGTTAGCCACGGCTCCCAGAAAGCCATGGCCAGCCCAGCAGACCGGAGTGAAAGGAAGGAAGTTGCCAGGCAGGCTGCAAATGGGAGGAACAGTCTTGGACTCGGGTTTTCACAGAAGTGACCAGCACAACCACAACCAAAGTATACATGGCTGCAGCCCACATACTTCAAATTACAGTGAGCTTGACAACAGAGAAGGACTGCCTCTGTTTGAAATCATCTTCTGAGATTTTGGTTCGAGCTGAACGTTCTCAGCTCTACCTTTTATTTATTTGTACCTTTGTTGTCCAATTGCTGCTGTCACAGTAATTTGGTGTTAATGCAGACTTTGGAAATCTAAACATATAACACTGAAAAAACCTTTACTCAGAAATATTTCAATACATGTTTATGCAACCATACTTATCTATATATAAAGTTAAATGTAAATATATATAGCAACATGCTTGTCAGATGTTCAAGATTTAAAATGCTTCATATTGTATTAATATTGTTATATACAAGTTTGGAATATGGTGATAAATGCATTCAGTAATAAATGAACTGATACTGGCAAAGGTCGTGTAACAGTAGGACCACATGAAAATGATTCACATTATCATTTCTGGTATCAGCACAATTTCAAACCCAAAAGAGACTTAGAAGCAGCTGTTGTGAACTGAAAGTGGCCGAACGCAGACATGTCTTCTCTCCAAGCACTTCTACAGAGCTGATTTTCTACATTCTCTTGGTTTTTGAAATTACTTGTGGGGAAGAAAAGTTAAATTTAGCACCGAACATCTGTGAAGCGGTGTACCCTAGCGGAACAGAGGAACTGTATTTATAAAATTTACTAGCGTCTGACCAAAGCAAGTAAATCATAGATTACAGAATAAATGAAAAAAGTGGCAGGTGAAATGCTCAAATCACAAATTAAATTAGTCACAGTGTCAGTACATTTCTGTTGCACATAAATCGAATGTTTCATTAAAGTAATTGAAGTTTTGAATGCTCAGAGACACGGGAATCATCTCTATGTTATGCTCGCCTCTAGTTGAAAAGTGGGCATTTTCTGAATGTTTTCTTAGAAAAAGCAGCTGATGTAGGACTCTGAAATTATTAGGGTGACATATCAAGTCCATTTCCTTGGATAACTAAGTACAAGTTTCCCCGTATTTCTGGAGTTCGCTGAGTTTTAACGAAAACTGACTAGACCTGAACTTATCTCATAGGTCCGGAGGCCACAGGAAGCTGACGTGAGGCCACACACCCTCTTGCACAGAAAGGCTAAAGAATGCCAGCGTGAGTCAAGCTTTATTTACTAAACCAGGATCTAAGGCCTTCTCTCTGCAGTTTGCAATCAAACCAAGCCTTCCTCCCCAGGAAAACAGTGTTATGTTTGCAAAGCCTTGGTGTTATTAGAGGACAACAACAGCACCTGCAACTTTGCAAAGGCCAGACTAAGATTAGTGACAACTGCACGTGACCTGACATGCACTAATAATAAGGCCCTCAAGATACTTGTCAAAATCTCCAAATTCCTCTCATGCTGTAGCGTTTATAATGGACCTGTTTCGTGTTGAATCAAAATTTCACAATTAATGCCTTTCAAAAGTATTAATGAAAGAGACCTGGCAGCAGTGTTAAACTAATAATGAGTCAAGTTGTATTTTAACATGATGGAAGTTTTGTGTTATTTTTGCATTTGTGATGGTTTTATAATTGCTGTCACATTGCTTCAAGGTTACACGGGGGCATGAAGATAATATAAGAGCAGGTGAGATAGTTTTGACAGCTTGCAAAACAACAATGAGCAAATCAAGACAATTATTTCATCTGCGTATTGACCACTTGCTTAGTACACCGTCGTCTCAGTTGGTGGATAACTGCTTTGCTCCAGATCCAGAAACGTTAGTAGGTTGAATGAATAAGAAATAAAAACATCTTTCTAACAGAAGATTACTTTTTGATCCTTATACCAGAAGCTAAATGGATTCTTTAGGGAGAAGGTCATGTTTGAAGGCTATCAAAGGGAGTGGCAACAACTTGAATGTGAAGCTCTGTGAATGGCTGTCAACTAGTGCAATGAGGAACATAGATAAAAAGTTAAAGTAGACATTAGCAGGTGGTGGTAGACTGGTATATAAACAAGAACCAGTCATGTAGGTGTCAGAAACTTTGTCTACGTGGCAACTTCTTGGCTGTGTAGGAAGAAGAGTAACTTTTTAAAGTCTATGGAATCGCTAGTTTGTCAGGTACAGTTTCTCAGGTTTGTTGCAAATGAGACAGCAGAGATTGTGGAAAGGAAAAGATAGTTTCATTTTAATGTCCTATTTTTATACATTTGAAAACCTAAGAATAAAGGTGCTGTTGGGGCGTGGGTTCAAATCTGGCTCAGTCTGTGTGGAGTTCAGATGTTCTCCCCATGTCTGCACGCATGTCCTCCTGGAGCGCCAGTTTCCTTGCACAGTCCAAAGTTAATTTCAGGTTCATTGGTAAGTCTAACTTGCCCATGTGTCCATGGGTGTTTGACTGTGTGGTTTTGTGCTGACCTTGCGATGGAGTGGCGTTCCATCAAGGGTGTAGCTTCATAGCTTAGTGCCCAGTGATCTCAGTATAGGCTCTGGACCAGTATGACGCAGGATTTAGTGGTTAACAATAATGGATGGATGGATGGATGAAGATAAAAGGTGCATGACAGAACTAGTAAGTTGCCAAACAGAAAATAATAAGCTGTAACCTTGGAAGAAAACTGCCTGCAATGGAGGAATTGGGCCACATGACCAAAAGGAAAATGTGACAGGTAGCGGATGTTAGTGAAAAATCTTAAGCAGTAAAGGTACATTTGTATTAATCTTTACACAAATGAATGCAACACAAGTCTCAGTATAGGGTTGTGCTCCTTAATTTGTTTTAACTCCGTTTTTCTCATGACTTTCATGTTGATGGTATTTTTTGATCACAATACTCCTTTCTGACATTTTGTTTTCATATATAAAGTCAAAGTAGTTGTACCTTGGACAGCTGACTACCAGCTTTCAAATCTAACTCTTAAATTCCAGGGTAATGAATTTCCATGGGATGGGTGTGGGGATACTCACCCTGAGGGCTGAAGGCTGTGCAGCTGGAATTTTTCGCAGAGGATGAGAGAATTGCTTCTATGTGCTTGTGAGTTGCAGTGAGGAGACTCTATTGTATGTGCGTGTGCATCTAATGAATATTCAGCAATATTAATGAGATTAATGAGGGCAGGTAACATACTTGAGGGTCACAGTGGGAATGATAGAGATACCTGGAGAGAGGTGGCTGGGAGTAATATTTTGCTACATCTGAACCAGAGGTTTATTGTTGTTGCATTTTTTTTTTTGCCAGTCACAGAGTCTCACAATTGTTGCTGGTATTAGAGCAGCCACGTCGAAAGGTCATCTTTGTGGTCATCTTGTCTGACTTGAGATCTTGTATTCTGGACACTGAAATGAAGCAGAGGGCAGAGGTGGTCACCACTTATTTCTGAGTTAGACTTCATGTACAGGGTAGCAGGTGAAGAAACCTGGGAGAACCTAAAGTCTGTACGGGTTTTCAGAGAATGACAGACAGTGCAGTGAAAAATCAATTTGATTCACACCTCCAAGAGTTCTCCTCCTTTCTTCTGAATGAGGCCACGGACACTGAATCAGAATGGACCATGTTTAAAAAGTTAGTAATAAAAGCAGCTTCTAAAAGCTGTGGTTTGAGGGCAGTTGGTGCTCTTCACATGTGGCAGCTTAGGACATGCTGGTGAGCACCAGCACTGAGGGAACTTCTTAAGCTGTAGAACGAGGCCCTCTGGGTAATGTCTTTGTGTGGATCTGACAGTTACCAGCAGGCAAAAATAGACACAGCAAAGGCAGCTGTTAAAACGAAGGTTTAGGCATAAGAAGAGCTTGGAGAAACTATGGAGAAAGACTTTCAGGTGACCTCAAAGTTGTTCTGGTAAACCACTCAGCACCTTAGGATTAGAACATGTGATTCTACACAGGCTGTGTTAATCGAGGTTTAAGATGTACTGACCACTCCTGGGGTGACTGCTGAATGGAAGAAGGAACACTGTGTGGAATTCCTCTACCTGGTTGACATGCTCTCCTACTAGGAGGGAGTGTTTGAAGTCTCTGGTGGATTAAATCCATCTCTTTTCATGAAGTCTCTACTGAGGTTTGAGACCTAAAGGTGCGACTGTAGGGATAGATGAGATTCAGCCAAAGGTGAACAGTGGAGCATAGCATTGTACATGTCCCATTTAAGCATTGCATGGAAGGTGATTCTGGACTGAAAACTGGAGTGTTGGTTCTTATACTTAGAAAAGAGGACTGGAGGGTGTGCTCTGACTACAGAGGGATCAGACTCCTCAGCCTCCCTGCCAAAGCTCATGCCAGGGTACAGGAAAGTAGACTCTGCCTGATACCCGAGCCTCAGAGTCGGGAGGAACAATGTGTGTTTCATTCTGATTTTGGAACGGAGAATCTGCTCTTCTTACCTCACTTGTTTAAGAGGGCATCAAAGTATACTAATCCAGTTTATTCCACTGGGAAAATATGTTCTGTGGACTTGGAAAAATCATATGACTGTGCTGTCTGACTTGTGCCACAGAAGGTACTGAAGGAAGATGGTTCAGCGGCTGCGAATGCATGCAGTCCTCTCGCTGTATGAGCACAGTGTCAGTTATGTTTGAATTCTCAGCTCTCAGTTAGACTGGTTCAGTGAGACACTATCAAGGCTGTGTTTTATATTTATTCCTGTTTGTGATTTGAAAAGGACATCGCCTCAGAGAGTGTCAAGTTGTGGGTCTAAAGGTGACACCTCTGCTTTTTGCATAAGATGTTTTCTTTTTGGTGTCAGCTGACTGTCCTATGTGAAGTGCATCTGAGGGGCTTCCTGCCTAGTATGAAGCAGCTTGGATGGCAATTGGACCCTCTAAGTCTGTTACCATGGTCTTCTCCATGTAAAGAATGGGTTGCTCTATTCAGATGAAGAAGGAACAATTGTCCCCAGAGAAGAGTTCACGTACTGTATTTTGGAGTCTTTTTGATGGAAAAGGGCAATAGGCTACTAAAAGGTGGATTGGTGTTGTGCCAGCAGTTTCCCAGGCCTTCTACAAATTTGTGGTGATGAAACAGGACGTGAGCTTTGAGCTTTTAGTTAACTGCTCAGTCATATACACCTGTGGTCATGAGTTTTCAGTAATAACCAAAAGAATGAGAATGCAGATAAATGTGACCAAAATGAGGTTTCTCTGGAAGGTCACTGGACTCACACCCTGTGACTGGGTGAGAAGTTCAGTTATTTGGGAGAAACCTGTAGTAAAGTCATTGTTATGTCCAACACGACCCACTGGGAGGAGGCCCCTGGACAGACCCAGGACATGCTGGCGAGACAATATCTCTTACCTGACTTGATGATCCTCCAGGAGGAGTTGAAACCTGTTGCTGTGCAAAAGAAACTTTGGGCCTGTGTGCTCAGCCTGATGCTACCGTGATCCGTATCAAGGCTAATAGAAAGGAACTGACTTATTATTGTTACTGACTGAAGTGTCGGGCACTGAACTCTTATTAGAGTTGCTAAACTTTATTAGTGCTAAAGCATTATCTTCCTTCAGCTCCCCAGCCTCAGTGGAAAGCATTAATATATGAACGAAAGGCTAAAGTCATTGTAGTGTAATAATATTCTTGATGAATAACAGCTTCAGGGCCTGGACTGCTTTTTTGTGAGAATGAAAGGTCATCTGCCAGTCTGGTAACCCGAAAACCACTTTAAGATCCATAAAAAAGATACGATGGCCTGACAACCCTACTGCAAAGTCCATAAGCAGCGCTAGCTATGCTGAAACTAACTCACCACTATAATTAGCCCTGTTCCCTTTTAAAAGCCATCTTAACATGTTTTTTTGTAATCTCTCTCAATTAATCCCATTCATGGGCCCTGCCAGGGTTGCCAGGTGGTCCGACAATGAAGAGGCGGAGGCAGAGTAGCCCTTTATATGGCAATGCACTCTGGGTGTTTACACTGATGGCTTCCAACTGTTCTGCACGGGTTGAATAACAGCAGCTTCTCATTGTTCTCGCTGCCAATGGGAGCATGGACTGAGGGGACATTGTTTTTGGGATGAAAAAAAAAAACTGAGAGAGAATCTGGCCTCTCAAGACAAAAGGAAGAGCTATCAAATGCTGGGATAGGTGTCAGAGGACCCGTACAGGTGCAGCCTGACTGTGAAGGCACTATGCAGGAGGGAGGGGGAAATACCAAGGGGGCTCAGGAAACAGTGAGGGAGGTTCCCAGTGAATTAACTCTCTCAGAACGTACATCAAAGACCCCTGAGAGGCAATTACTTGTATCCTTCCTTTCTTCGACATCAGGGCGTTGTACTTTTCTTTCCAACTGCCCAGAACTCTAGAACCGAGGTTAACCCTCCATGTGTCCAGTGTTCCTTTGGCTTATTTAATATTACGAGATTTCCTCTTAATGCAGACATCTGTTATTCTTGAACGTGACATAATTTTCAATCACATTTTATACCTAAAGTGTCACTTCTAATGAATATAATTATTAAACTCCAGAGGAGATACAGAACTCTTATTGTCAAAATTTTTCATACAAGGAACCCTGTACTTTTTTTATGCTTAAAATTTTAAAAGTGTAATAGGAAAAACGTGAACAAAAAGTTCAAAGGGATGAATATTTTGTGACAACACTATATATGCAAGTTTAATACTTAATATTGAAATACGGCTCTTTGTAAACTTATTAGGTTGTAATGAAACTTATGTTTGCAAAACTGTATTTTATGAATTTAGTTCAGAACAGTACTTCACTTGAATGAAGGATGAAATGCTCACATTGAATTAAAAAAAATTACCACTATTTTCTAAAACTGGCATATTGTTCAAATGATGCTAGTGATTATTTTCTCATTATTAAAACAATGAAAAATAAATTTAAATCACATGATACTAACTACTTCATTACGTAACTCTAAGAGGTCAGTCTCCTCTGGACGTTGGCTGTGTAATGACAGGTGAATGAACTTAACTCTTCATTTTTTAAAACTCTTCAGTCATCCCATTTTCCGTGTTCATAGTCAGCAGCATACCCGGTCTGTGACAGACAATATCTTTTGCGTTGTGGGTAAAATAAACAAATTACCCATTAGAATTGAATCAGATTCTTGGGCTATATTGTACTATGATAGTAGGATAGGAATCGATAGCTGTTATTTGGTTAAAGACCCTCACCTGTGATGCTTGAGGCTGGATTTGGAACCAGGATCTCAGATTAACACCAGTAACACCAGTGACAGTTTTAACACCCTCCCCTGCTGCTAAAGTGTATCACAAGTTTAACGACAGCGTTTTGTTCTATTAACACAACTTAAAAAGATCCATCGTTCACATAAGTTGGTCAGCATGATTTATAACGTCTGTCCCACCCCACCCGTAACAACATTAATTCTCATTTAGAACCACATATCATATATGACACCTCATAGTCATAACATTGTTTGATTTATAACCATGTCAGGTGTTGATTTATTGCTTTTACTTCCCGTTTTTTAAATTATGACAAAAATTATTGCGCGGAAATTTCTAGATGGACAACATTGTAAATCAGCAGGTGTTCACTGCCTGCATGACATCGTCATAATACACCCATAAGCTATGCTTTTCACCCTTACTGGAAATGTCGAAGTGTGGTGCGGATGTTACGTACACGCTACGTTTTTTTTACGCACAGCCCTTGATCATTTCAACAGTAACAGTTTCTAAAACAATAAATATTGTGGATTAGCCCAAAGTTGTTGCTGCTCACAGCTGGGACATTGTTTAAGGCTGGACCTTCTGAGAGTGGCCTAGAACGCTTGTGGACATAACTTGATGTTGCTGTCTGTGTGCCCTTTCACATTTATTAGACCCAAAGTCTGAAAATATTTGGTGGCAAAGCTGCCGGATGTTTTTGCTGGCAGAAATGCCTTCGTGACATTTTTGTGATGCATTCCTGGGTAATAACAGTTGGGCATTTTTATTTCTTGTAGCGGTGGCAAAGAGACATCCAGTAACCGCTGACTAATTGGATTATGTCAACCCCCCCAACGGTCTCTTTTTCGACCAGCTCCGCTGGGACTCCATGCCCTTGCTAACCTGAGGAGAGCAACAGCTGAAGGTAAGACCTGGCCTCGTAATCTTGCCTTTCTTCCACTCAGTTATCCCCCTTTCCCGTACAGGCCTCTAAATCTTTTTTTAATCCTGTGAGCCACATTTCAACGTTTCAGAGCTCTGCCTCGGGTTAACAATGTGGCTGTTCCGTCCCCAAGAGAGCAGCAGCTGTAAACAAAAGAGTGCTGTTTCTTTAGGAGTTGCGGCGGTGTGGTTTAGCAAGCCTGTCGGCCCGGATTCAACATTGGCCTGACATTCACGGGTGGCCTGGACAAGTGGTCCCTCAGGGATTACTGACACATTCCTGTGCTTAGGACGCCACCCACCCTCCTCGT
This sequence comes from Arapaima gigas, assembly GCA_900497675.1. Classification (NCBI taxonomy): domain Eukaryota; kingdom Metazoa; phylum Chordata; class Actinopteri; order Osteoglossiformes; family Osteoglossidae; genus Arapaima; species Arapaima gigas. The sequence goes on from UFQX01000079.1 coordinate 336,098, forward strand.
TCTACCTTAAATTAAACTGCGTTATTACTTCTCTTTTAAAAAAACGCTGCCCTAAAATTAAACAAACAGCTGCATGACTTAAAAGTTGCTTCACAGCGTTCGTTGCAACTTTTCAATGGAGAACATGAAACCTAATCTACTGTTGACAGTGAAAGTTCTGAAAAGGGTCCAGTCCTATGATGCGAGTTTCACACAGTTCGAAAAAAGGATAAACTTGATTGTATTACTTATGCTGGTGACTAAAAGTGACATGTATGCTGTTGTTTCAAGGTCTGGTACACTTTATGCAGTTGACGGTTTGTGGGGTTCTCCAGTGGGTCCTCAAGATTCTGACCCCTTCATCCTTCAAACTGCACCAGGAACATTAACGTAAAATTCAGCTTAGCCTGTCAGTTTTTTCTTCAGTTTCTGACAGACGGAGCACTTTCTGTCACATCATAAATGAAATGAAAAGCCCAGTTTAAGACTTGGATATTTTGCTACTTATAATCTTCATCTCAAAAGATAGAATTAAAAGAACTGGCTAAACATAACCAAAGATAACCCGGAGCAGCATAGCACGCTATTTCCACAAAAATCATCTGTTTTCTTCACGTTAAGGTAATAAGTATATATTTTTTCAGTCTGTGGAAATAGTGTGCTATTATGCTGCCATAGGTATGCCGAATCCATCAAACTGCAAACCTATCACTGCCATTATAAGACATGAAAGAAAACTGTCATCCTCTTTATTCATTAATTTATTTTTCCAAGCTCAATTGAATTGTCCCGCACACAATAACAAGGCCTTTTCAAATGCTTTTTTGGATGAGTTTAGCCACATTAAATATTATACCTGCAACATTCACAGAACATAGAGGCACTCAGCAGGCATGAACACGTGTGGGGGGAATCTTCGCCAGCGTGCATTAAATCCCACAAGTTCTTGACCCCTCCTCATAATACAATGAAAAGCGATTCTGTAACGGCTGTTTACCTGCACAAATGCCTTCTAAGCACATTATCAAACAGGTTTTCCATTACCGAGATTTGACTAATCCACTCCAGTAACACAAAGCCAACAGGTGGAGACTCAAAAGGTGACCCTTAATGCAAGGTATGAAAACTCCGGACACATAAATGATTAAAAAAATTTTTTTTTTTAATAATGCAAGCAGAAAATGGTAGACGTGAGAACAGCACTGTTTATGGTTTTCTTGTTACGTTCATTTAATGACAAGTGAGTCACAGGCAGCAATGAATGTGCATTGGTGCATCATAAGTAAAATATACTGGCAGCCTCAAGCCAGAGCTGTGTCAACACCAACTTCTAAGCCACATGCAACAAAAAGATAAATGACATTTAGAGGTGTGTAATACCTGTGATAGTTTAGCAGAGCACTGCAAAGAGACTGAATAATTCTGTTGTCTTAAGGTTTGTGGTTGCTGGTCGGAGGAACCAACGTGAAATATATTTTAAGGACATCGCACTATTCATTCTCTTCTTTTTAAGGATTGATGGAGCTACACATTTCCTTCTTTGTGCTCATTTTCTGATGTTCTCATGTTGGCTCACGTGTCGGTTTGCTGTGTGAGGCCACCTGGGAGCACCTGAGCACTGCTTCATTATTTGACCTCTGCTCCAGTGTTCTGAAGCCCAGCCCTTCCTTCCCGGCTCCGGTGCATGTTGTCGAGTTCGGACTTGACCACCGCACAGATGGACACGTAATCATCACTTTTTTCCTTAAGATTCATAGGGTTTTCAAAATAAATTCTTAATAAAGTCTGCTTAAAAGAATGTCACTTTGTTTACAAGATGAAACACTGAACATTTATTTGTATTGTATACTATATGTATGTTAAACATAATTTATTATTACAGTGCTGCTGAGAGGGAAAAAGTAACATACACTTTTCCAAATTTTAAACATTTGAACGCTATCAGTGTTTTTTTCATTTAGAGATTAATTATTATACATATTTATATTACTATGTAAATTGCTTATTATAGAACTATTACATGAATTTAGTTGTATTACTTGCTTTGAACACCCTTGACTGCACACTACCTGTGTATTTCCAAAATCAGCCAGCCTTCCTCCCAACCTGTTTCGGTGTCATATCACTGGACACCGAAGCTGTCATTTTTGTTTTTAATAGTGACAATTCTGCTTCTAGCATTAAATATGCTTCTCATGCACAAGAGCTGGGATTATTGAAAATTTCTTCTGATGCAGAGAAAAATGTATAGGTCCTTATGTCAAATGGAAATTGCTCAGTGTTGGCAAATGTGGTATTATTTTAGGAGGAGTTAAGTAAAGACAGTAGCTCGAGTGGTCAAAAACTATGCAACAAATTAAAGACCTTTGAAACGTTTGCTCCTGGTTTCATTAGGGGTTATACTGACAAAAATAAACACAGCATGGAAAATGTCATGATTAGACCTTTGAGGAACTAAATACAGTAAGACAAGGGTATGGCCTGTGTTCAGGATAAAACACTAAATACGTTATTGGCTTTTACTGAATGGACTTCAATGTAACCAACCACCGGTGATAGATAGTTGAATGACTTTATAATATATTGGAAATAAAATATCTCTCAAACTTAGCAGCTGTAGAAAAATGTTTATATTTCAGTTTACGTAAAGGCCATATATTCATGGGATTCCTTAAACACATTATTTACATTATCATTACAAAAAAGCTGGTTTAGGGATTCGCACGTGTCCTTTTTCCTGATGCTTCCAATTTTTTTTTCCACTGTTCTCCACATTTAAGTAGTTTTCCTTTCTGGGGTTAATAAGAATGCGAGGTTTGGTGAAAAGATAAACACACACAAAAAAGACCTTTGAAAATGGATTTAGGTTGTTTTGTAATGTGAAATAACTTGACATAAGTCTGAATAAGAACTTGAATATCATGCTTTCTGCTTGCACTTTATCTCATGTTTACCAGGAAGGCCACATAAGGTTAAAACTTTTGACCTGAAATAAGCCCACTTAAAATAATAAGGAATTTCTCCCTTTTACAAGAAACATCAAAACCGTTTGTTAGCACTGAAAAGAAGGCGCTAACAAAGAAAGCCGACAAAGAATGTAAACAATTTGAGATGACAAGTGGTTGTCTATTCAAAAGTACTTTGCTGGATTTATGAAGAGAAGCGCTGCAGGACAAGTGAAAGGTCAAAATTCAGAGGTATGTTTTTGTGCCGTACAAACACTGCAAAGACATGGTGCTGAAAAAAGATCAGCCCGAAATTAAGTGTTTTACTTAAGATATTAAAAGGCACACAACATACCATACAGTAAGGTGTCCGAATTCAGCGTGGCCTGATTTTTATCTTAGTGTACATGAGATAAGTGTAAAGTCTTATGCCTTTTTTTTCTGTTTAAGTTAAGCTCATTTTTTTGTTTGAACATACTGGAAAAACCAAAGTGTTTTGTGTCTCTTTTCTGCTAAAGGATGTGTACAGCCCACTTCTGATCCATTTCAGTGAAAAACCACACAGATTCAAATAGGACATCCGCCCAAGCTAAAGTTCCTGTGAAAACACTCCGGTGTTAATGCGCTCTTTCCGTTACTCCCGTGAACGCTTGCTCACGTCAAATTCAACGGTGTTAAATCGATTCAAAGAGCTATGCAAATCGTGAATTATGAGCTATGTGAATCATGGCTGAACTCCACGCAATAAAAAGAAATCATTAGAAAACATCGAAATGACTGAAATGTTGTAAAATTTTCTGATTGTTTGAAGCAACGGAAAAAGGAAAGGATCATTATGTTCATTTGCTTAGATAAGGGACCTCTTCCTCTTTCTGGATCTTACTAAACAGCTCGAGAGGGAACACAAAGCTAACTGCAATGCTTGTCAGATCCAGTGCAACTGTACATGCGGCCATTAATTTTATTATTTTAGAAAGGCTTGAATAATACGAGGTTCTGCTCATTTTTTTCCCTACCACCTCTCCCCTTAGCTTTCCTGTCTGCAAACACATATTTCAGAGAACACAGAACAAAAGTTTTTCTTTTTTTCCACAAGGCACTGGGTCGAGTTTGAGTCGGCATCTTCTACACCTTTTCAGCACCAGTTACAAGACGTGAAAATTTGCTCCTTTGACTTCACACTTCCCTTCATTTTCTTCTTAAGATGTATTGGCCAGGTTGTCCAGGTGCGCTCAAACTTTTGACTGGTGCTGCGCGTCAGTGTAATACTAGAAACAACTAAGTTGCTCCCATTAGTTTACCTCTTTAGTTGGACTTTATATTTCTTATACTTCACATTCTTTTATAGCGTCATTCTTAAATTACATACCAGACACAGTCTTAATATGAGGTGAATTTTAAATGTCTTTATTGGAGGACTTGAGGAGTAACCCAGCTTTCACCAGGTAAACTGCTGTGAAATAGTGCAAATACCAAAAATTAATGTTTTTCACTTCATTAGAAGATCCTTGAGGAGCCTGAACTTTTGTAGCCCTCCAGTTGATGGACATTTGGAAGCTATTAGTGGGAATACAAGTTAACCTTCTATTAAATTGCCGTAATCTTGCAGCCGTACGTAAACGAATTGGATAAAAAAAAGAAAAAAAATGCATCGAATGAGGCATCTGGAATAAGGTGGCAAAAGTGGGGGTTAAGTGAAGCGGAAATCTTTACGAAACATGTCACATTGGTTGCCAGTAACAAGCTGAGAGACGTGGTGACCACTGCACCGGGACACAAAGCCCAGCTCTGTCGTTCCCTGTAATTTGAAAGTTGGTTCACAACCCATTATCGTAAATTTCACTTGGGGAGCCCTCTTAATGATCGGTTTACGATCCACGACCCTGAACTCGGGACTCTAACAACGTTCTGGCAGCTTAATGTGTCACAGGGAAGAGTGTGTTTGTTGTAACTTAAAACAAAATGCTCTATTTCTGTCTGCAAATTGCAGCCTAGCACCTCAAAATTCATTTGAACAATTACATTCCCTTGTCCAGCAAAAATCTTTTCTTTCTCAGACTTTTGCGTAAACAATAGCAAAATAAGTAGTCATGTGCACCAGAGTTTTAACAACATTTTTGCGGTGAGGGCTGCAGCTATGACTTGTTTTACTTTGTCTTTGTTGCACCTGTAAGTTCTGGCTGCCACCATTCGTTTTTGATAATATTTTTCCACAAAATGTGAGCCAGAATTCTATATGCATGATTCTATATGGATTTATTTTAATATACATTTTAAAATAAATTCTTTTACATAAACAAGCCCAGCCTATGGAGGTTTTAATGGAACTGCACAGCAAAGTATTTGCACACACCACATACTTGAAACATTCTTCTCTGCGTCTTTTTTTGCAACCACTCTGGGCTTGAACACGGTATTATTTTACCTGATGAACTTCCCCGTGTCACCTGCCAGAAGGGACATAGCTGGGATCAGCCTCTCCATCGGTGGGAATTTCTCCAAGTCAAACATTGTTGTCCCTGGGCTTCACAAGGCTACTTTGGTGACACTTCACAGGTTCACAGTTCCTCTTTTGATAGAGTATCATGTTTATAGCACTGTTTCGAAAATTGATGGCTTAACATTTCCATGCAAAAAGGGCTACCAAATGTAACTCGTGAGGGAGGTTGTCGGAGTGATATTTTGCAGCACTGTGTCAGCGACTCGTGGTTGTATTATGTGTGGCAGCTTTACGCGAGAGATACTTTTTTCCACATTATGACTTCAAATTAACATCAAAGTGGATACCATAAGCCATAGTGCCACAGAGAACTAAGACAAATGTATGGCATAAGCCTTAACCAAACTGATTTGTTTTAAGAGGCTGAGTAAAACTTCAGTTTGTTTCTTCCCTGTGGAAAAAGGTGTTCAAACACGATTCTGTTTTGCTTGGCCCGCAGACCCGCTGGGAAGTTTTCCTTCGTTTCTCTATGAAACCCAACATTATGGTTACACATGATTGGTGTATCTGCACCTTGGCTAGCAGGGGGGGAAAAAAAATCACACACTTGTCCTTTGAAAATTTTCCTCTGCTTGTGTTCATATTGGTGCTGCACTAACATATCATATGATGGTTACCTGAAAATGAAAAGAAAAAGAGCTCTATGTTATGTCATACCTCATGTTAGCCTTGTATCTGTACATGCTTTAACAGACCAGCCAAAGCGGTGGTTAAACCAAACCTTCCAAAACAAATACCAGCGTATGATCGTGGTTGACAAGCTGGGAATAATTTCTCATCGTAGGGAGATAAACAGTGTACACTTCAGAAAATGCTACTGTTATTCTCTTAGTATTGACTTCTTGTAAGATCATATGCACAGTCATGATCTGACATGGACATGGGAGTTTTTTTTTTCCATTTATTCCAAGCTTGGGGACATGAACCTTTGAAGGGCTGTGGAAAAAGCCACTTTTCAGATTACGGTTTCTATGGGTTTTTGACAAATGATCAAGCTCCAAAGGAAGCGTACTTAACATTATACAGTAGGTTACGACTTTTGTCCTTCATCCATTATCAATAACCACTATTTCATTGCTGTGCTGTGCAGGCTGAGGGTCAAGCCCAGGGGCAGACGGCATGAGACACATAACACCCTGGATGAGATGCCTACTACTGCGTTTTTTCATAATGGAAGATTAATGAAACTTTTCAAATTGGGTACAATTTTTTATTGATCAAATGACTTAACTTAAATCACAAGATTAACACAAATCTGTGCATGAAAAAACATCCTCTTTCAATGCATTTCCATATTTGGGAACCCTTTTTATCCCCTGAAATTATGCTTTACAAGAATACTGAGATATTTTGCGAGTCTGGCACATTTAACCCAAGTACACATTACTGTGTCAGCTAACTGTGTAAATGTCAGTCCAAATACTATAAAGCAAAAAAAATAAATAAATAAAGCAGGAAAAGGTTACCTGTTATCTATGCACTGGCAGAAACTGGGAAAAACTGGTGCAGGATATTTACTCAGGTGCAATAAACCATGTGTAATCTAAGTGTTATGTTAAAACAAAGAAGATGCCAAAGCATGTGTTTCAAGTATTGAGAAGGAAAGTCGGTTCCACTTGATAGAGTGGGATCATCAGCTCAAAGCTCTTTTCGGAATCCAGCGAGTGAGATGGTGAGAAGGTGCACATGAGATAGTGAGGGTGGCATTTAGGTGAAAGGTCAGGTTCACGACTGGCTTTTATGTACTGTTACATAAATACCTTGAATAGCTGACCCATTGGATTTACTGAGGGATGCGGCTAGAATGCACTGAAATATATTGTGCATAAGAATACAGCACAGACCAATTCATGTCTATATTTACGATTAAATCCCAATAGTTTGATTTTGCTGCAAATGACAAGTGCAGTATTTTATGAAAGACTGCAGGTCACATGGAGGTGCAGTATGCAGTGCTGGTGCCTCGCAGCTCCTGGCCTCCACAGAGTTTGTTCTGGGTAGGTTTCCTGTGGAGGCTCCGGTGCTGGACCCTGCCCTGGAGAAGTAGTTATTGATATTGGATGAACATGAGTGAAAGAATGAGTGATTGCTTGTGATTGTACTTGTTGGAAAGCGGTGATGTACTGCACAGCCCTGATACTGCAAGTCACCTCAAAGAGAAGTGCCAGATAAAGAAAGATTTACTTCGGGAATAACCAAAGCAAATCAAAATGATAAACATCTCCAGTCTAGACCCACCTATGAATTGTGAGCAACATGATACAGTCTAGTTTACATACCAAAATATCAGTTAAGCATCTTTCCTTTCAGCTGGGCAAGCTCAGTTTCTGGCTTTTTGCTACCGCGTTTAATGAACTATCCCTCGCTGCATGTGCATTATTTTTGGCACTTTATAATTCCTCCTGCATTCGGGGACCATCGGCTCGCCGAGCAAAATTGATACGTCTCCCCGGTGACACGTATTTAAATTTCAGAACGAATCTGCTGAACTACACAATGACTCGTGTGTTATACAGTATACTGAACATTATAATTGTTTATCATTTAGCTGACTTTCGTCCAGTGTGATCTGAAATTTCCACAGTTGCAAAGCTATATATTTCACTGAAGTTGTTCAGATTAGCAACTTTGCTCAAAGACATGACAGTAAAGCCCTTTAATGGACATGAAGTGACCTGATTCAGGTAGAAAATCCACGTCCTCAATCACGACTTCCCCCTGCTGCTCGTGTAAAAATGTGAAAAACAACATTACGTTGTAATTCATGCATGTGACACAGTTGTTTAACATGATATCTAGTTTAAAGGGTGTAAACGTAATCAGAAACATGCACACGTGCACAATTTCAGGTGTCATTTTTCAGACCTGAATGCCATAAGAATCCTTAAAATATAGCCTTCGATGCCGCAGGTGTGCCTCCCATGATAAATGTGGACAAAGTTCCTCGAGCCCCTTTTCTTTAATGTGAAGGTTAAATGATCCCTTGCACATGTTTTGTGCAGGAAAATATGTCATGTGTCATCCTGAAAAACAGCCTCCACGGACGGGAGTCGAGGGAATAACAACGTCCCGATGAGTTGGGATTCCACCGCGCCGTCAGATAAGCAGGTGCTCCGGGGAAGGGCCCCATGGCAGCGGATAAAAGGAGGCTGGATGACAAGCTGTAAATAATTTTGGATCACAGAACCAACCAGAGACCAAAAAAAGAAAATTAGTCCAGTGCCGCAATGATGTCATCGGTAAATATCAGAGGCAGACTGTTGGCTTTGAGGAAAGGAAAAACCTGAGCTGCAGTGTGGCTCTTTCAAAAAGAAAAGGATGATCTAAGAAGGATGAATTCCGACCACTTCTGAGCAGCATATCCACCTTTTGTTTGGTTGCGTTGCATCACATTTAAAAAAACTACAATAATATTGCTTTAGCTACATACGGTCGTCTATTGGTTTACTTTGCGTTTGGTACTAATACTATAACCTCTAAGTTTGCTGTGGATAAAAAACAAAGACGTCTTAAATCTTTCAAACAGATTTTCCCCCTATTTCTTACAACCTACAATATGTTCAGAGAAAAGTTAATTTTTTTGCTCAATTATATTTCAGAATCCTAGTCAGGGTCACAGTGGTACGGAGTCTGGAATCACCGGACAATGCAGCTGTTAAGGATAACAGATAGAGAATAATTTAAAATGGACATGAAGTTATATGATTCCTCTGATCTAGGTGTACACCGGATTGTACACAGACTCCTGGAGTCTACGGGCACTAGACTACAAAGCTACCCCCAGTTAGGACGCCAGTCCATTGCAGTACCATAAGTATGTTTTTGTATTAAATAATAATTAAATCACTGCTATTTTTGCTCCGTATGTATTTTCTAAATGCTCTTGACTGGAATGAAGTCTTTCCTACGTGAAGTAAAATATTTTGAAAAAAATTATTTAGTAGCTTCAAATTTTTAGGCTGCAGAAGCGACAGGTCGAGACTGTGTCTAAACACATGCTGTTGGTCGAGGTCTCAGATGATGGGTTTCACTGCCTTCAGCTGACACTGTACTCCCGCCCGCTACAGGGGTTAACTTCCCTGTGCCTGAGATAAACTATAAAAAGTGCCAAAAAGCTGAATAAAGAACCTCATGTCCAGCACATGGGTATTACTTTTAGCACCATAAATCGTTCAGATGAAAAACAGTTGTCCCCTTTGCGCTGGTCAAAATAAAGCAAATCAAAACAAAGCAAAAACGGTTCGTACAGCAAACAGTAAACCCTGCTGCACCTTAGCAGAATCACAAAAGCGTTTAATATTTCCTCTTATTCTGCTGCTGAAATATCCTCCACAGCCAAACAAACGTATAGCGCATTGAAACCCTGACGCTCAGATGATATTGTGAAGAAATACGGCATTTTGTTTTTTGGCTTAAGCCATGCAGTAGACTGGCCTACATTACAGTGCAGTTAACATTAAGCTGAACTGACATTCAATTAAAGATGTTGTAAGACATGTCCATGTATGTAAATATTAATGTCGTATTTATATAAACACATGGACTTGTCACGACTTGTATGATACATATTGTTGTTATAGAAAATGCATTTTACTGAATATGTGAACAGCAACCTACTATAGACCAAAATCATCACTGTCCTTTATTTAGGGGGTTGAAGTCAGCATGGTGGTTCCAGCCTTTGGCTTATGATCACCTGGTTTTGAATACACTTCCTGCTGCAGTACCTCAAGGAACTTACCCTTTTACAAAATGGTAAAAATTGCTTATTTAACAGTGGAGTTAGTCAGAGTTAAGTAAAGGTTAATAGTAATTTCGCTGACACTGTTGTCCAAGGGAACTTACATTGTTAGATAAGCAACTTGTACAGTTATGTGAAAGAGTAAGTACTTTGATCAGGGAAGCTGCAGCAGGAGGAGAACTCAAAGCCGCGGATCTTCAGAACACAAGGCAGCAGCCCTAACAGCCACCTGCTGCCCCAGACAGGAGGCTGACCTGAGGATGCTCTCATTGTTGCTATTGTGGGTTTTTCTGTTTCCTCGAACCTCAAACCAAAGACATTAAACCACCAGCAACTTCATAGGAATCCTGCAATAAATGGTATGGTCCCCACAGAGCCCTGATCATAACATGATCGAGTCAGTCTGGGAGGACATGCAGAGACAGTCAAAGTCTGCAGAAGAACTGTGGCCAGGTCCTCAAAATGTTTGGAAGAACCTACCAACCTCTACCTTAAACTGCATGCAAGTTTGCAAAAGAGAACTGATGGTGTTTTAAAGGCAAAGGGTGGTCCCACCAAATATTGATCTGATTGAGGTTTTTTTGTCTACTGCACTTTTTAGACGGTTTATTGAGTAATAAGTATTCATGGCATTATTTTTGGAACCATCCTCGCTTTATAGCGTTTTTCCCACAGGTGCCTAAGACTTTTACACAGTACTGTATTTTCCTCAATAAATAAATTATCAGGTCTAATTTTTTTGACTCATTTGTTTGATTTGGTTCTCTTTATCTACTTTTAGGACTGGTGTGAAAATCTGATGTGGTTTTAGGTCAAATTTATGCAGAAATATAGAAAGTTCTGACACTGTGTGTGTGTGTTTGTGTGTGTGTGTGTGTGTGTGTGTGTGTGTGTGTGTGTGTGTGTGTGTGTGTGTGTGTGTGTGTGTGTGTGTGTGTGTGTGTGTGTGTGTGTGTGTGTGTGTGTGTGTGTGTGTGTGTGTGTGTGTGTGTGTGTGTGTGTGTGTGTGTTTGTGTGTGTGTGTGTGTGTGTGTGTGTGTGTGTGTGTGTGTGTGTGTGTGTGTGTGTCTGTGTGTGTCTGTGTGTGTGTGTGTGTGTGTGTGTGTGTGTGTGTGTGTGTGTGTGTGTGTGTGTGTGTGTGTGTGTGTGTGTGTAATTTAAAACTGGACTTAGCGGTCTCATTTTAAAACTGAAGTCATGAGCTTCCACTCACTGATGTTGAATGGTTTGCCTTTTTTTTTTAAAGTAAATATGTTTATATGCAAAAACGTAGAAGTTTGTTGTTGAAGTTTTTACATCAACTTTACACAGCGGCAGCATTCAGCCGCCAAATGAAGAGCATGCATCTGACAAGTACAAAAGCAAGATGTTATTTGTCTCTTTAATGTAATTTGAACAAGAGTGCAGAATTTTCTTGCACACACACTTCCGTTTTGAAGGTCATGCAATTACTTCCATTGTCATTTCTACAACATTCTGACAGCAAAGTACTACTGAAATAACTGCCGGCGGCTAAACTGGCCTGGCTTGCTGACATCGCCACATTGTGTAGAGCAACAAGACAGAGACCACCTTTAAGAGGTGCACTCTAAACAGTACATTCCATTAGGCCCCGCTGCAGGTGTCACCTGGACTTGATAAAACATTAACTTCTTAAACCAGTGCAAACAGCAGCCGAGCTGCTCAGGTGCATCCATTGTTTGTGTGGGACTTTTGGGAGCTGCAGGATGGCTTGCTCAACACGGCCGTTGAAGCTAAGGGAAGGGAAGCAGGGAACACGTTGAGCTGAGGCCGTCTCGGCTGACAGAAAGAAGTAAGAGGAGGGTGTTATTTAAACAGCATGGGTTTCACATAAATATGTAGCCATCATGGCTGGAATATTATTGTTTGTTCATTTTGTACCGTCTGAGGCACCTGACATTTAAGGTGTGCAGAGAAACTTATGCAAGCTTTGCTCCAGGAAGAGACAGGCAAGAAGATTTAACAGTGCACAAAGGGAGAAGTGTGAAGCCATTAAAGTTCATGCCTGCAATAACTCTTTCTAATTCCTTCTTCGCGGAGTGACAGGAAGGCTGGGGTGAGCACCGCGCACCGTGTGTTACTGTCAGGTGCGATTCCAGCTCTCCTGAAAGCTTGCGACAAAAAAGGAAGTAAAAGCTTAGACACTGATGAATGAGTAAGCAATATATAATGTAAAAGGAAATGGAAAACATGTAAAAATATCCTGCAGAAAAACATATCGAGTATGTGGAAGTTAGGGAACTTGGGGAAGTGGAATAACATCGTGATTATCTTATTTGCTCACACGCTGTAACTGCTAGCATCCAAAATCTTATGCAAAGCTCAAATCTGAGTTGCATTAATATATTTCTGTTTTTATGTAATTTCAGACTGACTTTGTACTATTATTTTACTCAGCATAATATGCATTTTGTTATAATTTTGAGATGGACAATAAAACAAAGAAGTGTTCAATCGGTCAAATTTTTTCATCTGTCCATCCATTATCATTAACCACTTGTCCTGGTCAGGAGACTACATACTGGATGGGATGTCAGACCACCACAGGATGGCCACAGACACACACACACACACACACACACACACACACACACACACACACACACACACACACACACACAGACCTATGGGCAATTTACAGTGACAATTAACCTGAAACAGTTGCCCTTGGACTGTGGGAGGGAAACAGAGCAGCTCGAGGATATTCATGCAGATGTGTGGAGATCATGCAAACTCCACACAGACTGTGCCTGAACACCTCAGGCCCTGTGAGGCAGCAATACTACATGCTACATCAATGTGCTGCCATGCTAAATATTTTCATTTTTATTGATATTTTCTCTGCTTTTGCTCCAAAAAGAAAAGAACATAAACCAAGGAAAGACACACAAAGGTCCCCATGTCTCGAGAAAGGGTTAACAGAAAGACAGCGTTGTGGGTAGGAAAACACAGTATATGAAAGGCATTGTTCTCTGCTGCAAAGCCAACCATGCAAGTATAACATAAAAATGGCCAACTAAAACTTTTTCGCAGCGGGTGCACATTTTGACTGCGTACAATCTATATCAGACAGCTGAAGGAAAACCAGTCACGTCAGGGCCTTTTTTTCCCCATAATTGCCCATTTCATGTCTAATATTTACACTGTTGTGGATGAGACAAATTGCACGTACAGGGAGGAAGGGCCTTGAAAAGTGCAGTGTTTTGAGCGCAATGTGGAGACCTGCATAGGGGCTGCAGTGGCCTGGAATATGTCAGCGACCCACATGACCTACAGTCCCCCCAAACCTGGGTTTATGATCACACTTTGCAAACAACCCTCCGCGAAAGCCGCAAGAAACTCCCGTAGAGAAACGTATTTTGATAAACATGCTCACATACCTCTTTCCCTTTCATGCTACACAATCTCCACCTGAACAAAGAAAATATCAAGTGCTTCAACAGCACATTTCCGCTCTCCAATGTAATATACAGTACTGTGCAAAAGCCTTAGGCACTGGTGGGAAAAATGCTATAAAGCGAGGATGGTTCCAAAAATAATGCCACGAATACTTATTAATCAATAAACCTTCTAAAAAGTCTTTACAGTTTACTGTCATTTGGAACAACCAGATGACTCCGGTGTTCAAAGCTTACCTCCATTTGTGTTAAACTTAAATGAACTTTTCTTGAATCTAAATGAGAAATCCACTTACCGGTGCCTTTTATCAGCTTACTGGAGGTCAGGATCTGTCATTTCAAATCAGTTGGTGTATTTTTCTGCCTCATGATCGCAATGCCTTCGGGAATTTAAAAGAACCATCACACCCCCTAACACTTTTGAAGATACAGAATCTCTCAGACTACTTTGTATTTGTGGATGTTTGTTAGAGGTGTTATATTGAGCTTCCAGGGAACATCGCTGTGTAAAACAATCAGCTGCACATTATTCACTCATTTCATTTCTTGTTGAACCCAGTGCTGTCTCCATGGGTAAATGTGTACATTTTGAATATTTTTTTCCCCTAATGTACCACAAAATAACCCGTGGGAAAAATGCTATAAAGCGAGGATGGTTCCAGAAATAATTCCATGAATACTTATTACTCAATAAACCTTCTAAAAAGTGCAGTAGACAAAAAAACGCTCACTCAGATCAATATTTGGTGGGACCACCCTTTGCCTTTAAAACACCATCAATTCTCTTATGCAAACTTGCATGCAGTTTAAGGTAGAGGTTGGTAGGTTCTTCCAAACATTTTGAGGAACCGGCCACAGTTCTTCTGCAGACTTGGACTGTCTCTGCACGTCCTCCCAGACTGACTTGATCATGTTGAGATGAGGGCTCTGTGGGGACCATACCATCTGTTGCAGGATTCCTTCTTCTTGCTCAAGATAGTTGTGTATGACTGAGATCGGGTATTTGAGGTCATTCTCAGGCTGCAGAATGAATTTGGGACCAACCAGAAACCTCCCTGATGGTAGATAAGAATCTACCTGTACTTCTCAACAGACATTCAAGTTGCATGCCTAACACTTTTGCACAGTACTGTATACACGCTATAGCATTTGTTCTTCATGTTTGCACTGACGGTGGCTGAATATATACTGCGTCAGCAGCGATTATTTAAGTTGTGCACTTTAATGGGACGGCAGGTTAAACCTCAGGTCTGCACCCCAGTTTTACCACAGCGTGGTCCTCAAGTCGGTTGTGCAGAACAAATCTGCTCAAATCACCTTTTTCTCGCTTCTTGACTCCTCGGTACTGCAAACTGCCCTTTTACCTCGCCCTGCTGCATGTGTTCCCTCATGTGCTTAGATTCATAATGCACATAAAAAGAGCTGTGTCTAAACACATGTGCAGTGTGATCTTTTCCCACCCAGGTTTGGTAAGATATCTGAAAGAGTGAGTATTTCTAAAGGTTTGTGCAGTTTTCAAAAATTTTGAGAAAGATAAAAATCTAATGGTCCTCAGTGCTGGAACTTCTACATTTTGCTCTTTGGGGGATGTTTTCTCAAAGGCGCCTTGTGCTCTTTGTGGTTACTGGGCAATCAGATTGTCTGGCTGAGCTGCACTTCCAGCAGAAGACTGCTGTAATATATGGACATTATTCATACCAGTCCTCCTAGCTTCATTTCAGTAACCCGGGGTGCACTAAGTTACACTCCAAGTTGGCTCAAGTCTGCTTTCGTACCTTTCATTTCGAAATATATCGTGATCGGCAATATCTCCTAGTGTCTTGTATTCCCCGCAGAATCGCTTGTCGAGACTGAACAGTGGGCACACAAACGCTACAGCCAAGGATGTTCCTCGAGAACAAGTACTGATGTATGACTTCATTCCTGGAGGCCTATTAGTCTCAATCTGCAGCCGTTCCTCTCCTGTCCCAGGTACGCCAGGCGCTTTAACACCTGTTAGAAGAACCAGCCGAGGCCGCCCTCCACAATAGGCCTCTGCTTGGCACCGTTTCCTCAGGGTTCCACAGGAAAAGCTGCGCGTTTGGGTTCCAGCGCAATCCGGGCACCCTGTACGATCTGAGAAAAACACCAATCCCATTGCGGGAGGCAGCGAGAGGTCACACTTTCCAACCTCCCCTTTTCTCCAGAAATCGGCACCATAAAAACCACAGGCTACGTAACAAAATCGAGATTGCCATCGTTTGCTGATTTTATCAAAACAAATTCCGAGGAAAATGTCATTGCACAAGTTGATTCAGTCCCGGGCGGCTTGCGTGTAAACAGTACAAGCCGTCATTATAACACACTTGTCTGATATGGTAAAGGTTAAAATGTTACATACACCTGATTGCCTTAAAGGGTCCGAATTTAAGCTGGGCTAATGAGGGGATAATGCTCCCCCAGGACAAGATGGCAATCAGTCATGGGTTTTGTAGTTCACAGTTACCCTCTGAAACCATTTAAACAGCTGGATTCAACTACGGCAATCAGCAAGACATTGAACAGCCGGGTCCCCGAGCCGCGTTCACCAGGCCTCGCTGCCTGCGTTTAGTAAAACACGAGTATATATCCGCCCCGTTCCCCCAACATTCGCGTAGGGACCAACGATACTGCGCTAAGGGAGCTGTCGTCTGGTCTCAGAAAGCAAACCTGCATGAGTTTGAAAGCTTTCCCGCCCCCTGTTTTTGAGAGTGAATTTAAACAAAAACACACACGTCGGTGGTTCTAGGCAGAAACAAAAGCTTTTCGGTCGAGGCACTTGTTCCAGCAGCAGAAAGGTAGACGGTTGTAGAGCTTGTCTCTTTGTTACCGTTGGCATCTGTGTGTGGTGGTGCCTTTGGGCAGGAGGTGGGTGCGTCTCCGCAGGTCGGCAACCACACGCACTCACATACACACAGCCTGCACCTTGAAAGCACTTTTTACCCCTCTCTGTTTTGCTGCCAGCGACGGGTAGAGCCAGTTTCACTCTTTATGTGCTCTACCCACGTTTTTAAAAACTGACCAGATCTTAAGACCATAAGCTGAAATGACCACACAGAGGGATTCCCTTTGAACCGATCACCTAGTGACAGCTTCTACTGTGTCTAGATCATGGCACATCCATCCCATTCTGTTAAAACATGTAGAGCACCTCCTGCTCAGCAACAGGGTTACTCATTTATATGCCAAGTTTCAAACTTGGCACATTAGAAAAAAATCAAACAATTCTTGCTCAAGGTTTTATGAAGGCATTCCTGAGCGTATTATGGCTTTCACTAACACTGATATTTGGAGCATATTTTAATTAGCATATAAAGGTCCTCAGTTATGCTGTCCTGCTTTATTGTAAATTAAAGAGATGGCATACAGAATGATATGTTATTTTTTTTATAATTTAGTCCAGAATGCATTCCTGCGTTATAAAACAAATCCTTGTTTTGGAGGTATGAGGCACTTCACCATTTCTGGGAGTGATTAGTCCGTCAATGGGTGAGTTGTATTGAACTGCTCTTTTTCATCAAACCAATGTGAATATTTTCCGGATGGCTGGCAGAAGTACACGGCTAAAACGATACTGGTGTGCGCACATTTTTATATAGACATTATTGCTATTTTAAGACAAATACCTCAGAAATATCCAGATCAGTTAGGCATGACGGGCTGTGCCCGCTACGCAAATTGAAATGACACAAAGCAACAGTTTTCAGTTTTAGCGCGTGGAAATATGTGCATATTGTTTCCCACTGTAATACAATTCCTTTCATATTCTATACATATTCTGTGTGCGAGGACGGCTTACGCAGCACAAAATACGCTGCGCTGTCGCAACCGTATAAAAATAAAGGACTGATGGCAATGCAAATTCTGTTCACAAAATATGCAGATTAAAGCAAGCACCAGGAGATGTCAAAAAAAGAACAAGAAAAAGCACTTTATTTGTGTGCACACATTTACCCCACATCTGCATGAACACATTATACTGTGGTCGACAGATTATACAGCGGTTCAGAGACAATCCTAGCAGTAATGGGAATGACGCAGGGTGAGGGTTAGGCCCGACCATCGCAGGGTAGCGAAATGCACCCATTCACTCGGTCACACAGTAAGGGCAACTTGGAGTCACCGCTTCACCTGAAACGCACATCTTTGTACTGCAGGAGGACGCCAGGAACACGCAAAGTACATGCGAACTCCATACAAACAGAGGAACGTCTCCTTTTTGGGAAGAAAACCACAGCATGAAAGTGTTTAACATTTATTTACTGCTTCTTTAACCATGCAAGAGTTCAGTTTAAAAAAAAAAAACTCGTAAATTTTATGTGCAAAAATGAACTGCAGACTATTTTTCCCAGAATGTGACCATAGGCACACTCCTTCCAAGTTTCCCATTTTCCAGTAACTGTCTACTTCAATCCTATTTCTGTCTTCAGTGGGGTCTTCCATCGATCAGTGCATCCATCCATCCATCCATCCATCCATTTTGGTTAACCTCTTATCCTGGTCATGGTCATGACATTCTGGCGCTTATCTCAGAAGCACTAGGCACTAGGTTATGAGGAGTCCTCCTGAACAGGACGACAGTCCATCACAGACAATATTAACCTTTTTTGCAAGTACATTATATAAACTGAATAAGCAGAAATCACTAAAATGAATGAAGTTAAATGCTTGCAGTTTATGTTATTTCACGCTTTTCCTTTTTTTCAAACACACTTCGCGATGTGTGTTGAGGCGCCCCAGGGATGGTTGAGGAAACCGCGTCAGACGAACCAGAGCCGCGGCGATTTTCGGCTTCTGCTGGACACTTCGCGATAACGTTGTTGGGGACAGAGCGAGCGAGGGGGTCATCCTAGCCTTTCGGTGCGATTTCCAGACGTGCTGTAAAATCCGCCCGACCTCACAGTCCTCGCCAGTCAATAAACAGCGAGCAGAAACGGGCCACTCTGCAGGTCGGCTTCATCTCGCTTTACGAACAGCACATAAACAGATATTTAACCCTGTAGCGGAGTGTAGGGACCGCTTCTGCTGCACTGCCCTATAAAAACCAGTAACTAATTAAACTTTATACAGTGTAATGGACCATTAAATCTCCTTCCCACCCATGGAAAATTACATTGGCCTCGCCAGTGAAAGCTGACTTAAAAACGGCTCTCTGACGCCTAAATCACACGATAGGGAATGGGATCTACGCTTTCTCATGTTCAAATGCAATTTTGAGCAGGAATGCAATTTGCATTATGCTACGGCCAGGTCCCCCCCAACGAAAGCTCTGGAGGCGTCACACGCCAGTGAAAGTGCTTGGGCAGCACATATTTGCAAGCTTAGTGAGCAAGGGAGTTCAGGGAGCTGAGGCCTCAGTGTAAACACAGGTGCCGAGGAAGCCGGCGAACGGGGCGACCGTAACCGGGAGCCACTGAGGCGTCACACCGAACAAAGGAAAAATGAGGAAAACCTCAGCAGAAGACAAACAAAACAAAACCAAACAAAACGAAGACGAGGAAGTCGTTTCCCTATTTCCGTTTGTCATTTTTGAGCTTTGGCTCATAATCGAGGGAATCGTGTAAAGTTTCGCGCTGAAGCGCAGTCGCTGCAGCGTGATGGGTGCTTTCCTCAGCGCTGTCCTTCCAGATGTTCGTTGGCTGAACCTGCGCTGAAAGGATATATGGCTGAGAAGTGAATCTCGCAGCAGTGTTGTGGTGAAACTTGAGGGCTACCTAAAACATTTGGATAGCCCATCGCCCATGCTATGCGCTAATGTTGCGGTTCCGCGGCTTTTATTGTCGCGTGAGATCGGGGGGAATCGGGAACTGGGCGTTTTTCTTACACGCGGCCTCGCGCGAAAGCGCACAATTTGCACATTTCAGATCCGTACAGCGAAACGCACTTCACTTTTTCACTGTGTTCCTTTCGCTGGACCATGAAGGCACAATATTGAAAGTAGCTTTTTTTTTTTTTTTTTTACAGCGAGCTGTGCTAATTCTTTACATTTCATTCTTTCCCCACTTTTCCGTCCCATGAAAACGAAGGCGCTAACTAGCTAAAAAATGAGCAAATGATTTATTTGTTTGCACAATAGCACAGCTGTGCAGCCGTGCGTTTCCTATATCTTCTTCTCACAAAATTCTCTGTAGCTGTCAATAAGATCGTTGTCAGAAGCGTTACCTTTCTTTTAACACTTAATAACAGGAAACAGAACTCTGGAAATATTTCGTACGGTGAGCGAAAGAACACCGGCTGGGGCCGGCAAGTTCCTCTTATAAAACCTTGATGCTTTAAGCAGATGTTTCAGGATCATTCACTCTGGAAAATGTGGTCTTGCATCAAACAACGTGTGAAAAAAGTCTAAACAGGGTGTCGCGTTTTGAAAGAAATACCTTGAGTACCACAGTTAAAAGTCTGTTGTTGGAAATTGGATTAAGTTGATTCTTAACAGTAAGACGTGCAAAAAGTTAAGCCTCAGCTACCCGCTGGTGTTGTGGGTAGAGCTCCTGTGCTGTGATCTTTAAGTCCCTGTTTTAAATCCCACTTGCGCTGTAGCGGCTTTGATCAAAGTATTTACGCACGAATGGATTGGATACAGCAAGAGGACGGGTACAGAAAGAAAGTCTGTAAATGGCGAACTCATTTTAAGCCACCTCGGAAGAAGGTGTAAACTCAATAAAGAATCGCGATCTGAGGAATAATTTCCGGATTTAACAGCGTCTCTTTGTCGCCTCACCTCCAAATATGCAAATATACATGCCTTTTATGAATTTACACCGTCCTTTTTTCCTCTGATATATGTACCATGGCGAAAGACTGCTCGTGCACTTCCTTCACACAGCGTGAGAGGAAACATGGGCTAACTTTCCTCCGCGGCTTCACTTTTCCCGATGTTGCAAAAAAACATTTTTGTCTTGTTGGTATTTTTTCCCCTCCAACTATTTCAAGATTACAGACTGGACATGTTAAGAAAAGATGTCTGGTCTTTTGCAGAAATCC
Organism: Arapaima gigas; assembly: GCA_900497675.1. Lineage (NCBI taxonomy): Eukaryota > Metazoa > Chordata > Actinopteri > Osteoglossiformes > Osteoglossidae > Arapaima > Arapaima gigas. The sequence goes on from UFQX01000079.1 coordinate 356,681, forward strand.
AAGCCCAACTCCTTACCATTGCACAAAATAAGAAAATCCTGCACCATCAAGCCATGACATAAAATTAGCTCTTCGCTGTGGGGCTGGGATGTGGTTGTTGGCAGGAGGCAGAAGGGGTTTGTGTCTCTACATGGCTGCTAGGAGATGCACCACCCTTTTCTCCTTTAATAAGCGTTAAAGACAATTTTGCAGCTTTAGATCAATGTTCTAGTTCCTTAGGGCTTCAGAGATGTGTATCAGTATAGAAGAACACATTGCAGAAGGACCAAAGCTCTGGTTCAAATTCTTTTGTCGGTTTCTAAATTCAATTAATACAAATCTTATTGTGCAGCATGGAAACACAACAAGCAGAACTGATGCCTCACATCTTCTGGGTTCAGATCCGGCTCAGTCCACGTGGAGTTTGTGTGTTCACCCCGTGTTTGCTCGGGCTCCCTCGCGGTCCTCAGGTTACCTCATGTAGTCCAAAGACATTTGTTTCTGGTGAATTGTTCACATTAATTCCGATGCGTCTTCAGATGACCACGGCCCTGCATTGGGCACACAGCTAGTGAAAAAAAAAAAAAAAAAAAGATTCTCATACGTGCTGAAAAATACCGGCAGCATTTAGTCTCGTCTCTAATGGGACGCCTTGAACAACTACGGTAGTCTAATTTCCAGACTGAGCCCTGCTCAAATCTTCAACAGCTCTGCAAGAAGTTCTGCACCCCCTTAGCTTCTCGTCTTCGTTTCTTCTTTAGAGAAGAGCTTATAAGAACACAATCCTCGCCTTGTCCCCCCTGCGCTGGCTTGGCAACAGTCTGTCACAGCTCGCCTTGTGAAGACGGCCATCCTTCTCTCCAAAGCAAAACTCTAACAACAGGGGCCCCGCATCTGATTAGCATTCCCAGCGCTGTCTCCGTCCCCCCCCACCCCCTTAGGTATTTTATTACCACAGGTGTGGGGGGTGGAGAGTGGGTATTCAGCCATCAGATGCCCGCCGGAGGCGAGGTCACTGGCTAATTGAAAACAGCTCTATTTATACACCTGTGTGTTTGAAGAAGTCCTGCAGAGCGGGAGCCTGAATGGAGCAGGGACCTCACTGAGCTGTGACAGTCCGCCCGAAGAGACTGACCTCAGGGAACAAAAGTGTTGATGGGGGGTGGGGGGTGGGGACGGGGGGGGGGGGGGTTTGGCAAAGCCACGGCGGGTTCGGCGCCGTTGCAATCCTTGACTTGCAGGTGCACAGCATTATTCATGGTGGGGTTAAAGCCCAGCCTGTAAGTGTAGCGTTCCCACTGCAGGGCGGAAAAAAGACAGCTGTGTACAGAGGGGGTGTAACACATCGGCGCAGCACAGTGTGTGCTAATCTGACATTATTTACTGCACTTTTAAAGATGTGTACATCAGTGCTACGGGCTGTGTTTGCTCACGATAAACTGTCTCGGTGCTGCGATGTGTCAGCGCGCACGGTGTCTGAAATATTTGTGCAATGCAGCGCACAGGTTGGGGGAAACGTGGAAACAGCAGGTGCGAGAAGCATGTAGGCCATGCGCTGTGACACGTGAAGAAAAGCAGCGAGGATTGAGGATTTATGCAGCAATTTATAACGCCATATTACGATATTCAGCAAATCACTGCAAATTTACAGGCTCAGGCAAAGGTTATGCCGGAATTTGCAACATAAACAGGAAATTTCACCTTGTTTCAAAACTGTAAATTGTAAAATGTCCATTACGTTTTGCTGCTTTCACGTAGATGACAATATGGAACGATCTCAAGTTCATCTAGCGTGATCAGATCATCATTTTTACTATACTTTCAGCCTAGCCAAAAGGCTGAGAAACAGTGATTTTGCCAACAGAGCCATTAGAGGGTAAATGTGCTGGATGAGTGAAGAACAGCAGAAACTGACATGAGCCAGAATGGTGCACATACCTGACTATAGATTAAGAAAAGATTTATTCACTCTGACAAAGGTAGGTGTGTGTAAACCTCTGCCGCTGCTACTGAAAGTCTCTAGGTCAGCCCCCCCCCATCCCTCACCATCATGATATAATTTCATCTTCTTAGGTGTTTTCATTAGAGAACAGAATGACGTAATGGCCTGGTATTGGACTCATATTCCATGATATTAAGGCTCCAGGCTGTCTACTTTTCACTGCTCTTTGTATTTGGCATATATTTAGTCTCAGGACAAGATACCTTTCCTTTCTGTCCTTTTTGAATAAGGAACTTTGATTAATCTTACCTCCTTCAGGTACTTCTTACACTTATGAGCATTCCTCTAAATCTTTGCTATGGAGCCTCAAAATCAATAATAATAATAATAATAATAATAATAATAATAGGTCACAGTTCCCAAAGTAACAGTCTGCAAACGTGTACTGTTAGATGTGCAGTATTAGAACTGAATCGTATGGGTGGTGTTTTATTGCCTAGTTATTAATCTCCCTGTTTTCACTGGCAGACTGCCAGCCGTTCCATGAATACAGAATGCAAAATAATTTTGCTTTGCTTTCAGCTGACTTAAAAAAAAAAAGGAAAAACGGTTGCCAAGATCCAGTGTAAGTGTTTTTATCCCCCCCTCGACCGCACTTTCATTGATTTACTGTTTGGCACGAAAACCAAGCCTTGCACACCTGTGCCGTTTGAATAAATATCCAGAGTCCAATTGAAGTGAACACCCTGCGGCGGCGAATGTTTGGATACCTTTTCTTTGACTCTATGTTTCTTTGGGGACGGGTTGCTGTATTATCACACCGAGGTCTCTATCAGCTTGTCATCAAACAACCTGTGACAACAGATCTTTGGTAGACCTTCTAAGTTCTCAATAATGTATCAGTGCCAATTTTCCCGCTTCTTAAAAAGCTGTATTTTGCGCTCGTGAAGCTGCCTTGAAGTTGCCTTCCCTGTGCCCAGCCAACACATTTAATAAATATACAGTGAAAAACCAAAGTATCACGCTTTGTTTTTTATTTGTTCCAGCTCAAGAGTATGCTATTCAGACGCCATACGTTTGTGATCCAGTAACATTTATCCTTTATGACATTTCCAGAGAACAATAGGTAATATAAAACAAGAATGCAATAACAGCTGGAAGTCGGAACGAGTGAGTTTTCCAAAATAGAGGCCTTTGCAGAGAGGACTTAGTCTTTTGCAGCCGTGACTGTTGCCCTCAGGAGCCAAAGCTCAACACCTTGAGCTGGGCAGCTTAGTTCTTCACCCTGCAGGAAGAATAACACCAATGTGATCAGTTTCAGAGGCCAGCTGACGCTGACCATACACCAAGAGCAGAGCTAAGATAATTTATGCAGACAAGAATGACATTCGTTTGCTTACAAAGGCACTATTGTGCTTGACACACATTCATGTGCCTCTGCGCATGTGGGGAGATGGAACAAAGTACCAGTCGTGTGTTTATTTGTGTTTGAGGACCATGTGTATGACATAATAGTACAAACAGAGCCAGCAGTGCATGGGTGGATCAACAGCTGGTCTTGTTGTCGTCAGACAGCCCAGTCCTTCCTCAATCTTAAATATACAGACCATTCAGGGGGAAAATATGTTGTTTTCTGCAGCACATGATAGCACAAGATGACATGTTATTGCAACGCAACTGCAGTGCTCCAGGCATCCATGCAGTATTGCTAACTGCTTAATCCTCAGCACAGTTGTGGTGTTCTGTAGCCTATTGTGGAATCACAGGGCGCCGAATAAGGAGGGGATACTGCCTGAATGGGACACCAGTACATCACAGGGTTAGACACACAAGCACAGAAATTTGCAGGGAACAGTTAGCTTGACACACATGTCTTTGGACTGAGGGAAGAAATGAGAGCATCAAGAGGAAACCCACACAGACACGGGGAGCACATGCAAACCTCACACAGACTGAGCCAGATTCAAACCCACACCCTAAATGCCCAGGTGCTGTGAGGCCCCAGTGCTACTCCTTGAGCCACTGTGCCGCCTCTAGTGCATCTACATATATGCATGCATAAAGTTGTGAGCATTTTGCAAATTGTAAATGTCTTAAAACTGTAAACGTGATGCCATCAAACCGGGAGGAATCCATTAAACAAAAAAGACCAAAATGAAAGCAGCAGAAATATCAGAATTGGGTTTATACATTTAAAAATGGGAACAACTAAAAAGACCATAGAGTCAAAGACAAAAACCTTGAGGTTAGTGTTTTAGAAGTAGGAAAAACGGTTTATAGTTGAGTTAATTTTTTTTCAGTATACATCATAAAAATCAGCTATAGTTCATCACAGTTTGATGTTAAAGTTGTCAAATTTGAGGTCTATTTATGAGCAGGTGTTTTAAACTTTTGTCTCGATCGGCGTACTACGTTTTACGAAATTTTTGTCCAATACTCCCATCTAGTGGTCATGCAGCAATTTGCAGTCCGTTCCCACGTCTGCACCCGGAGTGAATTTCCTGCAAGTTCGCAAGCGAGGGTTGCGCTGCATTGTGGATAAAGCGCAAAAATAACTTAAAAGCGGCCGACCTAAAACTATACGGTTATTGAACGTTCCGCAGAGGAACTATGCATATTTAAAAAAATACATTTGAATAAAAGTCCAGTAATGCAGGGTGGAGACTATGCAGTGTTCGTGGGCCTCTGTGGACATTCAGGCTTTTCACATACAGTGTTTTGGATCCCAGTCCCGGCTCTGCGAGGTTAGTATGTCTCTCATACAGAATAAACATACAGCGGGACCCGTCCAGCGTGGACATGAGCGGCAGAATGAAAGGGGGAAACTGCAATTCCCTCGGCAAGTGCTAGGTGTCACTGTTTGGTCACTTTCGTCAAAATACATCTTTCTTCAAACACTCAGTTAGACCCCCGTGTTGAGAGGCCTCCCTTCATTGCTTGACGGGGGTGAGAAGTATTTTAACATAAAGATCGACGTGTATTTAGCTTTAGGCATTTTGGCTTGTATATTATAGTCTAAATTAATAATGATGCTGCAGAAGACAAAATGCAGAAATGCAGTGGGCTGAGGGAGGACAAAAGGCCCTGCTGGTCCTCATCTTCTAGGGCCCGTTTACAGTGGAGGGTCTTGCATGCATGTATTTTATTTGTTGTTTTATTATCTACAATAGGGCAGCACGGTGGTGTAGTGAGCGCCTGGGCTATTTGGGTGTGGCATTTCAGTGTAGCTCTGTTTGTGTGGGTCCCCTCCTGCAGTCCAAAGACAGGTGTTCCAGGTTGCCTGGTCATTGGACACCACCTGTAGGATGTGACCATGTTCAGCCGTGCTGCGGTGGACTGGCATCCCATCTGGGGTGTAGCTTCTGGACCATTGTGACCCTCACAAGGATAAAGCAGTTCAGGAAAATAGATAAATGGATGGGTTATCTGCAATATTAAAAAGATAAAAAACGTCAAAGGAACTGATTAACAATTAACCCAAAGAGGCTGAAATACTGCATAAAGGCTTTTTTTCCCGGATTGAATTAACTGGATAAGAAATTGATAAGAAGAATAGTTAACGGCAAATAGTTACGGTTTATTGTTTTAGTAAAACATTCATAATATGTTGTTATGTAACTGGGTGTCTAGTTATTATTTTAATCCTCACTGGTCACTTTTTTTAGTAAAATTTATTCATGAACAATTTTAAGTGGTATTTACTGAGGGAAATCATTTTTAAACACAACTGTTTTTGTGTTATTTCAGGAGATAATGCAAGGCAAATATTACATTCCTTAAACATTTGTACATTTGGATAGTATTGATTGGCTATTTGACTGTAAAAGGAAAATGTAATGTATGTTATTTGTTTTAGAGTAAAATTAACAGCAATTTGATAAAAAAAACTACATGGACTTAAAGCTGAATTCTTGTTATCTGGTGTCACGGCTCAGGGTGGAGATTATGCTTTGGCCAGACAAAGATTTTTAGCAGTAGTGTACCAGTAAAACGGATAAAAACAGTCAAGAAGTTATGGCACTATAGCAGTCATGGAACTCAGTTTATACCTGGAAAACACTGTAAATGACAACATGTTTCATTGTCCTGTTGTGGTTCACTCAGCATTTCCGTGACTGAAAATTTAATATTACTGCTAAACTGTAGTATTTTGCATTTTTATGTTCTGCCAGCATAACTTTAAATCTCTAAAAATAATTATTGCTGCTCTTATTCAAATAATCTTAACATAACACTAATTTTAAAATTAATTTTGTCTTTCAAATCAATAATATTTGCAAATGTGCTTCATCATTACAATGTGCACAATTACAGCATAAAGGTGCAGGAGAACTTATCACAGCTGAAAAACACCAAATATAGTAAAGTAATACAAAAAGATGGATGAATCAAAATAAATCTTTTTATTGTCAAAGCGTTCAACACACTGGATAAACCCTGGGGAATTGTAAACTTCAGAAAAGGGGACGGACAATTATTCCTCACTGACACAAAATATTACACTTTTCAGCCAAAAGGTATGTACACTGTACTGTATAGAATGCAGTTTAAATCCATAATTATTAAATATTACATGCACTTCCAAATATAGACTGACGTACGAATCCCATCTGACTTAAATATAACCATTTGCATAAGCATGAAAAATAATGAGCCGTGTAACTTAAGTCCTTGTGTTGATTTTCTGTATAGTAAAATGGTTACACATTTGTTTTTTTTCTCCCTTTTTATCCAAAAAGTGTTCTCTGTACAATAAACTCTTTTTTGTCAAAATGCAAATTGCATACTTCGAGACATGACACTCGGTGAAGACAAGTCCTTTTTAAAGTGAAAGCATGTGCATTAAGGGACGCACTTCCAATTTTGTCACTTTCCCGAAACAGGTGGGACGTGTGCGTCGCGTCTGCGGTCAGTTGTGCGACGTCATGTGGCGCGAGAGGTGGTGCCGCTCCCGGAACGACTCGTTGCAGATGGGGCATTTGAGCTTCTCCTCCCTTCGCCTCTTCACCAGGGGCTCCATGGAAAACTCCTTCTTGTGGTGCGACCGCATGTGGTAGACAAGGTCAGAGGTCATGCGGAAGGAGGCGTTGCACTTGGCACACCAGTTCTGCGCAGGCAGGCACAGCGATGTGAAGGAGGGGGGCAGCAGCGTGAGTGCGGGGGGGACCTGCATCTGGACGGCGCCGGCGCTCTTGGGCCAGAATGCAGCTGCGTAAACAAAGGGCGCATGCTTGGGGAGGCCCCCATGCAGCAGCTCGCCGCCGTGCAGCTTGGCGCTGAGGGGGTCCGACGGGTACACTCTGCTTGGCGACAGGCCTCCCCCAAGCACAGGGTGACAGTCCACTGCTGGCACCAGCTTAGGGCTCATCACCAGTGGGGACAGCTGGGAGAAGGAGCCTGCTGGTTGGCTGAAGGCACTGTTCCTCTCAGCACTGCCCGGTGTTTGGGACACCGGGGCAAAGGCGCTGGCTGCAGGGTGGCCCTCCGCTCGAGAATGTGGCTGGGTCTCTGTTAGGGCCTGTCGTACCCCAGCATGCTTCTCCGAGGGGTGGCCTCCTGGCCGGCTCCCGTCTCTGTTCTCGGCGTTGAAGCTCTGGTGTTTAGCGCCGTGCTTTTGGCTCTGTGGAGCCTTCTTGACCTCAGTGAAGGCGCTGGGCTTGATCTCGGGAACTTCAGGACTGGATGGCGAGAGCAGCCGCCGGTTCTCACCGAGACCATAACCAAAGCTGTACTGCGGTACGATGCTTTCAGTGTCTTCCTTTGACTTGTGTGGCCGAGGCAGGCTTTCCATCATGTCGGAGAGCCGCCGCTTGCTGACGCACTTGCTCTTCACCACGGCCTCCTTGTCACTAGGTGGACATGTCCTGCTATTCTCCAGATCCCTGGCTAGATTGTGGAAGTCTGTGGCAGGCTTGCCCTCCTGTGGAGGGCCGTGTCCGTCGGAGCCTCCACGGCTCAGTGCGGGACTCGCTGGGGTGGAAGCAGGACTCACACGCTCGCCGACCTCTTTGGACACATCGTCCACAGAGATCACCGGCGGCTTTTTGCTGCAGCGGAACCGGAGATGAGCCAAGAAGGGGAATTCAAACTGGAAACGCTGGTTGCAGTCTGGACATACAAATGGAGGAAGCCCTAGTACTGAGAAAAAAAAAAAATCACCACAATTACTTGGAAATAAGCAGATTACGCAGAGATTAAAAAGACATTTAAAAATAGTGCCTTGTAAAACAAATAAAATGTACACAAAATAAATATTAAACATGTATTATGAAGTAGGCGACTTATTCAGTCTTTTATTTATTTTTTAGGCAATGGTAATATGTCATGAACAAGAAGTAATGGCACAAAAACAGCCAGTCTGCTTCATCAATGCAAAAGACTTTTTTTTTTTTTTTTTTTACATTTTTTTTTTGCTGATGTGTGAGACATCATTTTAATAAACAAATATTAAAACTAGGACAAATTAAAGCTAATATGTACATTATATTCCATTGTTCTATTAACAAAGACCTGTTTTTTCCAGCGCATTTGCGCTGTTTAGGTGTGAGGTTATTTTAATTCAAAAAACAGTAAAACTAACACAAATTAAAGCTAAAATGTACATATCAATTTGTTCAAGTTATATAAATGGAAAATAAAGAAGCATTAAGTTTAACGTTCACACGTGGATACACACTGACTTGTGACTTTGACTAAAACACACTTTGTTTTCACAGCTTTCTGCGGAATCTCAAGCTGCTCATATTTTCCGTGAGGAAAATTACCCGACTGAAATATACAGGTGAACGTTCATCAGAAAAGATCCCAACATCCACAAAGAGGAGGGACACATTTATTTTTTTATTAGGTGTTTATCTGATTATTAGTCCGGGTAATTAAAAATAGCCATCTGTACTCGCACACTAATGTAAAGTTTGCCATGAAAAGTGTTGCATCAAATGTAAATCATATTTCAATTTAAATCCATTTTAGAGGAAAAAAAAAGTTGGCATTTACTATGATGCGCATGACTGCAAACTGCAGTGCTTAAAACAAAAGTTTTACTGGGAAATCAAGTTAAATCAGTGAAACAGTCACTTAGTTAATGTTCTCAGGGGTAGTTAAAGATGCTAATCTGGTGGACCTGTTTTGGAGGTTTTAACATTTCAAGCATTTGAATATTTGGGTTTAGGAGAAAATGTGAACTAATACTGTTGACGATGCCTATTTTATCTGGCTCTGCAGTTTTATGTTATATACTGAACAAAATGAGGAACGCAGGAAGAAATGTGATTTTATCATTTTTTAAAAAAATAAATCTATATAACTAGTCATAGTCATTTTCAACGTGGCAGATGAAGAGCTCCAGATGAACCAGATGAGCTCCTTCACTGGGGAAAAACCGGAGTCTCGGACCAGGCAGACATACATACCTCTGAGCCTCTTTCCCGAGCTGAGAAGGAGAAGCTCCACGAGGTCTTTTCCGTACCAAACCAGCAGCTCCTCGTCCTTCTCGATCCTCCGCAGGGACCTGTAGAAGAGCTGGCCATTCTTCACATAGGCCTCCAGGTTCTGCTCATCGCTGTTTCTGGCCGACTGCACCAGCCGGAGCCACATGAGGCTTTCGGTGGAGCCACTGGCTGTGGACGTGTCCACCTATAAAGAGCAGAAGACCATGAAAACGTGCAGTGAGGACCAGGGCAGCAGGATGTCTTCTTAGCAGCTGTTGCAGTGTAACAGAACTTTATAACGCATAAGAAAACATGGAAAAGTCAATTCCATTCAGTTGTGTTGTATGGACATTTTGACCATTCAAACTTCCTGGACCAGAACTGTTGGGTTTGCTGGCCTTGTTCAACGGTAGTGATCATGAGGCCGATAGAGTGGTCACATTAAGACTTAAACTGAGGAAAATCTGTTTTTCCTTGTACTTTATCTTTAATTTGAAAACTATCCTTTACAACTTAATGCCTTTGTCCAGTGTGACTTAACGCGTCAGATAAACAATTTTACAGCGGCAGGGTATTTGTACTGTATCGATTCAGTGTAAGAACTTTGGTCCAGGGTAACCTTCAGCGTACAAGGGAACCACACTAACCATAACATCAACTGCCATCCTGTTACATTTGCTCATTCCAAAGCAACTTATAATGACAATCTGCTGACAGCGAGGCAGTTCGGAGTGAGAACATTGCACAAGGGTCCCAGAGCAGGACGTGGGATTCAATCCTGCAACTTTTAGGTGCAGAGATGGTAGCGTTAACAACTATTCCACCATTAGGCAACCATCCATTATCAATGACTGCTGGTCCAGAGCCAGGCTGCAGTGGTCCAGAGTCTACTATTCCAGAAGCCTACTAGATGAGGCAGGGACCACACTGGGTGGGATGCCAACTTGTGGCAGGGTCTTTATTATTATTATTATTATTATTATTATTATTATTATTACAGGGCAGCCACTGCTACCACCACATCCTCAATACTAATCTGTCCACAGTTTAATTGGAATCAAGGCAACAAGGTCTCACCCTGAAGATGTAGGGTGCTGTTCTGCGGTCGGTCGCCTTGAGGGCGATGAAGGCGATGCTGTCGAACAGGGAGGTGTGGCTCAGGGCACAGGGTCCGAAGATGGCGTTCTGCGGGATGTCACACGTGGTGTACACGCTGGTGAAGATGTCTGTCAGGCACTGCTGCACCGCCTTGGCGTCGCCGTCACACAGCAGCGTGTCTGAGCTGGACTCCTCCATCATCATCTGGACACACACACACACACACACACACACACACACACACAAAGCAACTGCAATTCATTAATTAACTGGCTGGTTAAACAGTCCAAATTAAGTGTTACTGTTATATATGGAAATCAAATGAAATTTCTCTAGTTATAAAAGATTGCGTGTGTGTGTGTGTGTGTGTGTGTGTGTGTGTGTGTGTGTGTTTGCACACCTGTGGAATCTGAACACAAACATGGACGTGCATTTTGAGGGTTACATTTTGACCGTCATAGTGCGACCACCTCGTTTCTACTCAGAGAAACGGTCACTGCGACAGTAAGTCGCAAAACGTTCCTCTTTGCTGTAGCTGGAAACTCAGAATGAAGCTTTTAGTTTAAAAACTAATTTTGCCTCATATTGGAAAAAGATTTTAATTTTTAATATTTTTCCAGCCCGAGGACCGTTAGTTTGCATGCATGCAAAACGTTTATTTAGAAATGCATCTTAAAAATTTTTCTCCCTAGTTTCACATTTAATACCTTTTTCAAAATTAATAACGGAAACAAGCATTAACGGTTTAGAGATCAAATCCCACTGTATTTATTTGTTTCATGCTCAATTGTGACAGATTGTTATGACGCGACAGGGAAATTCAAGAATTGAACACATTCATAAATCTGTTTACTCAGTGTCATGTGAATGTGTAGTAAAATTGATCGTTTGTGAGAAAAGTTGCTTTACAAATTGTTTTAACTTCGGTTTTATTTAATAATTAACTCCTGACTAAAAGTGTTCAGTTCTTTTCGATCACCTTGTCTATTCCACGCAGAGCTTGCGGGTTTAAAGCTGCGCCAGCGGCTCCGCAAAAGCGGAATCCTAACGCAGAAAACCTCGTCCCACCGCCGGGCCCCTTATTGAATAAAGGACACAAAAGGTGGTCGATTCCCGCATTTCACTGCCCTCGCTGCAAGAAATGCACCTTTGTTCGCTCTGCGTGAAATAAAGGGGAGAAGTCGTTGAATAAACAGCTCCACGAGACCCGCAAGAATAAAAAGCTCGAGGGCAGCCGCGTTCACACTCTCACTATAACGGGAATAAAGCGCCTCCGTCCCCCCATCACGCACAGTCCGGATGTCCTCTGCCGGATGACAACTTTTGACAGCGGGCAAGAAAAAAGAACCAGGCAAAACAGTCTTACCTTCTTGCTTCAAAATATATTCCAGGAGCTGCGAAACACAACTGTTCGTCCCCCCTTTTGAAGGGAGTCAGCGCATCTCCCCGACGCGTGAACGCGATCTGACGCCCGCACGCTTGCGCGCTCCTCCCCGTGCCCTTGCGCCGCGCGCCGACTGCGGGACCGCGCCGACTGGCTCCGTGCACTGCGCTCGAGGGCGCGCCGACGCACACTTTTTGTTCGCAGCCCATAATCTGCCCAATGAGGCGTGTCGCTCCCCTGTCTCCTCCCGTTAACCCCTCGCTGCCCGGCGCGTGCCCGCCACGTTCGCTCACCTGCTCCGCGCGCCATGCCCGCGCCCGTTGTTTCAGAGCGCGAACGCGCGGCGCGCCTTTTTACTTCGCTTTATTTTATTGCTGCTCAGCGCCTATAAACGACTCCGATTAGACGGAGCAAAGTGAAATCAAACAGGTAGGACACCGTTCTTACATACTGGACTTGGCAGGCTAACTGTCCCACTTGTTATTGAAACGTTTTGTTAGCATCTACCCGAGAGTTGTGTCTGATGTTTGGAACCTTGATATAAACCACTAAAACATCCTCTTTATTAAACGATTAAATACAGGTACGTTTTACAGTTGACACTGAATTAGCCCGGCGTTCCAGAGTTTGTAGTAATACAGTATTTACTGAAAACGGCATATAATAATACATTTGCTGTATGAGATCATATATTATTAAAGTCATACAACTAATTCTTTTCTTAATGCAATATTTTCGATGATGAAAAGGTGCTAGATTTTGTGGGAGTAATTAAAACGTAGATTATCAGTAATCAGTTTTTTGTAAAAAATATTTTCATTATTCAGACCACAATTTTATAAATTGTTTAGGGTGGGTTTGTACATTTTTATCTCTCCTGTGTGTGTGTGTGTGTGTGTGTGTGTGTGTGTGTGTGTGTGTGTTCCAGACGACCAGGGGGATCCTGACAAATGACATGACAGGCTATAGACAGCACTAGGCTGTTAGCCTTTTGTGGCCCTGGACCTGAGTAATTAAAAAGTGCTCATTGATCCCATCACAACAGGTCAGCATGTGTAACCTTAGTTATAGCACACTGTGGTAAAGCCTCTGTGTCAGTCACTGAAAAAGTGACACGGGCCTCTTTTCCATTCATACCGAAGGTCACGGTCATAATTTGACTGAAGAAAATAGCTACGTGGTATCATACTAACACATTCACAAGAATATAAATTGTAAAATTCTGTTTGCAGCGTTAGAATACGCGGAGGAACTTTGCAGTGTTGAATCCTGTATTATTTACTGCATTTATATGGCATGTTTGAGTCTAACCGTTTCAGGAATCAAACAAATATGTAGAAATTTTCAGGGAATGCTATATACATGTTCATAGGGGTCATTGGATTTTATTATTTTACAAGTCAGTATTTCATGAGATATTCTACAGTGAAAGAAACTACACCATGGACCAAGAGTGCACCTAAGCTGGACTGATGTACTATTGGAATAAAGGCGTGGAGAATGGTAATGATTTTTTTTTACAGTAATTGCTCTCTTTTTCCATTATTGTATTTTACCTAAATTGCATTATAAATGATATATAAAGAAATATCAATATAAAAATAAAACGTGCATATAGACTATGTGATCAAAAAATTAAATTTATTTTGTCATTATTATTCTCTATATTTAATATTTCATATTATTTTATTTTATTTTTTGAAAAAGGTCAGTTAAGAAGAATAAAACAAGCAAAATGGATCCACAACATGTATTATGACATTAATACTAAATTGCTTTATTTGCCTTTTTAGAATAGGACATTTTGTAGGTCAAACAGACATGGAAATGGATACAACACAGCTCAGAATACACAGTACAAGATTAAGGCTGTTCAGCCTCTGTATATCCAGACAATTTTTTCCCAAAATATTTCAAAAGAAGCGCCATAAAAGTCAATAATCACCGATTTGCATTTGTCTAAATCTTAGCAGCGGCTGGTAGCAGGAGGGTGGCTGCAGGTGCCTCTAACTGCAGTTAACTGTAACAGCCCCTGTCCAAGAGAGGAAAGGCTTCCAATTTATTGTTTCCTAACAATTGAACATGTGGGCACAACTGGATCCTACTTCTCTCCACAACCTCAATTTGCTGAACTGCTGTGGACCATGAATGGTAGCTGGGGAAAAAAATGACAGTTATCGCTATACCAAATGAACTTTTTTAAGCTAAAGGAGTCACTCTTGAAACCCGAGCGATGTCCGTGAAATACGGATATTCTCATATTCATTTTTAAAAAGTACTTGAAAATAATGCTGAAACTTTTTTTTTTTTGCTGAACATATAAGGAATATTTGTATATATTTCACACTGGTTGTCATTGTAAATACTGTTGTACATTGGTTGTTGTTCCCTGTGAATTCTTTCTACCTGCTGAATTCATTTATTGGAAACAGCTGTAAGACTGATTTTCTCTGTAACTCGAGTAAAGATCATTTCAAAACACCTTTGAGTTTGTGAGCAATTTGATGTGTCAGGTTCCTGGTCTATTACACCTGCAGTGTATTTTATGAAAAAACATACATTTCCTTCAGTGTTAGAACAACTATATTCTCCTTATTATTCACTTTTGGCAATTTCTCAATGTATAACGTTAGAAAAAAATTATACCACCAATAAATTCAGGCCAGAGAGATACTGATTTGCATTTCGTGCCAAGTCTGGATTGTTGGGATATTCTGTTTTTTGGTGGCACTAATCAAGTGTTACATTTCCTGACAGTTACGTTGTTTTATTAATCTAAGAATAATATCTGGTGTCATTTTAATTATATCCATGCAGTGTTAGAAAAAACAAAAGAAGGAGATGTCAAATGGTACATTCATCAAACATTTTCTCTAATTTGTCTGATTCCATCTAAGCTTCTCAGGGTTTCTTTCCCTACATTACTGACTACAGATACGGTCTAGGTGGTCTCACTTTGATAAGAGATACACTATACCTTCATACCTTTTAGGTGTCACAAAATTAAGGAAAATTGAGTGTAAATTGAATGCAAATGGCCATATGGAGCATAAAATTTACTCTTAGTTAAAGTTTCTCTCCAAAGCACTTTAAGATGTTGAAAAAGAAGGACTAGCCCTTGCACTACTCACAGCCCATTACTAGATATGTATTTACAGAAAGACAGTTACACTAAATGTAGACTACAGTCTGGTACTTGTACTTGTTTTAAGAGTGTTTTCCCAACCTTTAAAACATTATCCAGCATTAACAATATTCTGAGTCAGCTGTGTGTGACGGAGCGAGCAATGCTCTGGGTCATAGAAGCAGCGTGCAGCTGTGCATCCCTCATTCTTTCCAAAGGAGGGCAGAAGAAGAAAGAGAGAAGTTGCTAGAGGAACAAAGTGTGTGTGTGTGTGTGTGTGTGTGTGTGTTTGTGTGTGTGGAGCCCGGCCAGCGCGGCGCCCTGGCTCTTCCTCTCTCGCTCCCTCCCTCCTTTCGCCCCTCCCTCCCTGCAAAGAGTCCTGTTGCTCATTAGATCATGACCTTGTTTATATAACGTCACCACTCTCTTCCCGAGAGTCTTCCGCCAGCGTGTCCGCTCACACGGCTGCACCTTCCTGTACTGGGTCCTGCTTACACCCATAATAAAAAAGGTGCCTTTGGGTTACTGCCAGAGAAAACTTACCCTGCTGAGAGCCCTGCCAAGTACTTAATGTGTTTATATAGTCTTCTTCCCGCTTTGTGTGTGTCTAGTGTGTCCGATATTTTCGTGTTTTGTTTAAGAATCTTTACATTTTGCAGGCAACTTCAAATTTCTTTGAGTGACTCTCCTGCAGGAATAAAATGTGGGAAAAATCCATAATGAGGCACTTTAATATGGGTTCAGTGATTATGCGATTGGAAGCCACCGCCAGGAAAAAGTCTGTGTGGCATATGGCACTTGAGCAGCCATATGTGCCATTTTTCACAGGAGCTCGCACCATGGCACATGCTGGTGGGATGTTATAACCTCTGAAAAAACACAGCAAGTTGAGTGCAAAAGCCCTCTGACCACTGCACTGGTGTCCTTCCATGCATCTCCCATTGTGCTACACGAAAGACTAGGAATTCCAAACCATATACGTTTGTTATTTTGAACCCGATAATGACAACTAGTGTCTGTGTGTATTTTTGTTTCCCGGGCAATCTGCGTTAAATATGTGCTTATAGTGTTCGGACAGTGAAAGCATTTGTTTTTGTTTTTCAGGAGCAAAATGAAAAAAATTCAACCAGGTGCAAATTCCCAAATTTTGCTTGGTAATGAACTATTTTTCACCATTATCTTTTAGAACAAACCTTCCCAGCATCCTTTCCATAGTGCTTCACGCTCAGAGTTGACTTCATTTTACTGTTATAATCTAAAACGTCTTGTTATTTGTTCCCACAAAATATTTTAGCATTTAATGACAAGTTAATGTAGTTTTCATAGACGTTGCATACGGGAAAAAAATAATTCTTACTTCATAAACTGCACAACAGTGGGCTCTATGGTTGATAGAAAATCTGAACTCACCGTACATTATTATGTGTACAAACTAACAGCACTGGTGGAAGGCGGCCAGTGGGCTCTGAAAAGGCAGCCTTTCCTCTGGCCTCATCCAACAAAAGGAGCTCCAGACTGGGGTTGGACTGCAGGCAGGCTTCCACGCCACTCACCCCACCCCCAACTTTCCCAAAGCTGACGGACTCACTCAGGATCTGCCACCAAGCTGAACCACTGTGACAAGCCTTAGCAGCATAGGCCTTCCTGCCCCCCAGGGCATCTGCTCTCCCCTTCACAGGCTTCCATTGGCCTCTTGCCTGGTGGGGCCGGAGCCTGTTAGCCCATCTCATGGGTCCCACTGTTTCCAGCTGACAGGTGGAGGGCTGAGATGAGGGTGCGCATGGAGCTGCCACTTCTCGCACGCTCTGCTGAGCCCCAATATCAGCCACAGAGCTGTCAGCGGTTGACGTAGTCATTCCTGCTGCACTGGCGCTCAGCGCTGGGCTGCTGAGCCTGGCATGCTCACTGCTCAGGACCGCAGGGTAACTTGCAGGGTATTAAGTACAACATTTTAGATTTCACATGCTAATAGCTGAGCTTCTCTCGGAAATGTTTGTGTTTGTTTTAAAAGTCTGTTCCATTATGTGCTTAAGCTCAAATATAAATCAAGCTCCATCTTTTTCTTCTTCCTGATGTGGTTATGAAGAGGGTGTCCATAAGGATATATATCTGATGCATTGATACATTGTACTTCTCTAGAAAACAACCAAGGTATTAATGTCAATAAATTAGAACACTATTGAGAATAGCTAGAATTAGACATAGTGATCAGAAACACACTGCACATATATATCAGAAACACGTATGTATCAGTATAGTCTGAAATATACTATGGTTCTAATATTTTTGACTGCCTTGCAGGCCATAAATGAACTACTAAGCAAATAATAAAATTTTTCTTGGAATAAATGAAAACAGAACAATTTCTATTTTTATATTTTTCTAATTTACTTGGTTTCCATGATGACGAGCACATTCAAGGTTAGTTTTCACACATAGTTTAGGCCTAATGTCTGACTAATTTTTGTTATTTCAAATTTAGCCAGAGCCTTTGCGTGTGTCTGGAATAATGGATCTGAAAGCTTAAAGTCTGTCTAACCAAAGTTACTTTGATAACTATAGCAAAACGTTCAAAGAATGTGTTGAGATTGTTATATATAAAGCTCATGTAAAGCTGTGTTTGTCTGTTTGTTCTTCTTGCACAGCTTTGTTTTTCATGCTATCGAGTTAAAATCTGGCACACAGGTACTTCTCACCATAAGTGGAGTTTATGGAAAGAAGTCATCAAACACACACACACACACACACACACACACACACACACACACATATTATCTCACCTAATTTGTCACGATGATGCCAAACAGGCCCCTTCAGACACACATTCAGTTATTAAATAATTACAGAGTAAGAATTTTCATTTCATGTTTCATGTTCATCACTTTTCTTATTAATGCAAACTCAATAAATGATCATTAACCTCAAGCAAGCTGCTGCTGTAAGGAATAGCCATGTTTTAAAATCAGGCTTTTGCCTTATTTAAATTTTCTGACCAGTGTTTTTGGTTGAGCTACAAAATGTCTGATCATCACATTTTTTGATGTTATAGCTTTAAAATAGAAAGAAGAGCAACAGAGATTCTTTTCTTTGAGTACTTGACTCGATTATGGATTTGACAAACTCTGTTGTAACTGGAAGGAACTGAGCAATGTTCAACTAAGTACAACAGGCCAAAAAATAAGGACTGTCCATATTTGTTTTGGTTTTTGGGACATTTACATTTCAGATAGTGGCAACAAAGTGAATGTTTGTTCATCACGATGCTTTAGGCATTCGTGGCTGAACAGACATGCCATTGGAACACATTTTCAGAAACTACTTCTTTTTGTAGTGCAGTCAAAGAAAAGGTGAAGAGGATTAAGAACAAGAAACAATAAAAAAAAAACAGGTTAAGCACACGAATGTCGAACTGTATGAACATGCATTTAAATATATTTGTTTTTTATTTACTGCATGATAGAAGAAAAAATGTTGTGGACAGTAAATACATGTTGTGGGTTAACATTAAATTAGCTTTTGCTTCTGGTTTCAGATCAAAAGAGTCGCATTACAAAAGCATGTAGAATAATACTTTGAGCACAATTTTCAATTTTACTCAGCATTTATAATAGTTTTTATTTAAATTATTGTCAGAGATACATCGTATTCTCTGATGGTAAAGGTTTCTCTGGGTTGGTTCAAATCTGTGTGTGTTGATTTAGTCTTCAGTTTCTCAGTGTCTGCACGCAGCAGCTATATGTTTCAGAATCTTATTCCTTTCCATTCCATTTTATCTGTGTTTGTGGAAACTATTAATTTACGACTGCACATTAATTGACTGTACAATGTTTTGCAGGGATGTCTCTAGTCCCTTTCAGACATTGCCAGTAACAACACAAACCTGGTTATGCAGTGTGTTGGTGACTGGTGAGTCACCCTGTTTGGGAAATGTCTCGGAAACCCATAAGATTGCACCACACAGAAACAGTGCTGAAGAAGAAAAAATAAAGAAGAAAACAGGAGAAAAATGCACTAAGACAGCCACGATATGCCTTTTGTGTATTTCTATGAACAATTAACCTTGTCTTTCCTGAGTTAATGCAGACTAGTTTAGGCTGCCCAGAAAGAGAAGAGCATGCTTGCTTTCGTGTTCATGAAAATACGGTTTCGACATAATTTCTTATATGTTGTTTCAGGAATTGGATGGATTAGGCTGGTTTGAGCATTTGGAAGGAGCCTTGACGTACAGTCCATTCAGGCTTGGAGATCACTTGAGGGCTCGCACCTGCTGTTGAACGACATTGTTGAACCCGCTTTTTGCGATTGCATGAACAAGATAGAGGTGGCGGTGGGGTGGTGGTGGGTTTGCGAAAACAGTGCTCGTGGAGTGGAAGTAGCAGGGTGTGGCCAGGTGTTTGGTCCAATGGTTCCCTCCCAAAATTAGTCCTTTCCAAGAATTCAATTTGTGCAAAAATTCATACATCTTACAAAGTTTATTTTGTCAACCAGTGCACAACTGCCAGCATGGTGTTCTCAGCACAAAGGGACAATATCTGATAACAAACAATAATAACAGTAGCAACAAAAGCAGCAGTGACAGAATCATGATCTGTCCTTCCACCTGAAATATTTGTATTTGAGAAGTTATATTCTTTTACTAAAAGCAGAATTTGTTGTAGTTATAAGAAGAAAAGTCATATGAAACATACTGAAAGGTTTTCTTTTTTTGGTTATTGACATAACCAAAAAAGTAAGCAAACAAGCAGGTAAACAAAAAAGACACACATACTGTCTTATACATCATTCTTCCTAATAATATTTGTAAATACTGTATTTATTCCAAATAGCTTTTTTTGCCAAGACTACTAAAACTGTTTATTGGCCTCTTTCAGAATGATTAATTTTTAATATCTGAAAAAGAACTGGAAAGAAAATTCACCAGAAGCTCT
The DNA here is from genome assembly GCA_900497675.1 of Arapaima gigas. Lineage (NCBI taxonomy): Eukaryota > Metazoa > Chordata > Actinopteri > Osteoglossiformes > Osteoglossidae > Arapaima > Arapaima gigas. The sequence goes on from UFQX01000079.1 coordinate 376,566, forward strand.
CAGTTTTAGCTTTTTTAATTGGTCCTATATATTTGGACTCACTGACATCATGAGGTAAAAATGGTAGACAGGATCAGTGATGGCCTTGAGCACCAAATGTTCACTTTCCAAATCAAGTAAGCATTGATTTAATGTCTGCCAGGGGTCTGTTTTAAGTAGAATTTGACCAAACTTCCAAAGTGGCAATGCTTTCATGCTTCTAAGACGCAAGTGAATTTAATGTGGACTGAAAGGCATTCTTGAGAACTCAGTGTCCAACAAAATATTGCGGAGATTGCCAGTGGTTTGCTGGTATCTTAAATGTACTTGTCAAGTGTACATCTGACTTATTCATTACTGTCAAAACACTTTAACCTTTGAAGAATGAGAAGAGTTCTGGAATGCAGTGAACCCACAGTCTAACCAACCTTCTATGTTCAGTTTAGAAAATAGACACGGGAAAAGAAAAAAAGCTCATGTCACCCCATATAAACATACTACATAAATACTGTTTCTTTTACTGAGGACCATTCAGAGTGCTGTATGTCTTGGGAGTGAACGAAAGTGAATGGGTGGTCTAGGATGTGTAGTAAACATACTGATCCATAAGAGACACAGAAGAGTACTTTGCTCAAGCTCCATGTTTTCATTTATTGAAGGGGAACAAAAATATATATATATTTAGATTTTTCTGGTTTATTTTTGCTAAGCAGTCACAGGTTTTTTAACTATCCCATTTTCATTTTGCTAAACTCTATTTGAGTGTCATCCGGGACTAATATTGCAAGTAAAATATGCTTACTTTTCCAGCAGACCTAGTCACATATCTGTTTTTCATTAACACTTGAGGACACTTAAGGAAACAATGTCTCTACCACTCTCCGGTATTTCTTTGATCTATTGTGTTTAAGTTTCAAGAAAATCCCATGTAAACATCAAAATGCCTTTTCTGCAAAGGTATTTCAAAGGGAAATTCACTTATTACAGTGCCGAAAACCTCATTTTTTGCCAATTATATCTCACCACATGCTTTCATACAAATATTTCAAGTTATATCAAAACATGGGTAGTACAAAAAAAACCAAAACTATAATAGATTTAACCTGCATTTACTTAGATATAATAAACCTAATATACAGTGTCTTCCAAATGTATTTAAACCCATGGAAAGTTGTCAATATTTCGGGGATTACAAATTATACTTAAACGTATTTTTCCTATGAACTCATCTGCTCTAACACTATATTGTCTAGACAGTGTATTAGTGGTATTCACATCTCTTACATACTGAGGTGCTAATTTACCTGAAGGAGGGGATGAGGTCGTATCATTACAAAGTTTATGGCTATCTTTCCGAGAAACTGTGAGAGACAACTGTGCTGTCACATTTCAGAACTGAAAGCAGATGTTGAAATGTAACTAAAGTGATGACCTCATGTGGGCTGTCTGAAGTGCAATGCCTAGCATACAACTGCAGAATCAGCAAATGTGAGTAGCACAGTGCCTACTGTACGCCTAACACACTACCTGAGTTACCTGACACTGTGTTCAAAAAGTTTTTAGTGGCAGAAAGGTAAAACGTAATAACACTAATCGCCAAACAGTTTTACCAGTCAATTACATTTAGTACATATGAATTGGTAGTGCTGTTGGACAGGTAAACCCCACAGAAACTGAGAGACACACCAGTCATAGTTGAGTGAAAAAGAAAAAAAACTAAATACATATTGCTAAAGTTTATTATTACCCTACCTCACTAATGTGTGCAACGTCGTATGTGTGTCATGTATAATCTCCTTATTACATTTTCATTTACATAATTTTACATTTTCATTTACTTACATAAAACAGCTACTAGCGATTTTGATTCAATGCATAGATGGTGCTGAAAGCAATGTGCACACTGGTGGTAGCGACGTGCACACAGTAATGACAGGTTATATATTGTAATGTCCCACATCGGCTGTGTTACTGAGGTAGAGGTCAGAAGACAAAGGTACGTGAACACGAACTTTGTTCTTCCATAGCATGTTGAACAGTAGCTCAACCAGCATCACCACATGCCAATCACAGATCCACTGAACATATTACACATCCCCAGAGCCAATATCTGTCCTATAGTTTCCACAACAGTTGCAGAACTGGTTGTGTGTCTGTGTGTGTGCGTGCGTGTGTGTGTTAGTGTGACGTTGTACATAGACACGCAGAAATGTATTTACATTCTCTAATGGAACACAGGTAAAGCCTAAAGCGCAACAGAATGTTCTTTTTCGCAAGAAGAAGCAGATTCATCACAGAAGCAGATATTAAAAATAGCTTACTGCATGACTTAAAGTCAGCTGTTTGGTGGTCAAAGGGTATATGAAATTCTATTTATACACATGCACATACATCCACAACACTCATATACAAATTCATATTTATTCAAGATAATCTGCAAAATATATTACCGGACCTCACTATCACGTTACTATCCACGTCTCTTCCTCACAAACTAAACGTTACTTTAATAATGACAAAAACAATACAGCACGTGGCTAAAGTTTTTGTCCACAACACTTTGACTGATTCATCATCTTTTTACAGATAATATTGATGTTTCCCCAAGTATAGTAGCTGAATCCTATGCTTGCTGTGGAGTTACTAAGGCAAATGTTTCTCAGCTTCATTTGCAAGAGCTGTGTGGTTGGTGAACTGGGCCTTGTTTGAAGTGTGGTCAGGCTTGAGATGTAGCACCTCTCTTGACAAATACGGAAGGGTGAATTGGAGCGTGAGCAGCTAGCCAGGGCCGTGCAAAGCTGCTGCCACCCACCATTCAGGGAAGCAGCATGGCATTGGCCCTGACTGAGCCTTCTTTGCAGGCTGACCCTGCCGGACGCTCTCCCCCTGTCTGTTCAGATCTCCGTCGAGATCGTTCCACTTGCTGGGTACCCCTTGATGTCGGCAAAGCTGGTAGCATTGGCAGCCGGGTGAGGGGGGGTGATTTCGGGGTGGGCAGTTGTTAAGGTGTTGAGAAAGGCTCAGGGCACAGCGTTCTCATTAGGTTGACAGGCTCAGCAACAGCAACGATTAACTCTATTCAGTGTGGATTATTTCGACCGTGGATGTGCTGAAGGGAATGTGATGAGAGCTGACACCAGGACCTGAAAGGAGTTTAACATGAAGCCCATTAAGGAAGCTCTTCTGTGTCTTTAGTCAAACTGCCACTGATGGAGCACTAATTGTCACAGATATGGGTAGGACTGCATTTCTCTTACATTTGTGATTTTTCAGTGACTCCAGAATACAAAATGTGACATTTATACTGCATCAGTACTGCGATGGACCTTTGCGCCACTCTTTTCCTTACCTTTTTTAACTACTTTTTTCTTTTTTTACTTTCTTTTGTCTCTTTTTGTTTTCTGCACTTACTGCAATTGATTTGGTGTGAAAAAATCCAATAGCATCTTTCAACAAATACTTGAGAAAATACATAACTTTTCTTTCAAAGTGATGTGCAATTCCAAGAAAACTACATATATAGGTATATGTATATATGTATATATTTGAATAAATTTTGGATTAATATCGAATTATGTCAATATATTTCTGTGCAAAAATTATGCATATATATATATATATCTATATATATATAAAAATCACTAAAATGCAATGTTTTTGGTTTCAATTACAAATTTTCTTTTGAAACACTGTTAAAAATCCCATAGTCCTGTGGGGAGACTTCAGTGATCACATGGGTAATAACAGAGATACCTGGAGAGGTATGACTGGAAGGAATGACTGTGATTGAAATTCAAGTGATGAAGGGTTACTGAACTCCAGTTCTAGCTGGAGATTGGCCCTAACAAACACCATATTCAAACATAACATAGCTGATTCTTCAATTTTGTGTTATTCAATCTGTGCCCACATCTTCCAGTCAGCTGGTGAAGGAGAGGGGCAGAGCCATCAGCAGATCATCACCTGTGGATGAGTTGGATCAGGCATCCTTGAGATGAGAGTGGATGACCTGGGAATGACTCTAAGGGACTCAGGTATGTGAAAGAGTTTGTTTGCCACCTTTGGAATGGCTTATTTTGTATCCCAGAGGAAGATAGGAATAAGAAGTCAAAATGGTTCCCCTTCAAGCAACTGTATGTAAATCCAGTCTGAAGATGGCCAGTGCCTGTTGTTGAAGATGGCATCTTGCTGTTAAATCATCGGGTTAAGGAGTGTGTTTTATTTGCACAATTGACAGCAAGGTTCCAGACAAGCCAGGAAAGCCACAGCAGTATTGGCCTTGGAGGTAAAACCTTAGGTATAGGATGAGTTCAGATACCACAAAGAGTGAGTTTTGGTCACCCTTGAAGGTGTTGACTTAAGAGGGTGGGGAAGTTCATGGATATACTGATCTCAGCTCTGGATAATGTTGAGAGGTGGTGGATGTGCCAGCTTCCTTATGGCTTTGAGTCCATTTTTCTAGCTACGAATAGTGTGGTAGTGAGACAACTCTAAATTTGCAGGGCCGCATAGGTTGATGAGGTTCATACATAAATGCTAAAAGGGCTGAATATTGCGATGGAGTCCTGAGAAATGCTCCTCTTCTGTACCGAATGGAAAACAAGCACAATACTTCTGCACTGGTAGGAAAGGGGGTGGTTCTTGTCCTCAAAAGGGAGACAGGAGGGTAACTATCAAGGGATAGCCTTCTTGTGAAAGTGTAAACAAGGCTGCTAAAAAGAATCCAGGCTATATTTGAGCATCAGATTTTGGAGGTGCAAAGTGGATTCCTTCTTAGCTGTGGAACAGTGGACTGCCAGCCTGGTCCACATGAACTTTGTGGACCTGGAAAAGCCTACAGTCATGTACAACTGGGTATTCTCTGGTAGGTGCAGATGGAGTATGAGGTGCCAAGGCTGCTTTTGCATGCCATTTGGTTCCTGTATTTGTGTGAGAGTTGTGTCTGTACTCTTGGCTCATGTGTAATTAGTACCATGAAATGAAATGATAAAATTAAATGTATTCATAGCTCACTACCTTTTCAAATACATCGACACAATCATTATTTAAATATATATGTTCAGTGTAACAATACTTTCATGACTAAATACAACCTCTGCAGTAACCAAGTGGTTCACTAAGACAATGATATTGGTTCTGGCCCAAAATACAAATGATAATATTTTCAGAATTACCGAGTTATTGCACTTATGAATGGTTTCTGTTGCTTTTGCACCTTTATTTTGTTTTTAATTGTAATGGGTATAGAAGATTTTAGCACGATAGTGAAAAACTGTTATTACAGACTGTAGTGGGGATTTAACTGCAGGTATTTTACTGCTTACTTTTTGTTCAAATAAATAAAATATTGTAGTGTTTCTTCTCCTATTACACTATGGCAGATATATGATATACGAACTATTTGAAAATTATTATTAAAATTAAAATTATTTAATAAAATACTTTTTTCAAAAATCAGTGCTATTGCAGTTGCCATCCCCCATTGTTCAACCTTTGAAATAAAGAAGATGGTGGCCACTGACAACTAAATATGAATAATAGAACTTTCAACCAATATACAAAAATAAATCATGAGAGGGAAAGGAAGAAGGGGATATAAGAGTGTTGCATGCAAGCAATTTTGAAAATGCAGGTCTTAAGCCTAAGTTTAAATGTGTAGTTATGGAATTCTGTACTTGGTTTTTTTTCATTTTATTCTTCAGTTGTTCAATGCACAGGTGCACAGGTACCTCAAAGCTCCTGGCTCAGTCTTTTCAGAGTGTGTGTCTTGCCTTTGTTTTCCTGGATTTCCCACAGTCCTACAGCAGGTGTCTGAGGTGAATTGGTAACTCTAAAATGCCCTTACTGTGGGTGAAGAGTAAATGAATGTATGTGACTATCCTACAGTAGACCTGGTGTCACATCCAGGGTGAACCCTGCCTCATACCCTGTGCTTGTGAGATAACACGGAAGCCACTGCAGTTCTGTGCTGGACAACTGGTTAACAACAATGGATGTATTCTATTGTTACTTTATTTCTGCAATTATTTTAAAGTGCTTTTTTTCTGTTGTTCTTTTGATCTTGTAATGTTCTAAATGCTGCTATTGAAGCATAACCGATACTGTATATCTTTCTTGTTCATCACCCTTTTTCAAAAAACTTTGAGAATCTGCTTTTAGATGTGCTATGTAAAATAAAGAAGACATAAAGATGGCATTAATATTGATATTCCTGTGCTGCAAGTTTGAATCTGTCTTTCATTTTTCAGTCTCCTTGTGTTGGATGGGATTTTCTCCAGGTACAGATGTTTTCTCCTACATTTATAAAATACTTCATACCATGTAGCTAGAACCAGTCAATCTGAATAGTCTTTATTTTGTGAACCCCCTGATGTGACAAAAAAGTTACTGAAACTTAATCATGTAAGATATGCACTTCATTTAGTGTATGGACTTGAAGTAATGTAAAAAAAAATCATGTTAAATCTTATCTAACACTTTTGAGGTATTGTGAAAATATATTAAACACCTTTAATGACTAAGAGAGTCAAGGACATGAGCAACGCAATCAGAAAATTTCCAACTGTATAGTGCTAGGATATTACGCAGTATGAATCTGTGCCTTCAGGCACAGTAAGGGAACATACTGAGTGCTGCATCAAAGGACACACATATATGAATTGTCTACATAGACATGCATTGCACAATCATCCAAATTGCAATCTTGGCAACTATTACAAAAGATAGCGTAATAAAAACACTACTAAATGCTGGTCAGTGCCAAAGCTGGAAAAGCTTCCATATATATGAAAAATCAGACCCTTAACATTAAATATACTATATGTTGGATATATGTTGACAAGATTATCATTTTCACACACAAACACAGTCCATGTGTTGTAAACACCAAGAATAACTATCGTATGCAGATAAATGTGAGTTAAATTTGGCACAGTTACAGCGTTGCAGAAATTTTAACAAACAGGCTTTTCGGTTTTCAGGCACTAAACTTTATTCTAAAGTGTTCAAATGTTATCCTACATACAGAACATATATTATTAAAAAGGAAATACTTGTTAATCTGTGTTGAATCTTGAAATTGCTGACTGACCTGTAAGAAATTCAGTGAAGTTCTTGTTAAACCTGATTATAAATAACTGATGATAAAACTGTGGAAGCCTCTGACTATGCATTTAAAAAAAACTTCCAAGTGAGAATGACAGCAAAGAGAAAGAGTTTTGGGACTGGTATCCAGCCAAACTTCCAATCTGGCTCTCCGAGCCTCACCATCCAAAAATATTTTACTGATATGAGTTGGGCCCCTTTTTCCACTCCATTGCAGCTGACTTGAGTTAGGTTTGAAGATGTTACACATGATGATGTGACTTCTTGTTAATAATTATTCGCAAACAATAAGACGCTCACTGCATTCTTAACCCTTAGGTGTTTGTAATAGTTTAACGTTGCTTTAAACTACTATCATTTTGTTCAGTGGATCTGTTTAGTCCAAGTCTAGGGTGATCTTGTGATAGTTGCAACATAATAGATGATCATGCATTCACGTCATCTGCCACCGTGTGACTTTTTTTTGTACAAACATTGTAAACTTCCTTTGACAAACGCGTTATTTAAACGACTAATAACGACTTTGGCAACTTTCCTTTCAATCTGCGAATTTGTAAAGTTTTTCAAATGTTAGTTTTCTCCCCTTTCTCCTGTTATACGACACACCGTTAGAGAGCTGTGATTTTTTTCCCCCTTTACGTCCAATTCTTTTGCGTGCGGAGCCAGTCTATTCGCAGTATACACCCCTTGTGTGTCAGCAACACATCTGGGGGTCGGCACCTCACATGTGGCTATCAGTAACACAGTCCAGCGGCTGCACATCTGGCTGTTCCGCTGTCGGCTCTCCCTCCGAAAGGGGAGCGTTACTCTCCCAACTTCCGGGAAGCAGCGGTCTGCTGAGCCGCGCCCGCCTCCCCGCGCCCGCGCGCCGCACTAGGACGGCGGAACTGACCGCCCGAGGCTACAGCTATTGAGTGCAAACTGGGGCGCAGGAAGCAGCAGCGCCGGTGACGTCAACCCACCGATTTCCTTCTTTTGCAAAGACTTCTGAAGAAATACCGATTTTCGTTAAGTATATATTGCTGCAACATTTGAGATGCGTGTAAACGAGGGACGCGCTGTCCGCGACGCGCTCTGCTAAATTTTGGCTGTTTTTTCCGCGCTCCTTTTGTTCCCCGCATTTGCCCCGCAAGTCGGCTCTCGCTCTCGGTGGCTTTGAACCCGCGGCGGGCAGGTAATCAGCGTCATGAGCGCCAGAAGAAAGAAAGTGAAGAATCGCCCGACTTGTGCGATCGCCCTCCTCACGGTCTTTGCTGCACTCTTCGGGTTCTGTGGCGGCGAGGAGGCGTCCTGCCACGGAGCCTTTGACCTCTACTTCGTGTTGGACAGGTAAGTGCCCCAAAAGGCGTAGTTTTGGCGGTTGGGGTCTCGGAACCGCAGTTCTGTTCTCTTTTCCCCGCACCGCGGAGAGGCCTGTCGGCAGAAAAGACCTCTGATGCATAAACGAAAAAAGAAATCACGTTTATCTTTGGTGCATCGCACATGTAACGCAAAACAGAAGCACGGTAGTCGCTGTTACTGGCTTACGATCAAGAAACATTAAAAAAAAAATGGCTGGAAACAACTTGTTGACCGACAGTGTATCGAGTTGAGGGTCATTTGTTCCGCGGTGAGGTGAGAAATCACGTCTGGTGACGCCGTTCGGTAAAATTCTGCAGCTGTTGTGAAGATTGGCGCTTCGGAGCACACATGACGCTGGTGTGTAAACGTGTAAACATTGCGGCGCCTTCCAACATGAAACACAGAATTTAGAGCTGTATGAGCCAGTTGTTCATCTGCACATCTCCATGAGGTCCAGCTGAAAAAACTCCCCTGAAACCTGTAGTGACCGATTGTTTCTGCTGTTTCTTATCCTCACGTTAACCCTCTTTATTACTTTCTCTTTGTTTGGCTTGTTTGGTGTGTTTCATATGTCATATATGTTTTTATGTATCATTGTGACCATGTAGTTAGGTTTATTTGTGTTACAATTAAAGTCTTATAGCTGATAACCTTTATTAAGATGACTAAGATTAAAATTTAATACTTTGTACAGAACATCTTAATTCAGGTTAAATTTCTTAGTTTGAGGTAAAATAGCAGGAGTGGGATTCGAACCAGGAACCTTCAAGTTGTAAGGTGATAGTTCAAACCCCAACCTGCAACCCCCTTTTTGTATCTTATTTTGTCTCAGTTACTAGGTTGTTGGTTAACATGATTCAGTTACTGTGCAGCAGGTAGTTTAGTGGTGCAAGTTGTCTTTGTGACGTGAAGGTTGTTGGTCAAGTCCCATTTAGTTCTGTGCTGTAGTACTTTTGAGTTAGGAACTTAACCTAAATTATCACAGTCAACAGTATCAGTGTGCTAAACTGTTATGAATGTAAGGGGCAGCTTAGCTGAAAAAAACAAAGATTAACAGATGTTATCAATTGTCAGTTAGTGGTTGAATCCACTAGGTTTGTCCTGCAAGTGGGAAGCTTTCAGTTACTGTATGCAGTTTATGTATACGCATTTTACAGCAAGTACTATACAAGTCGGCATGGCTAGCACTGTATATGCCCAATGTGTGCACTTTGACCAACTTAACCCTAACAAAAAAATAGAATAGAGCTATGAAGGAGACAGCAGGAATGGGGAAAAGAAATATTGACCGTTTAACTCTATTTTATGATCTCTGCCTGTAGATCGAGCCATAATTATTTAATTTAATTAAGCCCATAGAATGGCCATTACCTGAAGGTCAGAATGTACACACACAGTTCAACCAGACTGAATCTAATGAAGCTTTGAGTGAGATGCCTATTGTTGGCCATGACTGGGCTGAATCCAGTACTAATTCTCTCGATGTTTACTCTTGGTCTAAATAATTCCGGCATACAGGATTTTTGTATAGCTGGAAGAGTTCCTTTTGGAGTCACTGTAATAACTGACATGCAGTAATAAGTATCAGGAGTTTTGTGGTGTCTTATTTTAGCTGCTATATCAGGGCTTCTTTTATCTTCCTCTTCAAGGGTGGTACTGTTTTTGGTAGTGGTTGCCATATGTCCCTATGGTGGAACCTAGTTTGTACTGCATAATCCAGTTGACTCCAAGCATACATTAATGTGGAGAATGAAATTTGTTAATAATGACATGCTGCAAAGTCTAATGCAAATTATAAAGTGTGTTCCAGATATCTTACTGTGACAGTCATGTTTCAGTTGTTTGTCTCAACCCAGGAGGATGGATCTGCAGGGTTACATAGCATTCTTATAAAGCAGGAAGTTATGGTGAAATTCATTTACCTTAGAGGTGTGGTTGTATCTGTGTCTATGAGCAAGTGGTGAGTATACTTTATAAACTGTTTACAACATCCATGTTATTGCATGATTAATGTTTGGTCTTTTTCTCCTTAGGTCAGGAAGTGTGGCAAACAACTGGGGTGAGATCTATAAATTTGTGGAACAACTCATTAACCGATTTGTGAGGTAAAGATCCCTTCAAAAAAAATATTCAAGGAAAACCAAGCTGGAGAAAGAGTGTTTCAATATGTCAGAAGGAGGATATGAAAAATCATTTGATCATTTGTGTGCAATGGTGAAAGAAAAATAGTTTAAAGCGTACTTATTTTAAAAGTATGTTTCTGATGTCTAGTTTTTTTTTTCTTTTTTTAAACTGGAGCTGAAGGCATGCTTAGCTTTTAGAAGCATGTTGGCAAAATACTTCTAAATAAGGCTGGTTTTTAAACAATGTGAAATGAAGAAGGCTCTTAGCCTTTTCGTGAATGTATGAGGGACAGAGAAGTGGAGTTAACACATTCTTTTGAAAGATGGCATCACCATTAAAAAGTCATCTGTTTTGATCTTTGCGATCAGTATTAACTTATGCAGCGTTACCTCAGTTTGTGGGAATTACTGACGATGACAGCCAGTCCAAAATAAAAGATTTTTTTGCGGTTGAAATTAGCCAAGGGACCAGGTGGGAGTGGGTGGCAGAGGATTAGACTTCTGGACTGTGAGGATGGCCATTTGGACTGATGGATCTAATACCACCACATAATGTAGCCGCTGCTGATGGACAAGTAATGTTAGCAACAGATTTGCGAAGCCAAACACTGAATAATCGGGCTCTCGGCTTAGTTCTTTGAGTTTTAATTTTAATAGGTTTAGTTGTGCCACCATTGTTGATGAGTCCTATTGATGGCAGTGTCTTCTTGATGTCCAGTTGTGTAAATGGCCGTAATCTGTGCACAATATGAGAATTTACAACTTTCTGCAGTAATATGTAAACAAACATATACACGGATGCCCTGAACTGTAGATCATATTTTTGGTTACTACTTTGATTTGTTGAAGCTTACTGTTATTTTCTTGACTGTAAGACCTGAATTTGATATTTGAAAGTGCGAACATTGTGGGCGAAGACAGAAACAGTGCCATGTGTCTCGTGGGTGATGATAAATGGCACTTCTCTGATATGAAGATAAACAGCCTCTTATGTTCAAATGCAGAATGCTTGGGGTCAGTCTTACAAAGACACTGTGGCCTATTGCATTTGGTATGTGAGATGGTTATAGCAAAAATTAACATAAAACAAATTTAATGGTATGCTTATGCTGTCACTGCCAAATATGATTAGTGTGGACTGGGACAAGTATTGTATGCCTATGTAACCTCTTAATTTACATTGAATAATCTGCATGTCTAGAATTAACTGAAGATATGTCTTGGGTTGTGCTGGGATCGAGGTTTTTGGGTAAAATTGAAACTGGAACCTTCCCTTTGGTTACCTTAAAAACACATTTCTAATTTTCATTACAAGAAGAGATCAGTAGTACAGAAAACACCTCTCTGGTGCAGGAAGGATTGGACTGATGTTTCCTGCCTTCCTTTCAAGTGATGCATACTTGCTGTTGAGGTTTCTGCTGAACGGTTCGTGCACAGCTACTGAAATGAAGTCCGTGCTTTTGAGAGTCATGCTGTGAAACACTGCTTCCTGCCTCTTTCTTGAATGCTAGTTATAGCAGGAAAGGATCACATTATTGTAATTGCATCACATAGCATTCCGTGTAGATCATTTGTTATTTGTGCATTGGACAAAAATGTAGTAGTGCAGTCGTAGTAAAATGTGTTTAAATGCCATCATGTATTATGTGTTTGTTAGAGAATTTGCATTTGTTAGAGATGCTTTTAGTGAATTAGCATTACTCTGTTTGTTTGTTTTCTAGTGTTTGAGCAAGAAACCACTAGGCCACATGCCAGGTTAACCTTTGTGTGTGCAGCATACCCGTAAAGGGTGTTACATTTGCACTGCATTGTCTGGTCTTGGTTTCCTGCTCCTGAAGTTATTTCTTTTTTCAGCCCGCAGATGAGGGTGTCCTTCATTGTTTTTTCATCGAGAGCTGAGGTATTATTGCCCCTTACTCAAAACAGGTATGCAATGGATTATTGGCTTTGTGTCATGCTTAATATTTGATATGGTCCCCAAAAAGGGAGGTGATAGCCCTAGCATCAGTACACTGACTTCTTGAATGCTTAGGTCTGATGGCAAGTTACCACATTTTTACAAAATTATCAACATATGCAATGACTAGTGCAGTAAGTGCTGTCAGCATCTGTATAACCAAGTCATGTTCTGCACGAATTGCTAAAGATGAACTGCTTGTTTACTTAATTGTTTTCTTTTTGTGTTGGTTTTTAGTAATGAAATACAAGAAGGCCTAAAACGACTACGTGAAGTCAGACCAGCAGGTGAAACATATATGCATGAGGGGTTTAAAAAGGTAGGCCACCACATATATAAGATTTGTTGGCTTGATGCTTAATATTTTAGCTTATGCCAGAGAACTCTCTATTTGATTATGTTGAGAAATGCAGTGTGTTATTGGTACTCAAAAATTGTAAAATATTAAACCAACTAATTAAATTACCTTAATACAAATGCGGTTGTAAGTACCAATAATAATGTTGGATTTAATTTACTTGTATATGCACTTAATGACACCCAAATCACTTTCAAAATCTGAGCAGACCAAGTAAGCATATTTTTTTCCCCCCTTAATTTTATTCTACAATTTTAATACATTCATGTCAGTAGAGTCTTATGTTCCATAATAAGCATACAGTCAGTATAAATATTCCTGCAGTGTTGTGTTACATTACAGATTTGTTCCTGCTTGTTTGAATAGGTTGGCCAATTTGACCTCGAAATATGTTATCATTGTTTGGTTCCAGCAGTTCACTTGGCACGTACATTCAGGAAATAAATTCCCCTTGATCTAAATCAGTCTTACTGTGAAGCTGAAGTGTCTCTTCCTGCCTCAAAGCAGACAGCTGAAGAGCAGTTGTGGTTGATCAGAAGAAATGCGATTAGTAACAGCACACCTGCTTTCCATACTCATAATCATTGACGAAAATGTGTCTGTGTAGGTTGTGGAACTTAATGAAATATAAGTAAACATGCTATGAAATCTTGGTATAAATAGTTTTTTTTTAATATGGCTTCTTAAATAACTCCCAATGTGTTATTGCCCAGGCAAATGAGCAGATGAAGGCACAACAAAAAAAGTCATCCAGCATAATAGTTGCCTTGACAGATGGAAAGCTGGAGGTCTACCCTCTCCAATTGACAGTGGAAGAGGTGAGTTCCATACATGCCTCTGTTTTCTCTTGTCCCCATCATTGTCTTACTTCCTTTCATAAATAGATGTTGAAATGAATAATGTGTGGTAGTTGTACTGTTTATGTGACGTGTCCTTTGTACACTGCAGGCAGAGATTGCAAGGAAGTATGGTGCAAGAGTTTATTGTGTCGGTGTGCAGGACTTTGATGAGACTCAGGTACGGTGCTGCTTGAGAGGTGGTCCTCTAGCATATTACTTTATCTAGTTCTGTTGAAGGGTCTGCGGGCCGTTTAGATTACCCGTGTGAGATATGTTTGGGAAGAAAGGGCAAATTTAAAAAAGTAGCATGTGAAGCCCAAAACAGTTGCATCTTCACAGCTAGTTATTTCTGCTGAGTTTGCAACATGAGTCTTGTGTGCAGTCCTCAAAAAAGGGCCTTTTTTTCAATGAATTTTACTCTAGGTACATGATTTTAAATAAATAGTGTATTAAAGTATTTGTATATAAAAAAGTTGATAGCATAATGTTCTGTATTAGGTGTGTTTGTTGCATGATAAACCACAAAGGAACAGACATACAGTACTTCTCTACCTTAAAGAGTGAGCTGCTACACTGTAAAAGTCAAATTTCTATGTAGTCTTTAATACTCTTGGTGCACTGTCTCCTTGTTACCATCATTTGCCTGTCAGGACTGGACTGGCAGGAAATTGCTATCAAAATTACAGGAAAATGGAGCAGTTACATAGATTTATTTTTATTTTTTTTTTAGCTATTTCAGCATCCCAACAGAGTTATTTTAAATGTTTTATCAGTGAAAAACTGTATGTGCATTGTTGTTGCTTTCAGCTTGCTGATGTGGCTGACTCCAAAGATCAAGTATTCCCTGTTTTAGGAGGATTCCAAGCTCTCAAAGGCATTGTAAATTCGGTAAGATTTTTGCCAGTTCTCTGTCACAAATTTAACTGATCATCTCTGGTAGACCAGATCTATTTTTGCGATGTGTTGCCTGCAATTGTGCATCATGGTGAAACAGCTGCACTACCTCAGACTGAGAATTTTCCCCATTTACCCACTTGATTGGAGGAAAAAAGAAAGGCAGGAAAAGTTTAGACTGATACGAATGTCAGTGTCAGAACAGTTGTACAAATGTGGGCAGTGCATATCTTAGTGAATTCTGGCCCAGGAGTCATCAATAGACTGTGAGGATTTCTTAATGCTCCAGACCTCTCCCTTCCCCTTGAGGCTTTCACAGCTGAACCAAAAAGAAATATCTCAGATGTCATCTCATAGCTCTGGATCATCAGTGTACAGTTTACACAATCAGTGGAGTCCCCCGCAGTACATTTAAGCCCTTTCCCTTGGTCTCAGCCTTTCCATACTGCAGTTGAAATCCTGCAGTTTCACATTACTGCAGCATATTTCCCCTTCAAAGCATGGTTTCTGTGGCAAAAGATGCAGGACATCAACTAAGCATCTAATTAACTTAAACTGCTAAAATTTCACATTTTAATGCATATGAAATTTGTACTAATGGAAAAATGAACAGTTTTTGAAGAGTATATTGAGGTTTGTATGTGACCTGCAAGGATTATGTTAAAGTTTCTCCAGTGCCAGCAATAAAAATCACAAGAATATAACATAATTTGGTTTTATGGTTTTGCACCACTCTGGACTTGCTTTCAATTCTGGTTTTGTTGTTTTTTTTAAGGGAAATATGCCCAGCTCTTGCACACGTTTCAAAATGCTAGTGCCTTGTACGTGTTGTCCTGTGCAGTGATTCAGTTGTTGCATCCGAGCTGTTCTTGGTAAATATGTTTTCTAACATTCATCACATACTGGGACATGAGCATCAAGGTACACACTACAACAACAGTAGAATTATAGCAAAAAAAAACATGTTTCTGATATATGAAGGACCTGGTATTGCTTAAGAGCAAGGGTGCACTGACATGTGTATGGCAGCTGGAAATGGTTATTTAACTGTGTCATAAGAACACTGTGAAGTATTTCCCGATCCTCTGAGTTTGAAGATGCTTGGGGTAGCTGTAGTTAATCAGATATGAGATATGGGTTAACTCTGGATGACCCTTCAGAGTCGTGTCACTGAGCTCTTTGTGAACACCCCAGGGACAGGGGTTCAAGGCCTGAAGTCATCATGTTTATATGCAACTTGTCAGAGCAGTGACTTTTTTTTTTTTTTTTTTTTTACATAACAGTTGCCAGTTTGAGGCTGTACTTTCCATTTGCCAAATGCTTCCCTGACAGTACCGTTTTGTGCATGTTAATGGTTTTGGGTTTGCTCAGTACTAAAAGAATGAAAGCATAGCCGATCAATGAATTTGAATGAATAGGGACTGTGTAAAACCTTTCACTTTTTGCATTCCTCTGTTTAAAGGCAGTTCCACTGTCATGTCCTTGGGTTGGCAGGACAACAATGAAGTCACTGCTGGCCTTGAATTTCAGCCAATAACTTCCCAAGAGGGACAGGGGGCTGTTTTTGACAGTTGGCTATTTGTGAAGACTGTAGACTGTTTGCTGGGAGATGGTTAGTGAAGAGAAATCCAGAATACAGTATTTACGTAGAGTTTGATGTACTGTTTACTGGGAGATGGTTGACAGAAAGAAGTGGGGAATATTTACTGGGAGTTTAGAGGTGTTTTCCTCTGGTTGTTAGGATGGGAGACACCCCCCCCCAAAAAAACAAAAAAAAAAAACAAGTTCATCCCAGAATTTTTTTTTGCACATAAGAAGACCTAATTTTTGATAGAGTAAATTATCTTCTTTATTTTAAATAATTTTACACATAAGCCTGCCCACGGTATCTTAATCATTAGCTTTTCTGGAGGAATTTTGCATTATGTAATCAAGGCTTAATTCTATTTTGCATTGTTTTGTATTGTTACATTAAATGTTGCATAATTATTGTTGAAAAGGGGAAACATTTTCCCATTAAATTCTCAGAATAATGGGACAGACATAAATAGATTACAATATGTTAAAGAACAAGTCGTAATCATTTGTCAAACTTTGTAGGTAGGTTTATTCAAATACTAAGTTGAATTAAATGTTGGTTGTGATTGTGTTTTAAATAACACTAACTTGCTTTTTTCAGTGTTATTTTTGGAAGTCCTGCTATTGCTCCCTTTGATAGTTTTTTAAGCTTGAAAATATACTCACAGAAACCATTTTAGGTCATTGAGTTAGTGTTGGACTGTTTTTCAAATGTTTTTGATTTATTCAGAAGGGCATCACTCTGACTCAGCTGTGATCCCTGGAGTTATGATGTGATCTCCATCAGTTTCTTTTTTCTTTTTTTTTTTTTTTTGCATCCCATTCTTGGTAAGGAAGTGGAAAAGAAGCAAAGGGCCAGTGCTGTGCTACTAAGCATCTGATCACGGAAGCAGTGTTTGTAGGTGCTGAAAACAGCACTATTGTTTGTGATTTTTGTTTTCAATGTATGGTACAGCTTACTGCAAATCAGATCTAGTTTCCAAGTAAGAAATGCTCCCCTGTGTAGTCTCTCCCCAGTGATATTTCTCCCGGCAGAAGCATTTGTTAGAAGGCAATAATGTACGATAAATTAATAGAATTTGCAATTTTCACAAAACTAAGGCAACTACTATAAACAGACGGGCAGGGGGGGAAATCAAACCGAAGAGTCTACAAATTTAAACAGCTTCCTGCGCAGTATTTGTTTCAGTCCTGCTTGATTTTTGTATTAATGGACAAATAAATTCACATTTGTCTGAAACTGTCCAATATTATTAGTATTAATTTATGTGCTGCTGTTGTTAGTGGTACACTAGTAACATTATAATAAGCATTATATGATTGGAATGCAAAGTTTTAATTTTTATTTTATAAGAAAACTGCCACCATACAAATAAAATTTGCAATACATTATTTCAGTAAATTATTTTTGGTCATCTTTTCAGAAATATGTATAATAAATATTAATGCCCTTAATCATTTTCACGAAACCAAAGAGCGTTTGTCCTTTTTTAATAATTTAGAAATTTTTAGCAGTATTAATTCACAGCAACACACAGGCAGAGACATTGCATAAAAAGGTTACACGTGTCCACTTGCATACAGAAGGACCTGCGAATCAGATGGTCACAATTTATCATGGGTATCATGAAGTAGCACATTCAGGAATATTTGTAATAGTTAAATTATTATCGAGGTGAAATTTTAGTTTATGGAGTACAAGAACATTAAACACATTAGACATCTACATATCTACACAAGGAACTTCAGGGGCAGACCAAAGCATGTTCCCAGAAAAGATCTGTCAAAGTGACTGGGACAGCATTACATTTTAAACACAGCTGCAATGTCCCTGAAATCATCCCATGAAGATGCACTGGGTAAAGGTAGATTTTGTGAATCAGCTTAAAGTTTCCTGAACACGTAGGGAGGTATGAGCATAGCTGGCCATTCGTATCACTGTCAGACATGTCAAAGTTGTGCTCCCATGTCTCCCGTAAAGCATTTTCAGAATTGTGGCCAACAATTGATAAAATTACAAGAAAAAGCAGGAATCAAGCCTTTAAAATTTTTCACTGCAATGAATTGTTTCACTTCAGTTAATTCTCACCATTCAAAGAATTTCTCAAATGTTTAGTCAAAGTGTATAGTTCTTTGGCATGCGCAATGTTTGTGGCCTTATTGGTCTTCCCATGTTTGTCTGCTGATCTGGACACACTCACAATAACCCGTGCGTACCACAGAAAAAGGAAACGGCATTGTGTACCATTTCTGTATTTTCCATGAAGCTTCATGGACACACAGTCTCTGTGTTTTGCTTTGGCTAAAAAGAACATCCATGTGGGGCATTACAAAGTGAAACAAATCCAGAAAAAATGGAACTGTTCCTTTTCCAGCAGCTTGAGGAAGGTCCCTGTTTTTCGGACAGTAGTGATATTGGACTATTGCATTTCCTGGAAATATTAAATTAAGACATTTATTGCTCTTCTGAAGAAGTTCCATCTGGTGTGAGAGTCTTCAGAGTATTTCTGCCACAATTTTGTCTAGCACACTAATTGTCATTGTTGATTTAGGGGGGGGAAAGCTGAGATCTGTGAAGAAAACATGGGGAACTGGTGTGTACGATACTGCCTTCTGTATGACCAAGTTAATCTGCTCACCATAGATCTGAACATAATGACCACAAAGATAGAAAAATGTTTCTCTGTTACATCACGACTGCCCCTTACTTGATACTTGTTCCATCGTAAGTGAGCAGTCAACTTATTTCTCTGCACTTGGTCAGATAGTGTGGCACGGAGTTGTTTTAGGCCAGAGCTTTACAGTCAACCTGTCTTTCTGGAACCTTCACTCATATGGAACAAAAAAATGACAGATCAAAAGCATTATAGAATTTGAATTCAATAATTTTACTCTCAATGCATCTCTCCTAGTCCAACACTTTATGTTTTCTGATGTCTTTACAAATGTAGCCTTGAGCTGAGTTGCAGTGTGAACATTTCCAAGAGCTGATGATAAAGTTTTTTTCATACTGCTGTGGGCTTTTTCTGTCACCTGAGAGCTACTTGAATAGTTACAAGTTTCGTGGGGTCATGCTGTTGGATCAGAATCTGAGTGCTCATTGATGTCTGGCCATGAAAATGTAGAAGTTCACGATAGAAAACAAACAATTCCTACTTGATGATTAGGGTTATTTACACACACACACACACACACACACACAGATATATATATATATTTTTTTTTTACTAACTTGATATCATTCCCATATCCAGAATGCTGATTTTTTTTTTTTTTTGTCTTGGCATTCATAAAGGTTTATTGTAGGTCACCTGAAAAGAAATTTGCAGTTGCTTTAGATTTTTGCTCACTTTTGTCTATATCCCTCAGGAATGTAAATACATTGACGTTAGAATCTTTACATATTTTCTTCCTTGTTCACTCTCAGGCTAAATAGTGGAACGCTTTAGTTATGCAGGAAATAAGTGTACAGACTTGCCTACACTCACAGGCAGGCACATGTTATGCACAAATGGGCACGTACACAACTGTGTATACAAAAGTATTATTTTTATGATAATTTTATGATAATGAATGATTTTAATAATTTCCATTTCTACAGATTTTGAAACGGTCCTGCATAGAAATCACATCAGTGGAACCATCCAGTGTCTGCATTAATGGTGCGTGTTAATGTTGTTAACATGGTTTACATTCCCATTAAAGAAGCATTTTTTGACTTAACTTACTATGTTTACATCCTTCAGAAACCTACAACGTCGTAGTGAGAGGAAATGGCTTCAAACTGAGGAGAGACGCAGACACAGCGGTCTGCAGTTTTCGCCTCAATGGACAGACCTATAGTAAGCATCAAATTAAATGTTTTTTATCAGTACAATAGAGGAAGTGATTGTTTAAAGTAGATGATTAAATACTGTTTAATAATAAACTGACAATGAAAATAGACATGACTAGGTGCCTGTACTCCTCCTTATGATATGGTTTTATTTTCCCCATAGTCATCTCTTACTACCTGCAGTAGTTTTATGTTAATGTTAACCCGAAAAATTAGAAATGTAAACAATATTATGATGGTGTTATTTTTTTTCCAGCATGCACTCTGGTCTTTGTGAACAATTATTAACTTTCAGTGGCGAGTGGTAAAGTAGTAGATGGTGAAAAATTGTGTAGGATAATGTCACTGATGCATGGCATAGCTGCTAAATTGTTTACATTGAGGCAGCATGTCACAAAGGCAAGACATTTTTCCTGTTGTAACATGGATTGGTTTTAGGTTTGCAATTAGGTCTCTTCCAAGTCTAGTTTTGAGCCTAACCTCACGTAACCCACTGACATGATATTTTTGGGATGCTTAAAACACTTAAACATAGTAATTTTACAACATAATTGCATAGCAGTGGTGTGGGGAGACACTTATTCGGTTAAGTTTTACATCATTTAAGAAAAGTCCCTAGGATTTTGCAGCTAGACTTCTCCAGCATGTGGAATTCTAAAAAAAGAGGTAGATTCTTTGACTTATTTGCACACATTAGTGGCTTTAAAAGTTTATCCTTCGCCCACTCCTTGTCTGATATTTGCTGTATGATGGGCATGAACAGACTGCTGTTTTTTCAGATTAAAAATGAAGGAAAAGTGTCACTATGATACAGGTTTGAGCGCTATAAGTTGGAAGCAAACAGTGTGGTTTGAAAATCCTGTATGTATAACCAGTGTTTCAGCATCTGCTATCCTGTACTAAACAAGAGTAAGCTGGTTGGCCACCCACTCGGATCATAACTGGCCAAATGTTGAGTTATGCATGGATTTCTGCATGCATGGACTGCATGGGCTTTTTTAGCTCATTTCTTCTGCCCAGCTGGTTGTGTAAATTGAATCTGCAGCTTTACGGAGGTAGCTATTCTCAGTTGAATTCAGAATGTATTATTAGAGACTAAAATAGTTTAGTACCAGGTATTTAATTTTAAAGTGGCCTTTAGGGCTGTTGACCCACATGTGGTTTGGTTGGTACTTTTTGTTGCTGCCATGAAAGTCATTAGATGCCCACAGAATCCTTCTTCCTCCAACCCCATGGGTGGTGACTTCCTCTGGGTATATGAGAGATACGCTGTGTTCTGTTTATGGCTTACCATAAACACAGCTTTATCACACATTGGGAAGTACATGCTTTCTATGCAGCTTTCCAGCTCACTTTACTTTATAGGCCTTAGAAGACAATGGCTCCAGTAGATTTACAGGGATTCCTTTTTACAGGAACTTGTTAAAAAAATTGCACTTGCATAGGATGGCAGTTTGGTTGAAGAACACCTGTTTTCCTCTGCAGAGCTGGTCTCCACTTGAGTCTGCCAGTGGATCCTGTACAGTGTGTCTGTTGCTGCTTTACATCTGGAATCATACATACCTTCTAGCTCCCCATGCAGAGGGATCTATCACAGGGAACCCACACAGTGTCTTTGTTTTCCAGATGAGAAGCCCAGCGAAGCTTATGACGACTACATCCTGTGTCCAGCGCCTGTGCTGCATGAAGTTGGACAGTAAGTATGTGCTAAGAGCCCCATAAAATCTGTAAAGTGCAACAGGCACACTGGCTAAGCATTGCAGGGATGTAGTTTGGCATGCAAATGTGTGTATCTTGGCTTTGCATTTCTGTAATTGTGTATAGGCCCAACCCTTGAAATGTAGCCATGAATTATGCAATCACAAATCCCCATAGCATTCACTGAAAGGTTCAAATAGGGTCTTTTTCATTTAATTTTCTTAGAAATGTTTCACGTGTCAGTTACACTAGGTTACAGAGCGATTTGTGAATTTTTGTAATGGTAGTATGCTAAGATTGCCTATAGGATTCAATTGTATTAAGGGGAGCAAATTCTATTTGTTACCTTTTAAGAATCACTACTCTTCTGCCACATGGATATTTACTTGCCTCTTCTTCATAAGCTTATTTATTGTAAACTCCTAGAAGTACAGTAGCTTGCGGTACAGGCTTACTGTGATCATTTTCAGATGTTTGACGGTGTTATACTTGAAAAACGGTGAAAAAAGGTCACATATTCCTCTCTTGTTTTGCATCATTACATCTCTGAAGTACACACTGTGAGTGATGATGGCGGAAGTATGACGCTTCTGTTTATGGGGCAATAGGTTGTGGCATCCTGTTGTGTCATCACGCAGGTTTTATTCTTAATTTTCCCACCATTTATTTATTGTTTGTTTTGTTTAAACTGAATTGTGACACCACTTCAAATTCTTCATTTTGTATGCATGGTGTTTGAAGACAAAACACTAGAATTGGAGGGGTCTTTTTCACATGTGTAAATGGTAAAACAGGATATTTTACATGAAAGACTTGGAAAGGGGGTGTAGTACTTTTCAGGCCTATTAGTAAACATATTTGTAAATAATGTTTGAGAAATTATTTCCATTTGTGCAGCTGTTGCTGTTGTTACGGAAAAAAGAATTACCAACTCACTGTCCAAGATGTGGCTGAGTCACAATCCCATGCCATATTGTGATTCAGGATAATACAGTCTTATTCAAACATGTTGCAGTGTTAGTTTCCTATGTAGTCTGCAGAAGTGAACTGAGAACTGGCATTTCAGTGACTAACTGCAGTGGTCTGTACGTGGTCTGTATAGCTGCTTACTAATAACAGCTTATGATGGGAAATAAGAAGGTGGACATCTTGTATGTGTTGCCTGTCCTAATACAATAGATGGAAAAAGAAAACCACTGAGGATGTTGTGTAAATGGGACAATAAATCATTCGGTTTTTCTCACAGCATTGCAGTAACATTGCTGTTTGAGTAAGGATAGCCACCTATTCTGCTGCCCATTAGATATTTAAAAATGGGACAACCTCGACGAAATTAAGATATATTAAATTGATTTATAGGCTGAACTATGTACTTTTTATTGTTATTTTTTACCTTTAATTTAAAACATCCCTTTCACATTTTATTATATGTGATTTTCATTTATCTTCCACTGAACCTGCTATCTTGAACTGGAAAATTTTTGTCAAGAGCTAAATGTACCCTGTAAAGCAGGGTAAGTGACCAAAAGAGTCCCATCCTGTCCTATCCAGCTTGAGCGACCATTTTCCCCCAACAATGGGCCCTCTGTTGTGGTCCGCTCAAGACATAGGCTGAATGAGTTTCTCCCCTCAGCCACTTAGAGAGGATTTTTGCTTTGTGTAAGGGACTCAATGGTTGCCTGGATAATAGACAGCCAGGGCCACTGCACAGAAACGGCACTGTGTCTGTTTCTGAAAGAGGACACTGCTGCCACTGCATCTGTAACCAAGGAGAGTACCAGTGGTTCATTTTTATGTTGAGCACAGCAACATTATAGTATATATAAAGAATAGTGAAGTAATAATTTTTTCCATATTTCTCAGAATTTGCCTTCATTGTGTCACATACAGAAGTAGTGTATTCGACTGCAGTCAGCAAATAATGAAAGTCAAGAATACAGTAAAATTATGTGATACAGGCAGTAAACTATTTAGTTTTGTGTGGTAGATAAAAATCCCAAGATGCATAGGTAATAGTTCTCTGTAATTGAAATCAATAAGTATTAAAGGACTAGTCATCTGCTTGCTATTCAGTGCTTAACCCTCTGGAGTACAGCCTGGCCCACAGCAATGCCTGAGGCTACAACCAAAAAGAGGGCTACCTTTGCCGTTGTCATCTCAGAAAAACACAGGTTTCCAGCTGTCCATAGCACTACACAACATCCCGATCAGATAATTAATGAGGGATGATTTTGAATTTTAGTCTGTTACATATTGAAATGATATATATTCTCGTAGATCCCGTTATACTTAAGGTCATTTGAACATCCAACAGGAAAACCCAGTGTGATGTCAGTAATGTAACATTATTTATCATTAGTGTGCTTAACCCTGTAAACCTAGAGCAGGGATGCCTAGGTACAGTCCTCAAAGACCACAAGTTTCCTTGATTTTGATCAAGCTCAAATCTTAATTGCTTTATTTAAGTAATTATCTGGACCATTGGTAACACAACCTGTTAAGTAAATATATAGTAAAACCTGAAGGAGTTTGACACTCAATGACCTAAGATGTGGACCCATGAACTACAGGGAAAAAACTTCCATATGTTTACATTATGATTACATTTTTTCTGTTTCCTCCTCTAAAAGGTCCGTAGAAGTACTGGTCAGCCTGAACAGTGGCCAGTCCTTCATCGCAAGTGCTGTTACCATCACTGCTACAACATGTGTAAGTTACTTTTACATTTTCATTTGCAATAATTTATTGTTCAACTGATGGAAACTTGCCAATCTGATTATGTCCTGGGACTGCTTTTCTGTATCAGTCGGATGGCACAGTGGTGGTCATCGTATTCCTTGTTCTTCTGCTTCTTCTGGCCCTCGCCCTCATGTGGTGGTTCTGGCCCCTCTGCTGTACTGTGGTGAGTGCAATCCCTTCAAATTAAACCTATAAATTTGTCCAGAATGATCAAATTATCAGCGACTTTTGCACACGTCTGGTTTCCACTCTTATTTGGAAAACCACAGTAATTTTCTGTATTTTGGTTCCTGCATACATGTCTCCATCCTCTTTTTAAATGTGTTCCTGCAGATTTTGTTTTCCTCCGAAAAATTCTTCCTTTTCTGTGGGATGTCTGGTGATATATGTAGTCTGTGATCATGTATAACGCAACCAACTGCTTGGTCAGTCTAGTCTTTCTCAAAGTGATATTTACAGTAGGATATTGTATCATGTTGCACAGCATATGTCATCTCAGGATGGTTCCACAAACACTACACTGCCTTAACTTCATTTTAGTGGCCTTCACATGCCCCACCTCCCAAGGCAATATAGCATCTTTGGGATGAGGTAGAATAAAATCTTATGAGAAGAAGTCTGCACACATTGTATGAAGCTGTGAAGGCACCATGGACTGAGAACCCTGCAGAATGTGTTGGCAAAATTAATTTTGTTCTGGAAGCAAAAGAGGGTGCCACCCAGTACTTGATAGGTATACCTTATAAAGCGCCCAGTGAGTGTAAATGTTCTTAATTTCAGATTAAGTTTCCTTTTGCCACATACTTACTTACAGTATTGTTTGGAAATATTGAGGTACCAATAATGCTAAGGCTGCTGGTTTTATGTTAATTGCTTGAATAGTAAAATTTATATTAAACGTCAAAAAATTATTCCAGTTTTAAGGTTGCCTGGATTTAATCAGCTAGTGTTAGCCTTGATAAGACTGAAGAGCAGAGTTTGTCATTTTTCATGGTGATGTGTTAGTATTTTCTTTAGTTGTGTCATCTATATTTAAAAAAACAGAAAGGAAAAAACAAGTGTGGTTAACTTCAGTCAGTCAGTTTCCTGTTTTGCTAGTCCTTGTGACGACCATGGTAAGAGCACGTTGAGAAAGCGGCTTTAGTCCCTCCTGTTCCCTGTAGTGACCTCCAGCTCCTCCTGGGGGATCTCTGAGCTCTCCCAGGCCAGCTGAGAAATATAATCTCTTCAGCATGTACTAAGTCTACCCTGGGGTCTCCTCCCAGTGGAGTACAACTCCCAAGGGAATCAGTCAAGCAGGTGTCCTCAGAATGTGCCTGAACCACCTCAACTCTCCCATTTTGATCCAGAAATGCAGCTGCTCTACTCAGTGGTTTTCCTGGATTTCTGAGCTTTTCACCCTTTATAAAGGGTGAACCCAGAAATTCTGGAAACCTCGTTTTAGCTGCTTGTATCTGTGATTTCATTCTTTTGGTTATTACCTGCAGCTGGTGACCATAGGTGAGAATGGGAACGTAGATTGAATGGTAAACTGAGAGTTTTTGTCCAAAAACTCAGCTTCTGTTTCACCACCACAGACCCATACAGTACCTTTAGAACTGCAGATGTTGCACTAATTCCTGTTTCATTCTCCCATTCTCTTTTTCTATCACTCATGAGTAGGGTCCCGAGATACTTAAATTCCATCCACAAGGAGCAGTTGTTTTCCCCTCACCTGGACAGGACAATGCTCTCAGACTTAGAGATGATTTTCATACCAGATGCTTCTCACTCGGCAGTGTACCTTTCCAGTGCATGTCGAAGAACAGGGTTAGACAAGGCCGAAAGGACAACATCATCCGTAAAAAAAGAAGAGACGTCATACTTACTCCTCCCGACACACATACCCTTCAAACTAATGGTTAAATTACACCATAAAGGGTAATTTTTCAGTCTCAGATCTACACGAAGAACATTCCCTTTTACAGTTTGCTGGCTAACATTAGAATAATTCATTGACTGCGAGTGCTTCTTTTCTATTACAATAATGACAATAATTAATCAGAAGTTTGGTCCTGTCACTGTTATTTAACATGAATAAAACAGCTGTTCGACTCATGGTATGAGATATTACTCGTATATTTTTTCTCAAAGTAATTTGCTAAATGAGCGTCTAGTGCCTATGGCATGTTTATCTCATTTGAACCAGGGCTGGCTTTCCTTTTTGAGGGCTGCTCTCTAGTTAGAAAAGTGAGCTAAGAGACAAGAGAAAGATGTGTGAGGTAATTGAATTCAAGGCTGTCAAATTTGAAACTCATTTCAAACAATGTGTTAATGACAGTTTATAATTTAATGTAAAATGATTGAAGTATATATTTACTATGGCTTGCATAACTAAATTTGCTTAGACCCTCTTGCATCAGAGGCCTGAAATGAGGCCTAAAAGTGTACAGTTTTTTTTTCCTGTTCAACCTCATGCAATGCTGCTTCTTCTCTGCTGCTCATTGTGGCTTGACCTCTCTAAGGTTATTTTTGGGCAAGTTGAAATTGACTCTTGGTACCATGTGGTTGTCATGGTAAGGGAGGGTACAGCAGTGGTTTACCATTGTCATCTTCTCAGCATGTGCTGGACTGCGGCAGGAAACCCACGTGGAGGTGTAGGCAGATGCGAAAACTTCATGCAGACTGAGCCACAGTCAAAGGCAGATTGACAGCCAGAGCCCAAATCTGTGTTCACATTAAAATTCCTTTAGTATAGTGATAATAACTTGCAAAGCCATTAAGGGATTACCCTGCCTAACCTGCTAACCTGCACTTCTGGCAAAGGCTCTGGACTGCCACTGCCCCGCCTTGTTATTGATAGTGACTGAGTGAGAAAACACTTGTACAGCATTGAAAGCATAAGGAAAAATACCTGTCGTCTGTATTTGCTTTGTTTGTGTTCAGGCCATTTGCTAAAATAATTCCAGTTTCCAAGTTTTTATTGGTTAAAGGATATAGTAGCTTAAATCCCTTTTTAAAAGTACGTGTTTGTTAAAAAAAATACAGAAATAAATAGAATGAAAAGAAACTTAAGCTCTCATTCCTGTGCAATAAATCCCTGTTCACATCAAAATACTTTAGAATAAGTTTGATCAATCTTTTATCGGAACGGTTAACTGGTCGAGGTGTTTGACTACTCTGTTCTGACTCGTGTTACCAGGCTCCTGTCTGCGGAATTAGGGCATGAGCTCCGCCTGACTGCCAATGGACTCTCAAAAGCTTCTTGTTAGGCTATTTAAACGCAATGAACTGCATCCAATTAATTAAAAGATTAAAATGGGAGGAAACCTTGCCTAAAGAGACACCGGTGAAGGCTTATTCAGAGTTGCTGAAAACCTAAAATATGAAGCAAAACAGCTCCCTGTATTACTGCTGTGTTTCTGCCTACTTTACAGGTTATCAAGGACCCGCCTCCCCCACCTCCTCCTGCACCAGAGCCAGTAAGTGGGCTGCAGTTGTTCTTTCAAAAAAGCAGTTTTTTTCTTTGGAAAAGAAGGGACTTCTTTTTCCACTGGAAGTCCTTACAGAAAGCATTAATAAAATGTGTTGTGAGTTCTGTTTGCATCACATAACAAGTTTTTTATGCTGAAAGCTGATGATTATTAGTCATGCACATATCCAGTATCGGGAAGAAAATGCGGTTCTTGAAGTGTAAATGACTGGAAGATATGAAAACAGCAGCAGCATTTCTGCCGCTTCTGTTGAATACAAATGAGCAAAAGCAAGAGCGTAAAGCTGAAAGTTAAATCTTTTTGCCTGCATTTGTCAAGGAGCCTGAGGAAGATCCTCTTCCCAAGAAAAAGTGGCCGACTGTGGATGCCTCTTACTATGGAGGACGAGGTGCTGGAGGCATTAAACGAATGGAGGTCAGCCACACGTACATGAACACATGCACGTGCACATACTTGCTTATATTTTTATACTCCTTCCAGACAAAGGCTTTGTTTATTACCTTGCAAGTGTAATACTAATATTTTGATTTTTCTCATGTTCTCAGAGTATTTTACCAAAATCGCACAATTTTAGTCACTGCTGAAAACTGTGGGGACAGTGTACAGAGGTCATTTTTCTCTCACTACAGGTGCGCTGGGGAGAAAAAGGCTCCACAGAAGAGGGAGCCCGATTGGAGAAGGCCAAAAATGCTGTGGTGTCTGTTCCAGAGGAAGTAGAGGAGCCCGTCATTAAAAAACCTCCTAAAAGGCCATCTCCTACATACCAGCACCAAGAGTCCAAGTGGTATACACCTATTAAGGTAAATCCATGTGGCACACTTGGTCTTGTTACTGTTGTTCAGGTTTTATTCATTTGTACAACTGGATCTTAAATGGAACCATTGATATTAAGTACCTCACTAAAGTGTACTATGACAGCTCCTTTAAAAGCTTGAACTGACACACAGCAGTTTATGCTGTGACCGTAGCCAGTATGCTTTATTACTACCAAACTGCAAATACACGAGTTGCTGCGGCGATCGCCTTATGTTTTCCTAGCGCAGTGTGTTAGCACATCTCAGTTATTGTAATTCCCTGAACAGTCTCACCATTTTATTTCTTAATTGGTCCCCTTTAACTGTTGACATTTTGAAGCGTCAAGATTTTTCTTCTCCTTTCTCTTAGGGTCGCCTCGATGCTCTGTGGGCTCTACTGCGACGTCAGTATGACCGTGTTTCTCTCATGAGACCCACGGGAGGAGAAAAGGTTAGCCACAAACTGAAAACACAGTGGGCCCTCTGCCCTGACCCAGGGAAAAAAAACACCCCACCAATGTAATGAATGACTACAAGAGAGACTGTTTCTAGCATTTAGCTTCTTCTAAAGGCAAAACATGCCCTGCATGTGTACCAACCTGTCATTAGCTGCTATATAAATTTTACAGCAGAACATATATTAATAGTCAGCATGAACATCAGAGCCACGAAATGTGTGTACACACACCTTCTACCTCGTGTGGTGCGGCTAGGTATGTTTGCTGCAGAAGGGAGATTTGCCAAGTGTTGTGCATCTGTATTTCTGTTACTCTCAGTTTAGTCATGTGACCCAACAGCTGCAGTGGTTCATGTCAGGATGTGACAGACGGGACCAAATATGGAAGTAAACATCCAGCCCAAGATGTTACCGTTTTAGTGCCCTGTTTAGGGCCTGAAGAGGCAATTAGGATGGTTGGCTGTTCTATAAAACTAAAGTATCTCACTTTTGCTTTTTGTTGCGCTGGATGAAAGTAGTGATCTGCAGTTTTTTGTAATTTTGCAGTCCAGCTGAAGCATCATGTGTTTGTGCTGCTTTAAAAGCTGCTTTAAAATATCGTGAGCCTTAAACGTAGTTTCATAATAGCCATAGACCCATTTTCGTTCAACAGCTCCCAATTTTTTCTCTTTGAAATTGGATTGTTTGTGTGTGTATAGCTCAAACCCTTCCAGAAGTCATTGCAGCAGTTGGAGGAAAAAACTATTAATATATGGAAACCCAAAACGTGGTTAGCACTACAGCCCCCACCCTTCACAAAACCCCAACTCACCGGCAGTTTTTCATATTGTCTCCACCCCATGCAACTCCCCACTTCCATCTGCTTCACAGCATCTCCACCCACAGCACCCTGAACAGTTTTTAGTAGCCACCTCCAAACTGTATGTCACTTTGGAGAAGAGCATCTGTGAAATGCGTAAATGTAAAAGTTTTGTGAATAGCTAATTCAGACCATAATGCATCAGTATTATTGCTGTGATATCAGCACTGAAAGAACTGCATTGATTTGGTCTTAAATCCTAGTACAAAGAACCCTTAATTCGGTGTATTCATGTACTATCTATGATATTACTAATGACGCACAGTACTGTGCAAAAGTCTTAGGCATGCAACTTCAGTGTCTGTTGAGAAGTACAGGTAGATTCTTATCTACCATCAGGGAGGTTTCTGGTTGGTCCCAAATTCATTGTGCAGCCTGAGAATGACCTCAAACACCCGATCTCAGTCATACACAACTATCTTGAGCAAAAAGAAGGAATCCTGCAACAGATGGTATGGTCCCCACAGAGCCCTGATCTCAACATGATCAAGTCAGTCTGGGAGGACATGCAGAGACAGTCAAAGTCTGCAGAAGAACTGTGGCCGGTTCCTCAAAATGTTTGGAAGAACCTACCAACCGCTAGCTTAAACTGCATGCCAGTTTGCATAAGAGAACTGATGGTGTTTTAAAGGCAAAGGGTGGTCCCACCAAATATTGATCTGAGTGAGCGTTTTTTTGTCTACTGCACTTTTTAGAAGGTTTATTGATTAATAAGTATTCATGGCATTATTTTTGGAACCATCCTCAGTTTATAGCATTTTTGCCACAGGTGCCTAAGACTTTTGCACAGTACTGTATTTTGCTTAATTTAAATGACTGAAAATCCGGTGCACATTCTTGTTAGCTTATGAGTCATATCCATTCTCTGTTTATATATAGTGAGGGAACGTTTGTCAGCATATGAGACATAAGAAAAGGAAAGAAGACTGCTGATTATTGTTAGGTGTTTTCTGTCATTGATTCCGAAAGGTTCCTTTTGAAAGGGGCATTTGACAACTGGCTGTCTGTGGGAGGTGCACGTGACACTATACAGTAGTGCTAAACATGTTTGTAACACTGATTGCCAAATTGACAGCACCTATAAAGATATAGTGTATTTTTGAGTATTGTTTTATAACAATGTAAATGCTGTGCTTAAATTTTTTTCTTAGCTTAAATGTGCCATAAAAGTCCTTTGTGATTGACATATAAACACTTAAGGGGGAAAATGCACTTTTAGGTCTTTGATCAAGTTGGCCTGATGCAGCCCTGAAGAGCGGTTGATCTCCTGCTGGTAGCAGGCACAGTTGCTGGGTCTACCATTGCCTGGGAGCCACAGTGCACCACATATGCAGAGTCCTTTGATGTAGAGTGGGAGCCCTCCAGGGTTATGAATTTTTCAGCTGCAAATCCACGTCGTTGCGGCGACTCATACAGGTGCAAGAAAGCAGGTTGTCACAGACATCTGTTCTTGACAAGGGCTCCCAAAAGGCCCTTCCCGTTAGCCCCGCCCTGCCTTCCCCACCCCCTCTCCTCATCACACTCCGAGACTGTCAGAAGAAGCGGCCTAGGGAAACGGGGTGGCCCCCACTCTCTCATTTTTTTGCCCGAGGGGCTCCCACACCAAAGGCAGCGGCGGGGTTTGGACTCAGCTGCGGTAGTGAAACCTGCCCCAGGCACAAATACAGAGATCCAAAGTAGCCCGGCTGTGTTGTTGGGGAGACAGGGGAGCGGTAGAGGCCCTTCAGAGCCAACTTAGCAGAGCAACATCTGCCACCAAGTTTCCACTGTGTGCCTTGGGACGGCCAGGTAGGCGAGGTGGCGGCAAGTTGACAGGCCCTGTTAGGGAGGCTGCCCCCCTTTGAAAGGCCTCTCGCTGGAGCCTGTTGGCTCCCTCGGCAGGATCTGTGCATTTTGTTACAAAGCAGCAGGCCACAAAGTGTACAAAAAAGCTCACTTACAAATGGTACATAAATTACCATAATTATCAGACAGTAACCCGCGATGCTTCATTACTGAGGTGAATTGAGAAAGAGAAGCAAATTAGTCCTACTAGCATTCAAGGGCTTATCTGAGCTTGTGGTTTTAGTATTTAACATGCTATTTATGGATTGCATGGCTTATTGGAGGAACGTCGTTTCATTTTGTTGTCGTCACATGGGTCCTTCATAGTACATCAGTGGATTTTGTTAATTAGTTTTTAGGTTTTAGTGAGTGATTCTAGTTTTGTTGAAGGATCTGAAGTGTTTAATACACACTACTGAACTGGTGTGAAGAACAAAAGAAACATAATGCTCCTAAAGAGTGGTGTGTTTCAGATGTGAAATTCTCTTCTGCTCTCTTTCTGTTAGGAGTGGTTTGTTTATTATGGAACAGTTTGCGGTGCACAAATAAAGCAATTGGTGTTCTGTTACATAGAAGTACAGCTTTCAGTGTCAGATATCAAAAATCACTTATCCTGAGGGAGTGTTTGGCGGTTCAGAGGTTTTCTTTAAGGCGCAGGGTGCTTAGCTAAGCAGGGGATGCCCTGGATGAAACAAGGTAGCTTGGATATATGTGCTCTTTCAAAAACAGCTTTCAGGCGTAGTATAAAGTGCAGATGCAAAAGGCCTAAAGCAGGAAAGGAAGTGAAACAGTTGAGGTTTGATCATTATGGCATATTCTTATACTGCATTTGTGTATTTGAGGTCCAGTGTGCATCTATCCTTGTTAAAACCACTCTCACTGTAACACTTTTTTATGACACAGCATGAGCCGTGTTCTGGCTTATGTTATCCCTGCACTGACATTGACTTTATTTGTCGATGCTGAAAATTCCTTTCCCAGAATAGTTTTTGTTCCGCTTGGGTATCTTAGCATTGTAAATATGTGGACATAGTGTATGGCGCTGATGCCTCACCCTTAAATAATGGCACTTTGTGGAGAGCAGTAAGGTAGTGCTTTGGCACAGGGTGACACGAGGAGCGGATAGAGGTCAGCAGCCGATAATAAACCGAGGGGCAAGACATTCCCTGGCAGATTCTGCCTGGCCGAAGCCTGGTTGCATCAGAGCCAGCTTGAATCTGGCAAGGGCGCGTGACAATGATGCTCTCTCTTATTTATTTCATTTATTATTAAACACACAGGAAATTGTGTGAAGTGCCATAATGTACACAAGAATTGGCAGAGATTATATTTTCTTCTTCCTGGAGGGTATGGTGCTATTTATTTGTTTGTTACTGCAGGTAGTAGAGTTTGACTAGTAAACTATGTAGTCACTATTATTCCCTGCGGTGTGCAGCCAAATGAACTAGTCTGATTTCCATAAAAATTTTATTTGCAATGTTTAAAGTACAGAATCAGAATACAGCAGTTTTTAATCCATATATCGATTTAGTTTCATTTGAACCACTTAGGACTCGGATTAAGCCGTGGTCCTAGACTAGATTTTCAGCGAATGATCACTATTGAATTTATGTGCACTTTAATCCAAGTCTGTCGAGGAAGTCTAGCATTCATTTTTTTTGTGTGGATTGGGGGGGTGGTGTTGAAGGGAGGTTGTTTACACGGCTGTAGAAACTACTCTGCTCATTCCCACAAACCGACCAATCGTCTGGACATTTCATATGTAGTGAAAAGAATCTATCAG
Organism: Arapaima gigas; assembly: GCA_900497675.1. Classification (NCBI taxonomy): domain Eukaryota; kingdom Metazoa; phylum Chordata; class Actinopteri; order Osteoglossiformes; family Osteoglossidae; genus Arapaima; species Arapaima gigas. The sequence continues at coordinate 410,201 of UFQX01000079.1, forward strand.
CCATGAAAATTTAAATGAACATGCAGCCAGTAAGTACGCCTTAAACCGTGGGACCCCTAACAGCAAAACAAATGCAAATAACAGAATTATGAGAAGTGTCTTCGGAATTTCAGTTTCTGTTCTTTGGGGAGCTGTCACTTCACCACAGTTGTTTGCGAGAACGAAGCTACTTCGTGAATTGCAGTGCGCGTCCCGATTTTTAGTTTAGAGGCTCAAATTGTATAGACCGAGGGACGGTGCCGGAACGGTTGAGTGACAGCACCAGCGATCGGGACATGTGACGCGAACCAACCCCCGAGGCTCTCTTTGGCTTTTTCTGACCCGGGGTTTCTTGTTAGCGTTACCGCCGGATACGCTCCTCACCCCTAACAAGCAGTAAGTAGAAGGCTGACAGTTCAATTCAGCGTGTGCCCCCCCCCAGACGGGATGTGACAGCTTTAACCATCGTGAGGATTTATGGAATGCCCCGTGCTCTTAACCAGATTAGTTCCTCTCGGGATGACTGCAGAAAGCGGGGCAGATGTCCGTGCGACTGGTTGTAAATTTGCGAGTGTCTGTCGTGTTTATCTGGGTGGGTCCCCAAACAGCCAGGCCCGCTTAACAGGATTACTTTTTTCGAGACTCTCTAAGCTCTCAGTGGTCAGGAGAAGGGCGAAGAAGATGTGAATGGTAAATGAGGAGAGAGCAGGAGGGTGGTGTTCAGGGTCGAGGTGGGGGGTGGCCTACCGTCCCTTCTGTCCTGAATTTCACTGGTAGTTTTTCATACTCATTTATTAGACACATGATGACCATGTGCTATGCACACAGCAGAGATTATTTTAAAATAAGCTTTAAGTAAGGTTTTAATTTCATTATGCAGTAAAATATAAGTGACATATTACAAAATATTAACTGAGTTTAGACATATTTATGTAAAACAAATATTGACTTGTGGATCTGATGCCATCCACTTTAATTTACTTTATATAGGCACGTATAAACTTGCATTTGTACTTGCTGATGTCTGTTCAGGTAAAATACATATTGAATCAAACGTGATATTTTTGATACAGCGCAACGCTATTTAAGTCTCAAAACGAATTGGTTTTTCAACCCATGAAAAATGTATAAAACTTTTTTTTCTTTGTCATTGAAATAACTGCCACCTTGTTTATTTTTTTCACGTTTCCTAGAAAAGTCACTGGGTAATTATATTCTTCCTTTGTGTTTAGTCTCATCTGAGATGGACCATCTGAATTGTATATTTATGAAAACTTGCAATCTTGTAAATGTGGCTTGATGTTTAGAGGACTTGCATGCTTGAGTGATCAAGACTACTTTTATAATGTATAGCACTTGACATATTTGACATAATTTAAAGTAAATTTCGACCTTTGTGGTGTGTTGATAAAGGCGGGTTTTACATAAATAAGTAGTGTCCAGGAAATAGTTTTTAATACGTTTGGTAATACAATATTCATGTTTTTCTATACTCTTATATGACAGTAATGGGTATTTTTAGTTAAATGAGAGCTTAATTCAAGGAATGAAATATTAAAACTGTAGGAAAAAACAAACCTGTCTAAAATAGATGGATAATAATAAAGGGATGTCAAAAGTATCATGCATGTAATGAATTATATAAATTGAAAAGAAAGGTCTGGAGATGTAGAGGTGATGAGTTGAAGCCAGTGACCGAGACACAGCGCTGGAGGCCCTGGCAGTCTCACTTGTGTAACTAATTCAAGTGAAAGATGGTGTTTAAAGCCAACTGCACAGTTATGTTGACAAAATCCTTTGCTGCTTGTTGCTTAAACTGTTTAGAGGAGGGTCCTACTGTGAAATATGTTTGTGTGTATAAGTTTTAACATACCTTTTTGTCATGGTTTGAATATTCTGCAAAATGGTACAGTTAAAACCTTTGTTTATCATTGGATCTTTCTGATTTCTTTCTCTTTAAATAACCTTTTATTCACTGACTGCGGAGGGGCAGTTATGTTTATTACAACTGTTTTAACGGCTTCCGCCCAGAACTAACTGAACTCTGCAACATGCAGAAGTTGCAAACTCTGGTCAACTGTACCACTAATCTACAGTTGACACTGGTTAAGAGAGGGGTGGGACTGGCGTGGGGACAGGAGGATGGGAGACAGGGGGCTGGACCAGTTGCCGTGGCGACCTCTAGCCCATGTCACCACAAATTACTTGCATGTGACACCTCTTCACAGGCACTCTTGTTCAGTTTAGGATGTATTGCATTAGAATAATTGCTCCCTGTCAGCCCTCATTTTACAGGCCGCCGCTTACATACAGACGCGCTGTCGCTGTCCACAGAGGATACGGAGTGCGCTCTCTTGTCGCTAACCTTCATCAGTTTTGCTTTTTTTAGTGAAGTTGCTCTCTGCTACTGTATGAATTATTATATATTATCACCTATACAGTTTTGTATACATTTTTTTCTTTTGTGTTTTTCCCTTCTATAAAAATGGGCAAGGCTTCTTTGTTGTATCCGTGATGGGCTTACTTTGTGTTTGTTTGGCCAAAACATTATACAAGTTACACGATTAAAATTTTTTGTTGCAGATTATACACCTTTGAAGAGGTATACAATCTCATACGAAACTGCTGAATTGTTTTTCTAAGCCTTTGACTAGGAAAGTAAAAATCAATAGGCTCGTTTCATCTATGAGTCCAGATCAATATAAAATCCATATGTTACTTTTATTAATATCTGTCACTAATCTTACGCATGTACTTTTGAGGCCATAAATAAGCATTTTGTTTATTATTCCTTGGGTTTCATAGTTTCAGCAACTTTTTTTTTTTTTTTAACATGTATGACACTGTAAGAAACTTCCCTTCTATTTTCTGGACAGCACAACACCAGCCGGGTTCTGCTTTTGTCAACAGAGGCATCAGCACAGATTCCTTGCAACAGTCCCTGTAGCCTAAACACAAGGTGTCACCCTGAAAACTTTCTCTCTCCAGCCGACCTTGTGAAATTGAATTTTCGGCCTGCGCCTCAAATATTTCTTGTTTGATTGCTTTATTTATTTTTTTGGCTATCCCCCCAAACAGTCACACAATTTACAGCATAGATGGTCCCTGAAAATTCAGTCACTTTCAGCTTTATCCATTGGCATGATCAAAGACCGAGTTTATTTCCCATAATGGCATTGAAGTCAGTAACAATGAAATGACAATTCAAATTTCTTTATATCCCTTAGATTTTTCAGCATTATGGTAATTACCAGATCTTTGTATATATCTTCTTAGAGCAACAGATTGTTAAACAGTTATGCAGAAAGACAAGTGCCAGGATTAAAGTGTATTAGCATCCGCATAGAAATATGTAGCTCTGTTGCGGAAAGTAACACGAAACTAGCGTCAAAAAGCTGCAGATGAATCTTTCTTCCCTTAAGTGAAAAGTGCTGGAAACAGAAGCAAGGGTAACAAATGTTCAAGTCATTTTCTGCAGTTAATTTTAAAGGATCTCAAGCCAGCTTTCCCAAAAGGGCTTTTTTGGAACTGGGTTTTTTTGTGTCTTTCTGTTTTTGCTTCACCTGTGCTTACATGTGGCAAGGGCCCTAGCAAATAACAAAATGAATCTTAACTAAATGTGCTCAAATTAGGAAAGAGTTCCTCTATGACGTCTAGAAAAGGACCATTTTGGCTAGACGCATACTTGAAGTTGTCGGATCCTCGAAATGTACCCCTCTTGAATCAAATTACAGTTTTTTTTTTTGGTAGAATCTGCCAAAATTTGATATGTTGCACCGTGTGAAATGTTAGCCATGGCATTGCCGCACACCACCGCTGTTTGGAAAGAGGTCTTTTTCGTGGTGCCACTCCGGCCCTCTTCAGGATCCCTCTGGAGCCTGGTGGCCATCTGCGCCTCCTCGCGCCTCACCACTCCGTCTGTGCGCTTGCCACTGCCGCCAGGATGGCTGGACGGTCCTCCTCCTTAGAGTCCGTGTGATGGTGCCCAGAGCCTTTCGCTGGAAATGATGCATGCCGGCATTGACTAGTCAGTGTGGGGGAGGGCTGGTTGGGCAGGACATGCTGGAGGAAGCAGCTGCACCAAGTCATTGGCAATGTGACATTTTTAGCCACCGTGTGTTGCTTACAAAGAATGGATACTTATGTGTTTGTGAGATGTGCTTTGAGGTTATAAGGAAGGGGGGATTTTTTCTTGGTTGTAAGATTCCATCTTGAGTTCACAGCAACTTTATTTTGCACATATACAAAATAAAATAAAATATTTGTGGATCCCCCCCCCCTCTGTGGTGACTAGCATGACTTCAAACAGAGTAGATGTTCAGGACAGGATGTGCCTCCTAGTGGTAGGCTTGGGCACAGTAGCTTTCTTGAAAGTGTGTGGCCCACCCGGGGTCTTGAACCTATCACCTTGTGATCCTATCCATTTTCTAAGCCCAGCTGTGATATTTTACTGGCGCAGCAACCCGTCAGGTTTTTCTTTTTTTTACATTGTTATCGTCAGGTTGGTGCTGTCATCATATCAATCGCCCATCTGCACTTGTAACACTCTTTATTATTATGTACCTTGCTGTTGCTGTACAATAAGCTGGGATGCACATCAACTGGGATTATCAGTCCTGATTTGCTCACTGATAGGACAGATGGCACTGCTGTGTGGCCCATATGCAGGCCCTGGACTCTCGGTGTACAGACCCCTCCCCAGTGTGGGGACCTTCTCACAAACATATGCTGTCACACTCTGACCATTCTTGCCACCCATTTTTGATGGGAATCTCTTTTTTCTTTTTTACTTCCTTATTAGTTGGAATAACTTTTTTTCTGTGTGTCTGAAGTTTAAACAAAAAAAACTGGCCTATTGCATGCAGCATTGATTATAAAAAAAAAAAAAAAGAATGGTTAGGTAACACAAGTAAATATTCCCGACTCAACCCAGAGACCAAAAAACTTTGTTTTATTTTGTGTTCTGTGTGTGATCATTAGTGAGTCTTGTGAACATGGGAAAGTTTTAATTTGTTTCATTAATAAGGTTTTGGAGCCAATATTTTTCTTTCTTATTTATTTCTTAGCCCTGGAAAAGAACATTTTGAGCATTTGATTTTTTTAAAATATAATTTTCTTAGTAATCCCTAGTATAAAGAACTGTGCCTTTTGCTTTATTGGAATTTCACATACTGCGTAGGGAGTGTACCAGTGGTCTAAAGTACTGCATTATACTTTGTTTTTCCTTTATCTGTAATAAATAAAAGCATTTAATATATCAGCTCATGTTAGTCAAAAAGATCCCAATTTTACATGGAATGTTGCCTGCTGTTTTTTATAGAGGCTGATACAATAGACTGTGGCCCGAGAAGGAAAGTCTTGGTTCACTCTGTCCTTAAGCTTCTCAAGCTTATGCCCAAATATAGTTTTGGAGAATGCATATTTGTATGTTGTTAGTGTTTAATTCCCCACCACCCCTTGCCAAGCTTACAAAATAATTTTGTGACACCTTGAGTCTCTGCTGTTTTTTCTTGTTTTTCAACCTCACTAGCTGTATAACAGCAGCAGTTTCTACAGCAGTAAGACAGTAAAAAGCTCAAAATGGTTATTTATAACACTGTATACTTGACCATGCTGTTTGGTATTTGTCTTGTATTAATGATTTTTTTTTTTTCTGTTCCTGTTTTAGGGTCGATGTATTAACTTTAGTCGAGTCCAGAACCATTAGACCAAAAAGTCCATGGTCTCTGAAATGAAACGATTACTGCCTACTGAGGATGAATGAAGAACAAATCTCGACGACCTCATCCCTCCTTACCCACAACCACTATCATTTTGCTTCTATTCTTTATGTGCACTTAAGCTATTGTCATACCTTTCATCAGAAGGTACTTCTTCCATAATATTTTGGGCACTTTTTTGTGGCTTTCATGGAATACATCAAGATTTGTATGCCTTTGCTTACAAATTTGCAAAAAAGTTAATATAGCAACCGCACCTTGTGCCTTTGTTAATTTAGCTTTTTACACACTCTGCCTTAAGATACTCGTTCTTTCAGTCTTGTGCCATTTATTCAAACTTTTTATAGAAATAGACTGCGGTGATCAAAGTGAGGAAATGGAAGTATTTTCGTCTGGGAACTGGGTGTCTGACACGTCCCTAGGAGCCATTTAGCCATCGGTCAGCTGCAATAGACTGGCTGACTCAACCCTTTCTTGCTGTCTGTTTGATGCCAATTTTGTTGTGCCACAGCAGACTGCTGGCCACATTGAGTGGATGGCATAAAGTCCACACAGCCCTAAGGCAAGTTCAGTTTATGGGTTATTGTGCCTTTTTACTAGGAACCTTGAATGGGAACAAGGTACAGATGAAGTTTACAATGGCAACCCTGAGGGTATTTCAAGTCAGAATGCCTACATATTAAATGGATTACCGTTGTCCGAAAGAGCCGTGCACCAAAGATGCCGTTACAGGTGCCTTATTTTAATTGTCATATTTCAAGTCTCCAAAGCGTCCTAAATATCACAAGTAGTTTTATACCCTTTGTGTTGGAATTAAACTGGCCAAAAACGGGGCCCTGCTTTTTGGCACTTCTGGGCCATCCATCTGCAAAAATATGGCTTTTGAAGTTGGTCACTGTGTGGGCGTTAAGACATAGTACTCTTAACAGTACTAAAGCTGCAAGCCTGTATCCAAATGAAAATGTTTGGAATGCACTAAAAACTTTGTACAAATTATAAATCTTAATTGTATTTTAACATGTTCATGCTTTTTGTCTGTATTGCGTTGTAAAACAAATCTATTTTTGTTTTTGTTTCACACTGGGGTGAAAAATCTGACAAAATAATTTCTAATATGATGTCAGGTAGGATTTCTTAAAAGCAAATGCTCAATGTATAGTTTATACATTTTTACATGTCCATGTTTGAAAGTACTATAAAATATAAATACCACTTTAGTGCTGAAATCCCAAAACCATTTGTTCAGAGGTTTTAGTTCAGTCTGAACCAGTTCATTTTAGCTGTGTTATGTGAATCCAGTGTAAGCAGTATCATAAGGACACTATGTTTCTTTTACTTTATTTCTCTTGGTTTGCAGATTGTCACCTGCACTTTTTCCACATTGGATATTCCATAATTGTCCCCTTTTATTGTGAAAATTCCTCTAATTTATTTTTTCCATAATTATCTACATCGAAGTAATGTACAGTTTGATGCATCCAAAATATACTGGACTTGTGGGTCCAGGGAAACCCCAATTTGAGGCTCCCGTTTAAAAGTAACCGCATCTGCACTGTCTGTACTGTAACTGTACTGTTCTGTCACAGTCTGCTTACCTCAGCCAGACGGGCGTCAACTAGCAAGTCATGTTTAACCCAAGAATAATTTATTTCCTGGCAAGACCCACTCTTGTGTCTTTGAGTCCAGGAGGTGAACATGCGGCAGCAAGAGGCCTGGGGTGGAATTGTGTCCCCAGTAGCCTCCTAAGTAGGACGTGGTGTTGACTGGATTAGACGGTGGTATAGAAACCATGATGTCTCAGTATGCAGGATTTCAGATCTCTGAATCATATTTAAGCACCAATATACAGATAGTGTTAGTGTTTCACTGTGAAGTTTTTCCCCTGCTTCTTTACATATGCATTTATACAAATGTTGTTTCATATTTTGGGTTTTGCTTGCTGTCAGTGCAATGTTGGAAGAACAATAAATGCATCATTTAAGAATGAATCGTGTGTTGGTGCTTGAATGTATAAAATTGTTAAATTAGTTTTCTGTTTAATAATAGGCTGACTTGCTGTCACAAACACAGTAACTCATTCTAGATTAGTTATCAGATGAAAGTGAATTAAGAGCATGGACTGGAGAGATTTGGACCTTTGAAAAAGTCTCTACTTGTGTATTTTTTAAATATTTACCTAACATTTTTATATTATTTTTTGTAAAGTTAGCCTAAATTTATACTGTACATCTTCAAATCGATCAGTCGTGCACAAATAGCCGTCAGATTTATAAGCTGGAAAACTGACAATGTAAGACGTACTGATATTTATTTGAACTAATATATTGTCGTGATGATTCCAAATGAAATTATTCTTCCAGCTGCATTGAAAGACTCTAAACGTTGAGGAAAACTACATTACGCAACCAAAAAAATAACTTTCCGACGTACGGTTGACAATTTAGATGTTGTCTCTGGAGGCTCTAGCAGACTTGTTCTTGGATTCCATCACAGACTTTATACAGTAAGGTATCAAATGGAATTTTCCAAACAGTACAACTTCCACAAATCTAATAATACACCTTATGTCCTGCATTTAAAGTTTATTATTAAGGAACATAACAAGGTTCTAGAGTGCGTTCAAGTGCTTTCAACTAGGTTAGCAGTAGGCAGCATGGTGGTCCAAGGTGCCACCTTGTTTTTGAAGGCTCGGGTCCAAATCCTTTCCTCTACTATCCTAAGTTGGGGTGGTTTACCCAGGTGTATTAACGAATAAATCGTTATTCAGTTGCTTTGGAGAAAAATGTAAACTAAGTTCCTAAAATTTAAGGAAACGTAAACCAATAGGTTTGACTAGCCTTACTGAACCAGTATAACCCTATATATCTACTTAAAAATAAAAATCTGTATGGGAGCTTTGGCTAAATGTCAAAAAGTTATCAGTAAAGCAAAATGGTACTGACAATACATGTATGACCACCCTTGGTGAACTTACTACCAACATCAAGGCATGTATCACAATTAGCTTATAAATGATGCAGTTTGGAATTCATTGTCTCCTTCTGAAGATGACATGGTAATTAACTGTCTGCTTTGCATCCCATACTGGGTCTTGCCATTTGAGGTCCTGCTGCTAATTATGATGGCTGAAGTTTAGCGTGCTGACATATCCATTGTTAAACACTGACCCTGTCGGAAGGAAGGCGAAGAATGTCAAAGAGGCAAGATGATATGGAGGTGGAAGGAGGGGCTTCAGGATGTTCCCACTGACACCTCCAATAATACGTCCCTAAACAATGGTGGCACATGGAAGGTAAGTCACACCCAAGGTCAGGCACAAGATATAGATAATTCTACTCCGGAATTCAGTATATGCAGTTGGCAATGAAAATGTGTAACAGTGATTCTGTAAAAGGCGATTGAAAATGTAAAAAATTTGTACCACAAAAATCAGTGTTAACTGTGACACAGTGGGCTTCCCATAGTTAAGTGGTGGCAAGAATTATTCATTTCAATCAGTTAAGCTAACATTTGAAATGTTAAAGGGTGCACACACTTGCTTACATTTCCATGTCATACACAAACACGTAGCGCATACACTCAACGTTCTCCTCTGTCACGTAATCTTTGAATGTTACTTGCATGTTACTTACGTGTTACTTACCCCATCAGCATTATTTATGTCTAGATCTGCTAAAAGACCCAAGTAATGCTTCAGCTGCTCTTACATATTGGCCGTCACCATGGTGCACATGCTCAGTTGGAGCTGAATAGGAAAACTGGGGATGGTTGTATTTGACTTGGTTTGGATTAGTCATGTATGAATATCTTGATGGGTAACGTTATATTTTCAGTCTATGTTAGCTTAGTGCAGATCTGTATTACAGTCACACCCCTTATTGTGTAAAGTGGTTCCGTCCTTCCTAAAGGCAGAAGGGAGGATATCTGAAGGGTTTGTTTGTTCTTTTGCTGCTGATGTAGATGCCTGCTGGTGGTGTCTGTAGATCATACAATGTATGGAGTCATTTTGTGCAAATGTTTTTACTCACTTATTTTGCCAATTTAAAAGTCTTCTTTGGCATTTAAAGAGTTGTTGCAATTTACTAGTAGTTAAAGAATAAAAAGTCCAGAGACAGCATATTCACCTCTTGCTAAGATGCAAGGTGTGACGTTAAATTTATTCATCTGAACTAATTTGCTTTAATGGACATAATGTCAAGTATTAGTAAGTTTATATAATTTGCATTTCGGCAGTGTTTATTTTCCCCGGCGGATTAGTTTTCCAGCTTTAGTTATAGTGCTTAAATCAAGCAGTTGCACTTGAAAGTCCTGTTCTTTTTTTCAAAAGTCCATAAATTAATTCTTGACAAGCTGCCCAATTACCTTGTTCTTCTATGTTAAATGTCTCTGCTCCGAAAATGACATCAGCAGTGCTATGAAGCATTACTTTTCAAGCACAGTTTCAAATGGCTGTTGATGTAACTCTCCAGATGTGCTATTCCCAAAACAAACAAAAAAAAATCACCGGTCAAACTTTTCAAGGTGACAGGAGCTGCAGAAAAGACCGAAGTCTACAGCTGGCACCTCTGGTGGTCTACGTTCTGAAGATGTCTGCATTCCGAGGGACTTGATCAGGAAAGATTTTTCAAATGCAGAAAAATAAATACTGGCAGATGGATTTGGCACCAGAGGCTGGGCCTGCTAGGCTGGGAGGGATGCTGGAATGAACCATAGCATTCAGAATTTCTTCTATCAATGTACTTGCTAGCATTGCTGCCAAAAGAAGCAACACACCCTTGTATGTCATTGAAATGATAAATAAAGCCAAAAAGTCAGGTCTAAGGCTTTTGGAATTTGCAGTATTAGAGCAAACATTTGATTTTCATTGCAACACGTATCTGACCTTCTTGTTTAGTGAAAACACTGATGCCTTACATCTGTTCATGTGACTGTCGCCCCATACGGCAAATGAAGAAAGGATCCATTTTCCCATAATAACACTGGGCAGCATGAAGGAGGAACAAATAGGATGTTTTACGTATCAAGAGACTCATAGTTGACTTGTGAGCAACTAAAAAGTACAGTACTGTACTGTACAGTAAATAAAGCTGTATCTCTTCGACATTTAGGCAAAAGCAACAAACTTAAAGCACGTACGATAAAGGAGATAATCTGATGCCTGCCTCTTTGAAGAAATTTGTTTCATTGTTTATGAAACAGCCAATTTTAAAGGACATCTAGATAGAATGCAAACGCTCCACAGAGGCTCTGCTCGAACCCAAGGCCTTGGCAATAACCAAGACTCTAATGCTGACCACCACATGCTCCAGATTGGTCATTTACATAGTGTTCTTTGCCAACTGTGGGAGTCACTGTTCCAAAAATCGACATGTTTGTCAAAATTTTGTGCATCAATAGTACTGCCTTGAGGGAGATTGACAGTCAGGGGAACCTTCAGTGCAGTTAAACCTCAAAAAAGCAGAAAAGGGAGCTTTTTTTACTTAAATAGCCAAACCTCTCTGTACAAAGTAATAGATCCACTGATTTGTGTTATTGTTGATATGCTTATTTGGATGAGTCTGGGAACGGAAGAGAAAGATAAACACTTACTCAACATTGTCACACAGTGTGTTAAATCAGCCAAGAATTGTTTGTTGTCGAACACCGTTGCACAACTGGCACACGAGGGAGCACGAAATGAAGATCCTCCAGTCCACGGTGCATAGACGAGGCAGAATAAGTCAAGAGAGTGACAAAATTTAATGAATGATAATAAAAAGATAATACAATATAGATAAATTATGGTAAAATGGTAAAAAGTGCAGTGGTATAAATAAATATAGAGATCAATAATAATAACAACAAGTAATGAATTAATTAAAAATGAATAAATAATGTATTTTTTTTGTTTTTGAAACACCAGTGAACTCTTGTACCATGTTGTGGTTTCCACTTACTGTAGAATGTAAAATTAGCTAGTTATCACTTCTGTCTTATGAAGTTACTGAGGTTTTGTGAAATGAGAACTTTGTTTCCCACAGAAAAAAAGAACATCGCTTCGGCAGTAAAAAAAACAATATATCGTCGTGTGTTCAAAGATGCTTGTCTGCCCAACACTGTTGTAAAGAGTCATTTTTTGAGTTACTGTAGTCTTGCTGTCAGCTCCAACCAGGCTGTCCGTTCTGCTCTGACCTCCCTCATCGACAAGTAAAAGTCTATTCATTTCTGCCCACAGAGCTGCCGCTCACTCGATGTTTTTTTGTTTTTCACGCCATTCTGTGTCGACTCTGGAGACAGTTGTGCGTGAAAATCCCAGGAGAGCAGCAGTTTCTGAAATACTCAAACCACCAAGGTCCATTCCATGGTCAAAAAGACTTAGATCAGGTTTTTCCTCCTTCTGATGTTTAATGTGAACGTTCACTGAAGCTCATGACATTTGTCTGTGGGATTTTATGCATTGCGCTGCTGCCACGTGATTGGCTGATTAGATATTTGGGTGAAGGAACAGTTGTAGCGGTGTTCCTAATAAACTGACCAGTGAGTCTATGTTTCTAGGCTCATTTTAGGAACAGGGTACTGTTAATAGGGTTGATGTTCACTTAAAGTTTCCCAGGCACTAATACAAAGTTTCATATAGATGTTTCTATATACAGTACTAATGGAATGAATTTAAAAGTAACTTAATGTTCATTTCTTGTGTTTTAAAAAATACGTTAATTTTCACACTTTTTGAACAAGGCATATAAATGATTCTCCTTACACACAAGCTCAAAAGAACATGCTAATGAGACAATTTTTTATATTCGCCAAGTACTTTCTCAGAAGCAGAAATAACTCAATTTTATCGCCTTCATTAGGACAAAGCAGCAGCCATTAAATTCATGGTGTTTAAGATCATCTTTGAACATTAAGGAAAATTTTATAGAAACCAAGAGCCACAGCAGCACTGTAATATTATAAGGATAGACACACAGGAAGAACTTTTTCATTGATGCCATAAAAGCAAATTAAAGTCGTTTCATGGATAGCCAAATTGTGCGTAGCAATGTACTCATCTTTACAACTTCATTAGCATGGCATTGGCCTCAGCTCCCTAATAATGCACACGCAGCACAAGTGAGTTTCAGCATGGAAGATTATGCTGCCCAATGAATATTAATGCCTAATGACTGATGTGGATCAAGGTGATCATATCTGTTTTTCAAAATCAATACATGCCTTTAAATAAATCAAGATGACATTGCTGATGTACTGCAATGCTCTCAGAAGACTATAATTGAAGAATTACCTGCTCTGTTAACTCAAGATTAGTTTAGTAAATGATATGATGTCAGACATTTATATTACTTAGTGGTAATGCTGTTCAATAATTCTGAAGAGGTAGGCTATTTTTTGATAGATAGATAGATAGATAGATAGATAGATCAGTGCAAACAGTCAGTCACTTGTGATGGTGGTGGGATGTGGTCAGCGAACAAGCAGCAACAAACTGAAAGGTAATAAAGTTTGGTGGTATACAATCTGTCATTACTGTGCATACATCACTACAGGGTGCCACATGTTGCTGCATGTCATCTGCATGTTTGACCACAGGAGCTACTATTATATTTGAGGGAATAAAAATTAGCACCACATTATACATGACCCACATGCATGACACTGTACGTATTAGTTGATGCAAGGATAATAATTTTATATATATATATTTATTTATTTTTTTGCTTGCTTGCTTTCCATTTGACTACAACTGATCCTCACGACTACGACTCACCCTCTATGGGCTTCAGCTGTCCAACAAGACTAAAAAATGTTATGTACTAAATGCAAGCACTTTATTGATAAAATAGTTTGGTGATAATATAATGTGTTATTACTTTTTACCTTTACATCATTACAGCATTTTGACAGATAACTCAGCCAATATGCAATAAAAAGGGAAGGAAATCAGGACGGGGACATACTTTTTAACTATGCATTAACTATGCATTTTGGACTAGTTACTGTAAATGTTGTTTTTTGATCCACAGTCCAACTGAAAGCCACCTTAAATTAACACAAGCAGAAATGCAATAAAACATGCTTCATTAAATTGGTTCTTCTTTACATCAGGTTCGTGATTTCCTGAACCATCTTGTCTTTTTCTTTGCTGCCAGGACTGCGTGGATTTGCTTTCTCAGCTAAACTGCTTCAGTTGTCCATGTTATTAGTTTGATTTATTGGACACTTGTTAAAGATTTAAGGGCTGCAGTGCTATCTTTCAAAAAAGCACCAACTTGTGGCTAAAGATGTATAATGAAAGCCACATTTATACTGCAACTAGATCTAGAGCTACAAGGTTTAACTTGGGTCTCTAAAGCAACAGGTTTGTCCAAACTTGTCATACAAGCTACAACTGTTGACATAACGGTATATTTTGAATGGTACTATGGTACTGTTGAAATGCCCACCTTGCTTTTTACTTACACTTCACCGCCGCATGTAATGAAAGCTGGAGCTACGATTTCAAAACAGGTGGGAAAATGTACTATTTTTTAAAAGTTCTAATTGCATTTTTCCTCTTGGTTTTGTTGCTGAACAACAGAGACCTGAGTTTATGACCCACCTGTTGGCTGGCGGTTCAGTGCACTCACACAAGAAAGAGATGCGAGACCACCTGAATTCAGCTCACTTCCACTGCATTTAAGATACGAGCTTGATGTTCCTGAGTTTTGGAGCTCAGTAACAAAATAACAAACATTACACTTTTTTTACTCATAACTCACTTTTTTTTACTTGTAACTTTGTCCAAGGTTAACTGTGAAAACATCAAGGAACATATTTATTATTAAGCTTTTAATGATTGTGACTTGGTGGTAGAAGTGACTTGGTTTCATAAACAGTGTAAGGAAGTTTTTGCCAAAAGTTAAATCTGCAGGCCTACAGTGTATCCCAGAGAATGAATCTGGGTAACTAACACTTACTTAACACATTGTTAGCTAACATTTTTATAACAAATGAATTGCATTATCATTGCTGGCCTAATTAAATACTAAAACTGAATAAAATTCACAAAATAGAAAACAAACCAAGTGGCAGCTACAACAGTTATATTAGTTAAATAGGTTATATATGAAGTTTATAACACTTTGAAATGAAACGTGTGTAATGACAGTAACTTGTATGAGCCAGTCTGAATAAAACCGTAAAGCTGTGTAAAATTCAGTATAAAACTAATGATTCAAAGATGATCATTTGCCAAAGCAAGAATGTTTCACACAGATAAACCAGAGGTTATCTCTGCAGTGTCATGGAAACATACCAAAGAAATTTAGATTAAATTAAACCATCAATGAGAGGAAAAAAATGCAATGTGTGGCTCTGCATAGTAACCACTGCTCATCTGTTAGAACAAAATGAAACTACAAGAAACTATTATAGTAACAGTGATGTAATTTTGATACTGTAAGATGTTTTGCAAGGGGATTTCAGGGGAGGCAGATCCCTTCAGTTTGCTTCCACTGTGTTGCATGAGAACCATGTGTGTGTTGTGATTTCAATCCCTCCGCCTGCCCCCATCTTTTTGCGGTTTAGGTGTCCTGTAACAGCATTAAGTGCTCCAGAAACACCTCATTGATTTCAGCCTCCCGTCGAACCCCATTTCTCACCTAAAAACCCTTGAGAGGAAATGAAACAATGGTGCAGGCCACAACCATTCTTCCCGACACCAGGGAGTGTTTATGAGTCAAAGTCATGGCAAGACATGATGGTACCAGAGATAAAGACTTCTTGCCACAGAACAGCCCATCTCCAAAATGGAGAACACCCAAGTTAGCAGCGAGGCTCAACAAAAGCAGAGCAAACACAGCTTGCATACAGACGTTACACCCACATAAAAATCCTTGTTTACAAATGGCAGCACCGCTCTAACTTGAGTAGCCTGCCCACATCTTTGCATAAGACTTTAGAAACTGCGTCCAAAATGAAACATTTGGTTCCGGCATTGACTTTGGCAACGTTTCTGCCTTCAGGACGAAAACTGCGGCAATGAAGCCAACGATAATATGTGCACTGCCAAAATATTGGGCATTTTTGGCAGCGTTTATAGGTCACCATGACCCTTGCATGTTTTTTTTTTGTAATGTAAATCTCCCAACATGACATTAACCGCCACTGGTCTTTCTACGAGACCACGCAATTTTATCAACTGTCGGGACTGCACAAGTGCAATGAAAGTGCCGGATGCTGTAACTGTCCACGAACACGTTGATATGAAGTGCTCCTTGGAACGTCTGCAGTGTTCCACACCACCACTACGCAGCACTTGTCTGCAGGATAAATCACTGCTGGGATGGTCGGACTCTGTTAGTTACTGTCAGTTGATTACAAATATCTTTAAGTGACGGACATCCAGACTGACTCACTTTCCTGTTACTTGATATTCCCTCCCACACTGGGGAACATCCGCCCCTTCCCTCCCAGCTGTCCCTAACTCTCCGCCACAGCAAGAACGTCCCTTTGGCAGCAAATGTGCATACTATCAGAATCCCACACATTATTCTTCAGTACAACATCAGCAAGTTAGCTGTGTTCCTCTGCTCCCCTACAGACTGCACGATAAGCTCTGCTCTTGCATGCATTAACATCCCGAAGGCTCAGCCCAGAGACAGCTGTTTAGCCCTCATCTTTTTTGGGGAATAGGGCAAATCCGGCTCCCTGCAACAGAGTCTCCCTGGTATAGCAATGTATATTTCATCAGGCAAAACCAAAAAAATTGCACAGAGGGTCTGTAAGATGTACTATAATCACAAATGCACCGAAATGATCAATGTTCATTATTACACTTTGAATTTATTGTGCGCTTAGTCCGCAGGAATTTCTTAGGTGCAGAAGAAAAGCCCTGCTGGAGGCGCAGTGCAGCCTATACCGCCTTTAACAGTTAACAACGGGAATTTCAGTGAGGATAAGCCAACAAGAATTGTACATGGTAAGTAATGATGGTAAAATGACTCAGCTCAGGATTTTTGGTTAATAAAAGTGGATGATGGATGGATGGTATATAACTAGTTTAATGGATGACATTCAAGCATTTCCAAACTAACTCAACTAACACATATTCATGTTCTTTTCCTGTCATTTATGGGTGCATCGGTGGCACAGTCAAGGCCCGGTGAAGGAATATTATTCTGTGACCTCCCTCCCCTTTTAAGTAAAATAATTTGGAATTTTTATGGATCTTCTTAAAGTGAATTGTCATGACTATTTATTCCACTGGTAACTGTTCAGGGATACATTTTCAACCTCAGACTCTTACTTATTTATCCATCCATCTTACAGATAAACCAATTTTTTTGTATAGTGTCCTAACCAACAAGTTGTCCAAGGCCCATTAATAATAAAATACAAACATGAAAATCAAAGAGACACACAACAGTTGATAATAAGCATGGTACACATTTAAGGAAGAAAACCAGACAGCAACAGAGGACATAAAATAAAAATGTCTAACGTAGTGACACATGGAAAAATCTTGGAAAGTTCTGGGCCAACTGACTGTTGAACCCCCGGACATGTTACGCTGTGCTTAGAAACTAGATCATTTTTATGTGCTGCTTATAAGCCACATGTCTCACTTATTTTTACTCAATTTTCAAGCACTACCTCCGCTGCCATTTAACGTTAGTCAAGAAATGGACAACATTCTTAAAATACCACCCAAGCTTATATATTAGAATCTTTTGTCACAAGTTATTCAATTAGGACACCCATACAGCAGTCTAATTCAAGACGCTTTTAAAAATCACGTTAGCTTTGAAAGTGATCAATAAATAAGCAAAATTAACCAGTTTTACAGTTTTCACGGCTACTGGTTAACTTTAGCCCAAATTTCACTTTTGTGACGCAACATATTTACGGCTTAATATAGTTATTCATTTTGCCGTTTTGAAAAAATGTGGACACAGTAAAGGTCAGATGAAAAGGCTTTTCCTGGTCTGTCCAGAGTTGTTTCCTTCACCTGACATCTAACCACATGTGACCGATCGCTCTGATCTGTAGCCATTACACAAATGGCCTGAATTATGGCAAGAATTAGACTTATTAACACCCGATTAGTATCAAATGGGATTAACAAGCCTTTCACATGTGCTGTGTTCCTATTGACCAGATGTATCTTGCTGGCCTGGAGGTGGTTGGGAATAGCAGCTCCACTGAAAACCAAACATCATTTCATCACGTTCTCTGTTTATCCTGTTCAACTATACAGGGAAGAGATCGTCAAAAGTAATTTTTATGCTGGCCTGCATTTATCAATGTTTTCAAAGCTGTAGTATCACTAACCCTACACAAGTATGTCACACATAAGATATAAGCAAGTCAACACACATTAAACGGCCTCGAAGCAAAGAGGGACGTGAAACGGGACAAACGATGACCGTGAGAAACCAGGTGGTAGAAATAAACCCCCAAAACGATCCTGCGTAGCAACAGAATAGTCGTTAACACCCAAGACAATAACGGATCATCTCAAGCAGTTGTTAAAATAACAGTAAGATGATGGGTCGCGCAACAGCGTGGACTGTAGGGGAGGGAAACGCTGAAAGGATCGTTACGGTGACGACTGGACCAATTATACATGCAAACGACAACAACCAATCAGGTGCGTCCATTGAGCGCCTCGCCTAGCAACACGCCACAGGGTTCTGTAAACAAATCCGTGTAAAACATGCAGCCGCTCACTTTCTGCGCCCCAGTTACTGTTTGTAGATTCCCCCAACAAACGATAGGGACGTAGAGCCGGCTGCCAGTATGTTCTGTTTTAAGGGATTTGCAGACTCTGAAGTCACCGCCGAATTTCGGTGAGCCGGCTGTCTGGCGGCGATCGGACAGCGCATATAGCCGAAAAAGAAAAAAAAATGATTCACGTTTTCAACAGCTGTCAAAGAGCGATCTTTATTTCGTACACGAACTAGTTATTTGAGCCCCCTAGCGGCAGGAAAAAGGGAAATAGCCTCTGCAGCGACTTGGACAGAAGACAAAAGGTAGTTGGTGCAGCTCATCGCTACAGATCACAGTTTATTACATGAGTAGTTTGAGTTCAGTTTAAAAGAAAAAAAAAAGTTTGTCAGTGAAGACACAGGGATATTTTGTTTTAGAAACGTCATAAACTGATGATGACAGGTTCAAGCCCTGCTCCATGATACTGCTGTTGTACTTTTGGGTCCCAACCCTGAATTGTTCTAGAAAGAATGTCTGTATAAAATGCTGTATTAAATGGTCAGGTGCTATAGATCTGTACTTTAAGCACCAATCTGAATAATAATAATACTAGTACTTCCTGTAGGAAAAGGCAGCAAGGTAGTTCCAGCCTGAAAGAGACTGGCCATGCTGCCTATCCCCAACTCCCTCCAAGGCTGCATTCTTGCCAAGGTATTTCTAAACATTGCTGATCCTTCGTGCCACCTAGCTGCTTGGTGATGGCACCTTAACCCTGCAGCAAATGTGACCATCTTGATATTTGCTGTGCGCTGAGTGCTGACCGTGTCGTAATGGACTTATTCACTGTTTGTGTGCCTGACACACTGCTGGACAGCAAGACACTCTGGCCTCTATGCAGTCCTACTTGGAGGCTCTCCAAAAACCTATACAAGATCTGGAGAGCAGACTCCCCCTTGACTGCATCCTCCGGATAAGTGACACAGGTTAGCGAAGCTCTCTCTGTCCTTCATACAGAAGGATGGTATTAAGCTTATTATCTGTGAATTAATGAACGATGGAGTATCTGGAGGACACTGTGTGTTTGTTTGGTTGCTTGGTTGCTTAGGTGTTAAAAAAGAAAAAGATGAAAACACTCTTTTGGAGCCTTTCAGAGACCAAACTTTGCAATCTATGAATGCACTAATAAAGTATATTAGATAGAAAAGATAATTATTGCTATTATTATCTTTATTATTCTTTTCTCATAAAAATGAAAGCTTTTAGAAATGCCTTTAACAATAAATTAATAATAATTAATAGCTATAATAATATTAATAATTATTATTTAATGATTTTGTTATTGTAGTAATAATGCAATTATTCAAAAGTTTAAATTACTATTATGACCACTGTTATTATCCTCTGAGGTTTTGCAAGGTTGTTCATCCAAAACATTTCCTTTCTGCTTTTCAGGAGATTGTATGGAGCAGGATCTCGCTTTGCTGGTCGAGCGTGACCTCTGCTCTGTTTGGGAGGACCTGGCACTCAGTGACCATGGCAGCCCTGACAGTGGTGTTCTGGAAGCCTCCGGCGCAGGGTTAGTTGCACCTTCCATCGCGTTTGTTTTGCTGATATAGATTTTGTTCTGTTTTTTATGAACCACAAATTGTTGGCATGTTAACTGGCTCCTTGAGTTATGAACGCTTTAAGTTGCACATTTTCAAAGATGCATGGATTTTTCCATATTATTTTTTTTAATGCACTTTCCTCCACTTGAAAGTGGACCAGCCTTCGTGCAGTGTTTACACCTCATGCTTGGTGTTTGCGAGTGTCCGCGATGACATGTTTATGGAGTGAATCAGTCATCAGAATTAAAATGGGAGACAATTTACTTTTATTATCAGTCATGTTAAAGTAGTTTGAGATTGAAAAAAGTTATTTTTCATAATCCCTGCAGGGGATCTAATCCACGTGGCAGTTTAAAGATAGGATGATAGCAAATAAATAACCTATATAATAGCATTATCCAATACTTTTACAGAATCAAACAGTAAAGTATTGTCAAACAAGCAAGTAAAACAATTAATGGGTTTCTGTTATTTTTATTTTAATGGTGGCTATCTTAGATGTCCAGTCTTAGCTGTGACTTCACCGGCATTCTGAATTCTAAATGAATATGTGTTATCCACTGTATTTTATTAGAATGCAGTCACTCTTGTTAGGAGACCCCATGCTGGGGCCTCTCCTCTTGGAGGATGAGGAGGACAACCATCTTGGCTTGGGGTCTCTGCACAGATGGCACTCTCTGGTATCCCCCTTTCACCACTCCAGCCCTATGGAGTGTCTCAACTTGAGCCCCTCTCTTTTCACCTCCCCCTGCCAAGGCCTGTTCCCAGAAGGAGAGGAGGAACGGAAAGGTGAGAGAAACTGGTCCAAAATCCACACATTGGTCCACAGTACTGCATATGTGACTTTTTTTCCCTTCTGCCGCAGGTCTGTTTAAAGACATCTGGTTCAGTCCAGAAGCTGATCCCTCTGACCCTTTGGCAAGATCTGGATGCTCGTCAGGAAGCCCAAGGAGAGAGCAGAAGAAGTTTTGTTCCAAGGAGCAAGAACGTGGCGGTGCTGACTATGCTGCAAACAAACAGTTACCTGTGATAGTAGTGAACTCAAATAGCATTGTCCTGCCCTCTGAGACTGAGAACAAAGGTTCAGACTGGATAACCAGTCAGATGGGACCTCAGAAATGGAGCAGTCAGAAAAGAAAAATTAAGTCCAGTTCTAGGGGGCGCACTAACTCACTCCCTCCTTCTCAGCCAAGCCTGCGAAAGAAGTGCGTCAACGGCTACATCATGTTCTGCCGGATCAACAGGAAGCTTTACCATCGGTGAGGGTCTTTGGGGAAGTGCTGTTGCATCTCCACTGTCTGTGGTTTTGAAGCTAGCCTCAGTTCTACTTCTCTAGGTTTTCCCCAGGATCATGTGTCTTAACAAAATTAATCACGCTGTTCAGATGAATTAAGATCATAATAGGAAAAAAAAACTGACAAGTCCTTCCTCACCATGTATCATTATATATTTAAAAGTGTGTAAATAGTTTTGTCGTAGGGACACCTTTGGTTTTTTTCCAGCTCCCACCCGGGTACGCCGTCTACCACGGTCACCAAGGAGCTGGCCAGCCTGTGGCATGCCCTGCCCGAGCAGGAACGACAAGTGTACTGGTCAGTATCTGAGCTTGAAGTGACAACTAACAAGAACAGTACCTATGGGCAGCAGATGGTATAGTGATTAGAACCAGCAGCTTAGGCTCCAAAGACAAGTTTGAATCCACCCTACTGCTGGAGTATCGTACACCTATACTCTGGTTTTTTTAGAGTGTTACGGACATTATGGGGAAATTTATTGGGTTTCTTGGATGAACCCAGCACGACTCATAATTTTGCTCATGAGAACTAATGGAAGCAGCTTCCTGATACTCGGGTTTGCAGCATTTGAGCGATTTCTCAGAACCGGTTGCGCTCGGATACTGGGGTATAGGTTTGTTTCTTTGGTGTACTTCAGCTGCACTTGGATAGCACATGTTGTATTGGGTAATTTATATATATCGGTTACTCTTGGGAGCTCAGAAATTGAGAGCTTGAATACCAGGGTGTTGGTGTCCTTACCCTGAATTTGCTCAGCTTATATAAACACCTGCAAATGTAGCTAAACACTGAAAGTCACTTTGGAGAAAAGCATCATCTAATGAATGGATAAATTAATAACCGACTTGTTAAAAAGTGTGTTCCCGCTTCACTTGCTCACCGTAGTGAGAAGGCCAGGCGCTTCAACCGTCAGCAGAACCGCAATGTGAGGATGGAGTATGAGGACAAGGACGAGGACAAGGACGAGGAAATGGACGAGGAGGGCGACATCACCTCATTGCACACACTGCTGGCACACAAGAACCTGCTCACTACTGTTTAGTAACACACCCTGACCAGCGTGTAACACATCGCGCCATTAGGAGACAGAGTACTGGACTCTTTTGGACTGCATACTGAGCTGGAATCAAAATGGCCAACTCTAGATGTGTGTTGCACCATAGCCTGTAGCACATTTAAGTTATTCATTTAGCTGATGCCTTTCTCCAAAGCAACTCAGAATTGTAGGTTTATATAATAACCTGCTTAAAAATTATTTACCCATTTGTACAGCATGATAGTTTTATGCTGTATTAATTCAGGGCAAGCACTTTGTTCAAAGTTGCTGAGGTAGGAGGAGGGA
The DNA here is from genome assembly GCA_900497675.1 of Arapaima gigas. Classification (NCBI taxonomy): domain Eukaryota; kingdom Metazoa; phylum Chordata; class Actinopteri; order Osteoglossiformes; family Osteoglossidae; genus Arapaima; species Arapaima gigas. The sequence continues at coordinate 432,816 of UFQX01000079.1, forward strand.
TTCGAACACAGGACATCTGATTTTAAGCCTGTGCTACCTGTCACACCAGTTTTTTTCTTGGTGAGGGTAGTGTTGCCCAAAAGAGAGCGTTGGGCCCAGAGAAAGGAGTGCGGTGCCCGTTGAGAGTTTAATGTCGGTATGTGATACGTGCCAAACTATTTGCAATATTTCCAGGTCTAAAGACACAACGATCGCAAACAGAATAAACAACACCGATTACAAGGGCTGCACAGCTATTCACATGACCTGTTGCTCATCGCTCCCTCTCTTCCTTCAGAGCCCCCTTAAAAATGTGTAGCTCCACCCCTTGTAGACCATGCGATCATTTAATTGCCACGGTCGTGGCAGAACACAACACACAGAACTTTTAAACATAGTATACATGTAAACATTCATTTACCACATAAAACGGGGATTTAACACCAACCAGATACGGCATTAAAACAGTGTAAGCAAAAATACATCGAGCTGTCAAATATGAGTAGCAGTTTCCAAAGTGAGGGGGGATGGAGGTCAATAGTTTGTCCAAAATATGGCCTCTGTTTGGCAGTATTGAAGCAGGAACAGTTCGATGTATCATGGAACAACAAATGGTGAGTACTGCCATTTGTACCATTTCTGAACTATTGACCTGAAATTGTGCACACAGGCCAAATAATGCTGGTGATATGAGCTGAGACTGTTTAAAAAGACTTGTGAGCAGTTGAAGTGTTAGGACAGCTTAGGCTGTCACACTGCTGCCTTCCAATACTCAGCCATAATTTAAAAGACAAAAAAAAAACTGCAAAGGTCCTGTGATTCAGAAATAGAGCTCATTTTTAAACGGGTGACATTTAAAAATCTTCACATGCTTGTAATGCCCCTTACTATTGTGATAAAGTGCAAAAAAATGGTTTATAGTTGTTTACAGCTTAGGAAATTTGAATCTTATAATGTTGGAAATATTAAATAATAGTGTATAGAATATTTAATATTTATATCTGTTTTGCTAAATAAACTCTAATTTACTAATGAAGTTGGTGCTGTATAAATTATTCAACAGCGATGGTGAAAGTGTATTGTTTATTGTGCTGAATGAAGTGAGCACAATTTGTGCACTGATTCGGACTATTACAGTTTAATGAAATGTTGCAGTGCATTAAGAAAACAAATCAACAACTGGCAAACATTTATCTTGTGTTGCATATATATGCAGGGAGAACAAGACTTAAAAAAAAAAACAGAAAACTTGATGAAAGGTTCAATAACGTATTATCATTGTCATGTTAACTTGTATTAAGGTTTAAATAGCTATTTCACAGTTATAAATAACTGGACAGCAAGTAGCACTACCTGCTGACAGTGCCTGGGTTATTGGGGTGCAGGATTGAATCCCCTGTACTTGTGGAGTTTGGATGTTCTCTGCATTTGTGTGTGTTTTTTTTTCCCTACACTTGCTCCAGTTTCCTTCCACAGTTCAAAGACATGTTTCTGTTTAATTGGTCACTGTAAAATACCAATTTTGTGTGTCTGTGTGTGTGTGTGTGTGTGTGTGTGTGTGTGTGTCTGTGTGTGTAGCCATCCTGTGGTGGAGTGACATCCCATCTAGAGTGTTGCCGTTGTAGCTTAGCGTCCAGCGATTCCAGGATAGGCTCCAGACCGCTGCAACCTTGACCAGGATAAGCAGTTAAGGATAAAGGATGGATGAATGGAGTTATGAACAATGCCACACAAAAATCTGCACTCAAACAATTTGCAAAAATAAAAATACGTATGCTTGAATAGTCTTTTATGAGCTTCAGAATAAGTTGAGAAAATATTACACGTAGTAAAAAAATTGCATACAATCAGACATTATCGTCTCATTCAAAATTTTGCATGTGTTCCTTCCGTTTATTAACAGATAGGAAATTTGACAGGGTTTTGGAGCAGCTTTAGGTGTCTGATTCGGTCACTAGGATTTTCCTGTTGGCCTAAATTACCTCTGGTTTGCTCAACACATCCAACATGCCCCCCCACACTTCGATTTTTCCTGTTTTAGTCAGAAAAAGCAGTGCTCTGTCTTTCTCTGAGTCTTGTTCATTCTTATTACAGTTTCTTGAAAAAGTATATCACCCTACTTTTTCAGAGGGTCTGCACTTTCTTCCTTAGTGGGGAGGTAACCATTGTGGATTTTCGACCCCATGGCTGTCTAGCAGTACGGTGTAGCGTAACATAATTCTTAAGGTGGGAGAGTCCTCCTCACCTTCACTTAGGAAGTGCTTTGATGTTCTACAACAATCTTGCCTCTGATTCTCCAGCCAATCCATGCAAATTCCAGGGGTCAGCGATGACTGGTGGGTCTCTTGTCCAGTCCCAGTCCGAGTGGAATAAAAGAAAGGAAAAAAAAATGGTGACACTAGTGGATGTAACACAAGTCACGAACCAGTAGACTTGGTTAGGTTGCTGAGTTGTCTCACATCCTTAATTTCTTGTTAGGTAGGATGCTAAAATAAATATGCTGTTTTATAATTGTGATTAAATATCCCCAAAACCTAATTCGCAAGTAAAAGTTTGTTTGAATTTATAAATGGCTAAGCTTCATAGTGAGCATTCAGATACACACGAGGTCATGTATGCATTTCTTCGTCTTTGAGTTGTTAACTTTGAGAATGGTGGAAGTGCGGTGCTGGATGTTATGTTTTGCACCACATGAAAGAGAAGTTTTAACGAAAGAGAGGAAATGTGACGGCAGCAGCCGTGTCACACACATCAGAGCTACTCGCCGAGCTCTACAAAGGTCCCCTTGTAGATTTAGCTGTGAAATTTTGGTTTGTCTCAACTCAGCTGCGAAGAACCACCGACAGGAACACAAAAGTTCCTCTTTGCCTGTAACAGGAACAACTGTTTTCTTAAAAGGGGAATGGAAATAATACGTTTCACTTTTGGGCTCCAGCAAATTAAAAAAAAAAAAAAAAAAAAAAAAAAAAAACCCCAACAAGAAAAAANTGGTTTGGGAGAGGGGGTACGGTTGTTTGCAGAGAAATTAAAAAGAAATTTAAAAAAACTCCAGCAAATTAAAAAAAAAAAAAAAAAAAAAAAGAAGAGACTCCAGCTTGGATTATAATATTTCAATTTACATTTTATGCTTTTCGGTACAACTTATACCCACCAATCCACCTGGAACACGCGCCTCTGTGCCGTGAGAGGAACCCCATGCAAGCACAAGGAGAACATGCAGACGAAATCTAAACGGGACCTGTGAGGGAGTCCTGCCACCCCCTGCACCACTGTTCCACCGCTTCACTTAATCTACCTTTGCATGTGAGCTACTGCGTTTGAATGTTTACGTTAAATACTGGTATATAGTTCCCTTGTTCTTCTATTAATAGACAGATAAGCAGAGGTGATGAGTAAACCTGCTTACTTAACCTCGAACCTCGAAGAGTGCAGCTATATGTAAGTAAAAGCAAGGAAACAGCCGCAAACGCTCTTTTGTTAAAAATCGCAGGATGAGTTAATTAAGCGAAAAAAGTTCCTCAGTTGAAAATAGCCAAGGGCAACAGTGGATAACTAATGTGTGGAATATTGCAATTAGCATTGGAAAGTACTTACAAGGATCAAATTAAAAAATTCATTAAAGCACACACTTAATTAAGAAACACTTTTCAGTCCACATGATAAATTATGACACCTATTAAATCTTCTGGTACAAGGTATAATGGCTTCTTTCCACAGGGACACAGGTGATTCTCCAAGGACCTCCGGTACGTGTTCTCATATTATTTAGAATAATGTTTCCCTCTAGAAATGCACATCCATACAGAAGAGGGAACCGGGAGAAAGTTTGCCGCGCTATTTTGTCAAAAGGAACATTTCACGTATAATTGTGAATTCGGGAAATGCGATTCAGGTATTTTCAAAGATTTGCTTTCACAAAATACCAGACAGATTTTTTTAGGTCATAAATTTTGGGAAAAATATAAATTATTATATAAGGTTATAATTCTGTATTTTTATTCTGCCTTGTTTGATTGTAATGGATTCAGTTGATAAAGGCAGATATTCTATTAAGCTTGAACTTGTTTACCAAGCCAGCGGATATGTGCGCAAGATAACCGGCACATTTTTTTCTGCAAATGGCCACTTGATGCCGATTACTTTATTACTTTAAATACTTGTATCACTGGCACACTGTGGACAGTTACACCACTGGGACTGGAAGCCTGTTTGTTGCTCCATTTGTTTTGTAACTACAAAGTCACTTTTACCTCTAAGTTGCAACTAATAACAGCTATATAATACAGATGTAAATCCATTCAATCCTAATCAGGTTCTGTGAAAAATTTGAATATGCCTGTTGTGTGCAAAAATGCTCACTTATCAATAGCCACCTGTTTGTGTGGATCACAGTGGTCAGGATCCTGTCTTGGAAACCTAGGACACGGAAACACTGGAAACACACTGGAGAGGATGCCGCACACTTTCACACACCACCAGTCACCAAACCATCTAAATCATATGTCTTCAGACTGTGGGAGGTAATCCACACGAACACAGGGAGAACATGCCAAATGCTGTCTTTAGATTCCTTTCTTATCACCTCCACCTGCAGCCAGTCAGCAGCGGGGGGGGGGGGGGGGGGGGGGGGGGGGGGGGGGGGGGGTGGTGACCCTTTCTCAGCAATACAGGCCATTAAACAAAGATTCATTCTCTTTTAACTATCAACTGTGCATGTATTTAATAGTCATAGTGAACAATAGTGGTAATATGCATGTCTGTGTGTGTGCATGTGCATTTTTTTCCATTCCCCTGCAGAGAACAGATGGCTGCTTTTACATTATTTTGCACATCAACTGTGATTATGTCTTATTTCCAAAAGCCACCCGCTATGCTTCTTTTTTGTAATTATTTTTGCTGGTGACATACAGCGACTTTTTATTGCAAGTGAGACCTTTTCTTAGAAAAGGAAGGTATAGCAACATAAAGGCATCATGTTAAAAGGGAAAAAAAAATCTGTAGTTGAAGAATTTCAGCATGTAACCTTTGAACTAGTGGGGAAATTCTTATTAAAAGCTTATTAGTAATAAAATATTTAACTCCACAGTTACTTTACTGAAGGAAGAGCAGTCAGGAGCCTTTTTGTCACCCGTGTCTCTCTGGAGAGACTGGAAGTTACACACCAGTTATGGAAATGTCCTGTCTTAGTCTCAAATGCCTCTTATTTTTCAGCTGAAGGATGAATATTACTTTACTGTCATGTGCTCATCAGAAACAGACCCTGTTAGGAGAAGGACTTTGTACAGGTATGGGTGGGCACCTCTTTAACCACCATTTCAGTCTGACTTTGGGAGTGTTGTTCGAAAGCGACAGTTTAAGCCAGAGTAAGGAACATTAAATCATGGCCTTGACTTTTTTTTTGGTTACTTTATGGCCAGATTTGTATGCGGTTTTCATGCCTATTTGGTGTTGTTAGAAAAACCGATTAAAAGTGATTCTGACTGCATGTGGAACAAACTGAGCTGTGTAGAATATTATTTAGATTCATCTTAAAGCTGCCTGCAAACAAAGGGTTTTAAAGCGTCGTTTCTACAAGAGAACAATACGCAGCGTTCGGTAATACAGTATTCAACAATTTCACATGCTTGCCGCTTTAATCCTCTTTGAAAATGACAGCAAGGAGGTTCACCAAGAATATGCTGTAATTACAATTTCATGCAGTCCCTGTCTTTTGTAATGTGACAGAACCGGATTAGGAAATGTGTCAGTCGTGATGGGAGAGTCATCGCGGCAGCATCTCTTGCTTTAAGAGATAACCTGTTTTTATCCAGCCTGATTAAATACCATAAAACAGGATTACCGAGGGCACAGGGAATCAAACCCCCACTATTTCTATTACAGGACAGAACTAAGAGCTTTCCATCAACCCTTTTGAGTAAAGAGACTGAAGGTCGGTGCTCACGAGAATGCAGTGAGGAGGGCTTTTATTGGCTCAGACAACGCACTTACCGTTAATCTACAATATCCTCTGGGATTAAAAATTTAGCCCATGTTTAATTACATATTGAGAGGTTTATTGACCTAGGCCAGGAACGTACTGCTGTGGAAACCCAAGCTCACAATCAGGGAAATAATAAAAGGGTTTTTTTTTTTTTTTTTTTTTTTGATATTCATATTGGGTTTTAATTGTTACGGCCAGAAAGGTTCGTTCCAGATGTTCCGGGGTAAATAAATAAATAAATAAATAAATAAGCGAGCAATTTCCCGAAAAAAACGAAACGTTGCGAAACCATAAAAATGCTGCACGTTTTCAGGATGCTTTTCGCCATGAATATTTATCATTCCGTTGTTTTTGATTTAGATGTGAGCGCCCTTTTAAATACGTTTTGAAAAGCAAACTTACACACCTCTGAAATGCTGATTCTCGCTCACCGCACTCGATAAAAAGGGGGGAAAAGGGGGTGCCGCGCATTCTTTCAAGTCTCAAAGTTAAGCATTTGTGAGAACAAGCCAATTGTGCAGCAGTTTAAGTGATGAGATAGAAATCTGGCCAGTAAAGTATATGACTGCATAATAAGTACTAACCTAAAATGCCATCAAGCACAAACAAAACAATCCCAGCTGTGAATGGATCAAGAGAGGCTTTATTTTGTTGCAAAACTTGCACTGGAAAGTTAACTGCGACTACCTACTCCAACGTGCTTTAGGCTGATATGTTTGCTTCGTATCATTTTTGAAGATAAACGCTGTCACTTTCCTCTTACGGTCCAAAGAAATAAGTTGCCCATACGAGTGAGTGACTGCATGTCGGTGCTACCCTGTGATGGACTGGCATCCCACCCAGGATTTACCCTCCTGACATACTACCCAGTGGTCCTGGGATAGACTCTGGACCACTGTGACCCAGACAGGGACAAGTGGTTGATATGAGTGACATTTCTATTACAATAAATGACTGCTTCACACCTGCTTCATAAACTGTCTGCTTTCCTAAATATTTTACAAAAACAGCAGCATATTCACACAAAACTTGTATTTTTAACTAACTTAATAGGTTTTACTGCCAAGCATCCCTGTAACCTTGTTGCATTACCTTACAACCACTGAATATAACAATCAGCATTGTTTGAAACATTTAATATGCAAAATAACACTTTTCAGCAATTTCAAAAACAGTTTTTGTCATTTGCCAACGGAAATAGAAATCTTGTTTTTATTGTCAAACAGAATTCTGTATAGGCAGACGCTATCCCAGTATGGTTTTGATTTTACTTCCAAGTTTGCCGTATAACCTGAGATAATCTTTTTTAGGAAACTCACTGGATATCCTCTCTGACAGCTTTTAGGCCATTTTTGCGACATTATCTTTATTGAAAGGTTTATATTACTTAGTCATGACCTATTTATTTTTACATAGTTTTAAAGTCCCAGAATGTGTCAGTATTTTATGAGAATCGATGAAAGAGGTGTTTTTCCACACTACCATCCATATACAGCTGTAGTTCACACCAACATATTGCTTTGCATGTTAGTCTTGATTCATTTTTTATTTTGATACATAATAGTACATCGGATAGTTCAACAGGAAATAATGTAAGTCTTTTCTATTACATTATGAGGCTATAGAGCAACAGCCATAATAACATCCAAGTTTCATTCCTTCTGACTTGCTGGTCTAAAGGAAAATTAAATGTAGGGACCCATGATCCAGTCTGATTCAATCAAAGAACAATTTATTTGAATATCCACAGAATTTTCCTCTAGTCTATTCAAATAAGATTTACAGCCAGCTTGAGAAGATTATATTTCTGCCCTGTCCGCAGTATTTCGTATACATGTTCAGTGTTACCTGCTTAAAGTTTAAAGATCAACAATTAAAAATAGGCATTTAAGCTCAGAGTGGATTACCAAGAAATCTAGCTTGGCTTTTGAGAATGAATTCTGTGTTTTTTTTTTTTTTTTTATAAGTATTGTAATAACCAGACAGATTCACCAAGTTACCATAAATTCAACTGAAAAAATAATCATATATATAAAAAAAACAAAACCTTTCTAGGCTCAAAGTAGACAAACAGCACACAAGGTACTGTCACAGCTGGTGGGACAGTGTGACGTCACTGTCACTCCGCACAACAGCATTTCATCAGTGGCATTTTATGACATATAATTAAAAAGAAGGTTGGTGTGTCTCATAAATGGTTATGATAGGACATAAAGGTAACTCTTTTAATGTACGTGTAATATAAACAACCCTTCCCACGATTTTAACAATGGCGCATTTCTTTATGCCACTGTTTTTTACTGCATGAGCTGCATGTTTTGCCTGTGTTAGCAGGACAGGAAGTATCACTGAGAGTGTCTTACGTTTAAACCATTGTTTATATTATTTGTTCATAGGTACCAAATGTATTTAGTTTTATCATTACTGGAAGGTTATTTGAGTGCTCCTCAAGAGCTACTGTCTAAACATTTATTTCTATCCAAAGAACATATGTACGCTGAGGTAAACAGCTTTCAAAACATATAGATTTAGTGGCAAAACTTTTTTCTTTGTATGCCAAAAAGGTCCACTTCAGAAACAAAAATGAACCTCAGCTATGTGTCTGCAGTCAGCATTTTGAGACAAAGGATTATGTACTATAATGAAATTTAAAAAAAAAAATAGGAACAAAATTGTTCCTTGTGAAAAGTGGTAATGTTTTCTGAAGGGTTCTAATATAATTTGTTTAAGTGATAATTTACCAGTTTTTAAACCAGGATTCATTATTATACCTTCCCCCATATAGATGAAATGTGGAATGGAATTTGAAGTGTAATTCTCCATTACTGGGCATTTTCTGTGTCCCAAATGCAGTCTTCTCTGTTTTTTTTTTTTTTTTTTTTTTTTAATTACTTGAAAATTTGGGCAGTTACTACCTTTTNTCTCTTTTTTTTTTTTTTTTTTTTTTTGTCAATTACTTGAAAATGTGGACAGTTACTACCATTTGTGAAACAACAGACACACAGAGTGTCCCAGCTCGGGTTTGCTATTATCTGTGAAATGCTGTGGGAAGTTTGGCAATCTGTTCAAGTTACATAAACTTGTTTTTTCAGCATTTGCTCTTTTTTTGCTGTGTAATTTATGCCAGATTGTTGATATTATATCCTGTCTGGATTGCAGCCATTAGTAGATGAAGCTCTGTTCTTTGTCATGTGCATCTTTGTTGAGTCAAATATAGGTGGTGGTTCCTACGATTACTTTAGCTGCAGTGTGCAAAAATGAAAATAAATCCCAGATGTGTGTTCTTGTCTTCATAAAGCATGCGGAGGCCTTGGCGAACAAAACAAAAGAAATGCTGTTGTAAGTAAACAAAACATGACCAATCTAAAGGTCGCAGTACTGATGCTTCTGGAAGGTATGCGTTTGCCCGTGTGAGTGAACTTGTTTCTCTTGCTTTGTAAAGATCCAAGAACGTAGCCCTTGTCGGCAAAAAATGAGTGTGTGTAGGACACAACTGTTTAAGACAAGTTCTTCTTTACAGGACATCTAAATGAGATCAGGAAGAATTCCAGATGGATCGACATTCAAGCTTCTTTATGTTCTTACTAATGCAGACAAAAGTACCTCAACTAGATGCCCTAGACTTCTGATTTGCTTTTGTTTCTTCGATTCAACATTCATCATTAGTATCTACTGACAAATTGTAACAGAAAGACATGATGAAAGTGGTTGCTTGACATTTATGGACAGAGATTTCTCTTTATTTCCTACACTTAATTTCAGGAAATGAGCTTGAAAACGCTGCATCAGCCCAGTGGTAGTAGGAAGAGGCTTCTGACATTTTCTTTCCTTTCCCATGTTATTCAACAAAAAAAGTCAGGACTTCTGATCTCCATAAAAATTACACAAATTGTTCAAGTTGAATGTGACACAGATGTGGCTGAGTAAGCATAAATGAGTAATACTTTGCAGCGGGCAAAATTTCTGTCTGCCCAACAATCCGCCCACCTGACGACAAAGCGGTGGCAGTTTTATTAACGTTTTGCATCTTTCCCGTGTTTAGGATGCCTGTGAGTCAAATTAATGCTGCTACATAGTTTAACAAATTTAATCTGCCTATGTATAAACATTTTAGTTACAGTGTAAAAAATGTGGATATCACTTTGCAAGAATTGCAGATATATTCCCACATCTTTGAAGCTTTTGTATAGTCACAAGGACTAATGTGTTTTATTTATCCTGACAGTTAATCTGTCTGGAAAATAGCCATCAGCCAAATAAATGATATGAAAATCAATTTTGTTCCCTGTTTTGCATAATAGTTTTTTTGTCCCCTCAGTTTCGGCAAAGTGTTTAATTGTTGTCTGGGTAGGACTGTCACTACTTTTTTCTCTCGTGTACCAATCCATAAAGGGAAACCATCATAAAATATGTCCATTTTGCACAGAATGTCCTATAATAATAAAGGCTTCATACCAGTTTTTATGGTTTGCAATCTGTTGTTGTTCTGGGTCACATTAAATATACATTTCACTGAAAATGTTCACAGTGTTTTTGACAAGTGAATGTGTTTTATCCCTCATGGGGTCTATGTGACATTTCATATCAACAACATTTCACTCCGTGTGTAACAAATATATTTGCTTGAATTTGTCTACTTTTTTCACAACACTGTTAAGGTTACAGAATAATTTTGCTGTTTAGATCGATAAATGTTTATGTCATTACAACAAAAAGGCACATTTCCCTTCTCGGCTTCCCTCACTTAAAAAAAGAAATTAGTTTTATGTATCAGTAACCTCAGCTTTAATGCTAGCTATTGTAAGGGAGGGCAGAATCAAACATTATAGTACTTTGGGGGAGTCAGAAACAAATTCAGTCCACCAGTTTCTGCAAACAGTGCATCATTGGTAATCCTTCGTCGCTTATGTATTTGATGTTTGCAGTGGCTGAAGTGCTCGTGCCTGTTTGGCTAAGATTTTAATCAGCCTTTTGCCCGAATGGCTTAGAGAAAACAGACAAAAGTATAAAAAGATAATGGGACCATCTAAATTAATTGACGGACAATAAGTATTTAACTCCAGAACCTTCATTCGTTCGCTGGCCCATATGTTACAGCCCAAAAAGCCTATTTTTAACTATCCCGATCACATCATATTTTACCGTTGAGTTATATCGTCCGTAAAATCAACAATTCCGTTTTTTTTCCTAAGAAAAAATACAAACCAAACTATCCAGTAGTAATTGTGACGTGAACACTGACACCGAACCTACTTCCAGGTGTAAGACTGGAAAACAAAACCGTCTATTGCAACCGCTCTTGATTTTCATTCTTTTTTATGTTTAAAAACTGTGACCCTAAGAAGCTTGCAAAACCAAAGTCTGGGAACTTAGGAGTTATTGACCTCTTCTCCCAGATGTCCTAATGCCATAAACTAAGACAGCCCTCTTTATCATCTGCAACACGTCAACGTTTCCATCAAAAACCTTGTAAATGCTTACTCTAAATATGAGGCAGGTACTGCATGTTTTACTGGTGTGATGCTAAATTTATAGCAAGTAGATTCAGAGTAAGTTAACAAATGGGTGTTAAAGGCAAGCTATCAATCCAGGTCAATGCAAAGAGTTAAAAGAAGTCAACAAAAACAGCTGAAAAACCGGATCTTTTTGGGTTACCACAACAGAGACAAAATAGACATACCAAAAAACAACAAACTCACAGAGATGCAAAATACAGCTCATAAGCAAAGGGGTTCAAACAGTTGCAAAGTGTTGTATGGGTGGTCATAAAACACTATAAGAAGATGAAAAGTAAGCCTTTTCCCAGAGTTTACACAAGTTACATTTACGTGTCCAACAGTTTTATACAATACATTTCCTTGACAAATGTGAGTAGTCAACCTCCATTCTATAACTTCATGAAGAAACAAGCAAGACCTGCACGTCTTATATATTATCCTTATACATTCTTATACTTCTTACAAATCTTTCATATCCCCCTTAGCAGAAATGTGCAGAACTTGAATGTGCACACTTTGCGATCGACACGCCTCAAATGGAAATTCAGGTGAGGCAGATCAGCACAGTTTGTGTAAACCATCTAACTTTACTGGAGGAGAATCAGTGTGTAGACCTATCCCAGGTCAAATATTGTTCTGGAAGATCTTCTAAAATTAAGTGGGACATTCCCTTTAGCATTCTCACATAAATTTTGTTTTCATGATCTATGAGTTTTTTGATCTCCAGTTTGTCCACTTACTGTCATTTTCTGCTCTAGGGCATCTATTCTTGGAATTTTTCCCCCAAACCTAGACACTAGAAACATTGTATTGAACCTTGCCAGTCCGGTTTTCAAAGTTATGCACATGCTTGGTTAAGTTGGTAAATTTTGGTTCTGTTGTTACAATGGAGGACAAAAGCTTTTTTAAAAAAATATTGCCATTGACGGATTCAGTTTTGCAAACTGAACTCCCATACTGCTCATTCTGTCCGACAAAAACAGTCCTTCAGTTACACAACTCTGTCAACGTTCATTTCATGAGATTTCTCATCCGTGGCACAAAGCTCTTCAGCTAATGGTTCCTTTCCTTAGATTCTTGTTATTCCCTGTCACACTTGAACATGGCAGAATCCATCAACTGTGTTTTCTTTAAATCAATAGGGGTGAAAAAGATCGAAATTGTGGGTGTCCACTACGTGACCTCCCCAGCACGGTAATTTTTTATTCAATTCCCAAATAAAAACGAGACCATGTACAAATAATAAAAAAACACATCTTTATAATATCTATAATAGAATTATTTCAGGAATGTCTTTAATATTTTATTTTCATTCAGTCATCATTCATAACCACTTGTCCACTGCGGAGTCGCAGCGATCCGGAATCTATCCTGGAAGTTATGAGTGTGAGGCAGGGTGCTCCCTGGACAGACACCACTTTTCATTATTTAGCCTAAAGATTTTTCTGATATTTTGAACATGGTTTGAAAACCAGTTGAAGAAACAACTACAAAATTGTCTTCATTGCACAATAAATATTTTCATTGTTTTATTACCTCATTTATGTCCTAAAATTAGTTTTTAAGAATGTTGTCGACTTAATGCTTTAAACATTTCCACTAAGGTTTTTAACTGTGATTCTTTTGTGTAAATTAAAATATTATTGTACTACTGGCTCCTTTTTTACAGCACATGTGGAGCATAATGTGCTCCGTTTTAGAACTTGGGGGATGCTATCACGACACAGGTGAACATGTTGTTTGTGACCTAAACAGCGACACGCTGACACGCTGAAAAGTGAAGCATTGAAAGGCTCTAACCGGTTCAAAGACCCTGCTCTCACCAAAACTCTGAAGACATCTAAATACATTTTTGTAAGATTATGCAGAATTAATTCCGCAGAACTGGAAAAAAGATTCCCACTGAAGCCCCTAAAGGGCACTTTAAGGACTTTTTTTCTCATCCACATCCACCTGTGGAAAACATTGCACAAATTTGCCACGGATGCTCAAACTTTTGACTGAAGCTGCACATTTTCGTTTGCGGAGAACCTCTCCAGGGAGCGCGGCAGTGTGACAGCTCACGAGGGGAAGAGGACACACACGGAGGGCGGTCAAAGGGAATTCTCAGCGTGGCGAGCGCGGTGCGAAGTAGCCACGGAGAAGTTGTTCGCCCTCTGCGTGTACGCCGCCTGTTTATTTTAGTACATAGTCACGTCTTCATTAAATGCAGACCTGCTGCCAACGGCTAGAAAGTAAGCAGCTTGACGTTTGGTAATAAAGCTGTACGATTTCCAGGGACAGTGCTTCCTGTGAAAGTGTTAAGGAACAATGGCGCGCACAAGCGGCAAGCAGGCCTTTGCGAGGAGACACCATGTTGTGAGCGATTCACACTCGTCTCCCTGGCATGGCCCCACGTTCCCACCAAAATCTGTTTGGATACATTTCACTACACCAGCAATCTGATATTACATTTGATGCTACGTTGAATTAAGAGACTGGTAGCATCAAATGTAATAGTTTTCCTTTATGCAAATGGTTCTGTGCCATTTCTGTGGTACAAAAGTCTGTCACTGGATGCCTAAAGGGTGTTGTTATTAACAGAATTATATTTAAATTCCCGCACGTCCTGTAAACTGCACAATGAAGGCAGCAGAAATGAACAGTAACACTATTTATCATATGCAATAAATTTTATCTGATTTATCAATTTTTTTTTAAGACACCACCGCAAACCTATAAGCTCAATCTCATGCACGATGGCGTTTTTCCGGAATTTTCTTCACCCGGATTTGCGTACAGTTTTCCTTTGAAGATAACATAAAAGTAAATCAAAAAATGCGCAGGCTTTGGTTGTGTGAAAATGGGATACGGCTTGATATTTTCGCAGTAGAAATAGAAGCAGAATTAATTATACTAAGAACGACTTGAAATAGATTAAAAAACATTTGGGTGGGATTAATGGCACAACATTCAGGTGATTTTGTGTGTTTTTTTGCCACAGGTAATCATTTGTACAAGGCTTAAATTTCAAATTTATGATGAAGTGTTTGACGCCCATTATGATCAAAACAAAAAGTAAAGTCTTCATTACATTATTGAATCTCCCAATGTCATATTATAACAGAACATAACTCATAAACGCAAAATGATACAAGTGAAGAGAACAAAATGTGCTTCTTCTCATCATCAAATGATAATTATAGCGTTTTTTTCAATATATGGGTGAGTTTTAGATATGTTAATGCACAATGGCAGCTGTACTATAAGTTTAATAAATGTGTCACGGCTGGGTTTAGTGTTTTACAAATTAATCTTAAAAATGACAGATTAGATTAGGCCACAGTGTAGTTTGCAGTTGGTTGCTGGAATTACTATATTGCAGTGCCTGTGACTGGATTTATATTGCACTATTATTATTATTATTGTTGTTGTTTTTTTTTTTTTCAATTTGCACATACCACATGAAGTAGAAATATGCATTTATTGTATTATTTTGTGTGTGTGTGTGTGTGTGTGTATAGAGTACTATCCTGTGTACAGCGAATCACAGACTTCTGCCTGTAATGTGTCTGATGGAATGCAGGGCAGATGTCCTGCATACTCACCGATCTCTAATACACTTGCCTAATAATCAACTGTTGCATTTTAATCCAGCGTTCAGAAGGAATGGAATCAAACAGATATGCTGATCCTTTGTATTTAATTTTGAACTGTATTCAGTGTATAATCCTAATATGTCATTAAATGGAGATTTCAATATATGGACCTTAGGAACACTGGGTCTAAAGTCAAAAGATTACAGGAAACCCTGTGCTGTGAACAGCAATTATATTACAATAAAACCAAAAATAATTCATTCAGAAATCATCAGCCAATATACTTTTTGTCAACTGCTGTAACGCAGCTGGGAGGCTCCGGCTTTAATGGTAATTTAAACTATTTGGTTTATACTGTGTTTTAATTTATTTAAAATATGTTTGTTATTTTGCACCTTCATAGTTACACTCCCAAAATCAAACAAAGGACTCAGAAAAAATGTATAAAATAAACATGTTGACTTGATTAAAAAAAACCGGGCCCTTTTCACCATGTGTCAAAATTATACACCCAAATATAACATTTTCTGTAAATATTTGTCATATCCCATATTTCATTGTTGTGTATACTGAACAGCTGGCCAGTGGAAATCATTTTATAACACTGATTGGATAAGATATACATGTTATATTTGCATCTGTACTCCAAAGCTAACAGTAGATGTTTGTTTTTGAGTTATGTGTGTTTCGGCGAGTTAGGCAGTGCCAGCGGAGTTTCTGAGATTGAAGCATCATCCACTCCTCTGGTGTTTTTCTGCAGGTTCAGTGAAAGGTTTGACACCAGAGGAAAGAAGTGAGTTTGGGCTTCTTCATGGCTACCACAAAAGGAGAGGGTTTGTGTGTCGTGTGTGAGTACGTGTTTGTGTAAACAGGCAAACATCTTTTAGAGAATCCAGACCTCTGACAGACAGCTGACAGACAAGTGGTTTACAAATTCTGTTTCAGTGTGTTTTGCTTTGTGTCCATTACTCGGGTTTTTGCATTTGGACAGAAGTTACACGTCACCCTCGTGGCCAGTCTCAGTGATGCACAGACACCAGAATCTTACACTTGAAACCCACTCAGCAGACTGAAGGCATCTTTGTAGCGGGGGGTAGTGGATGCCACTCAGGATGGCTGACAGACACAGACCACCCTCTGCTGGTTTTGTTCCTCATTGCTGAGACAGCTGGCTTTGACTATGCAGGGAGGATCCCGGTTCAAGGCAGAGGGAAATGTTCTCATGGACAACCTTATCCATATTTTATGATTACTTAGCAACACAAGAGTAAAAAAATACTTTTTTTTTTACTAAATGATAATAAACCATGGCTCTGGACCACCACAACCCCGAGGTTGAATGCATAATAATAAAACTCCTAAGCAATGGACTGATATCCCATATGGGGTGAACCTTCCATTATGTTCTGTGCTTCAAGGATATGTTTGGACCACTGTAACCCTGCACTGAACAACCCGT
Source organism: Arapaima gigas (assembly GCA_900497675.1). Taxonomy (NCBI): domain Eukaryota; kingdom Metazoa; phylum Chordata; class Actinopteri; order Osteoglossiformes; family Osteoglossidae; genus Arapaima; species Arapaima gigas. The sequence continues at coordinate 449,310 of UFQX01000079.1, forward strand.
TTTGCAGGATGGGTGGGTAGATGGATGGATGAATAAATACTTCACTGAGCACTGGGACAAAAACAGTCCTTAATAATAAATATTGATGTGTAAAACACTTGAAATGAGGTCCAAAGTGCGAAAAAAAGGCAAACGTGCAAGTGAATGCTGAAGAAAAGCAAATGTTTTGCCAGTGCTGGTGCTGTGACAGTGAACTCTTGTGCTGCACAATACATTGTGAGCGGAGTCGCACACTTCTGTTCCTTATTGTACTTCACAGATTAGTAACAGCTCAAGAGCCCCGGTGCCGTTTTGATGATGTAGTTATCTCCTGGTGCACCTGGGAACTGCACTATTCGGATTCATTGCTCACAGCCAAACATGCAGATGTTTCCAATTGCTTTCCATTACCAAGAATAACAGCTGTTTATATCTATCAGCAAATAAAGCACAAGAGCTCCAGATTGTTGGGATAACAGTCCCCACCTGGTCACTGGTTACCAGTGTTGAAGGAGCCTTTTTTTTCCCCAGGGGCTTCTTCTTATCTCCTTCCATGGAAAGCTGCCGTAAACTCTCTCTTTGGCTGTCTCCTTGTTGTCGCAGCTCGGAAAAAGATGGTTGGCAGTCTTTGGAAAATGTAGGAGTGACTGCCATACTCTAAAATGAGTCCAGCTCCATTAATATGAGTCCGGCTCGAACTTGTTACATAAAGCAGGGTTCCAAAAAAAAATTGTGAAGGATATACGTTTAACAGAAGCTTGCGAGAATGACTCTTTCTGGAACGCACGTGCACTGGGAGGTCTTGCGACGTGAGAACCGGGTGACAGGTACTTTTCAGTTGCCGAATAAGAATTCAAACAATGATTAACCATTAAAAATGTAAACAGCAGATAAGCACCCAGATGAATGTCTGTTCTGTATGGCACATGTTTTATGAAAATGTCAATGTTTAATAATGGAATAGAGTAACCTATCGATGTACAATAATACTGTGTATACATAAGGTTGGGTTTATATGATACTATGTAGAATCTGAAAACGGTAGTGCCTCCTCGAGTGCGATCTGAATAATGTGCACAAGATCATGTCATGTCCTTAGTAAAGAGCACAGCAAGCATGAACCAGACGGACTTATTGTTCTCACAGAGGGTTTTATTACGGAGGAAAATGATTGGGTTCAGGGCATTTAAAGCATCACTGTCCTCACTGAAAAGTGTGGATGAGCACCAGCCTTAATCTACTCCTTCCCAGGCAGGCAGAAGCCTTTAGATCTTTGTTGGGACAAAAGCACCATCCCTTTTTCTTTCATGTTCTAAGTTTCCCGAGGGATGTCTGTCACTGTGACAGAGATAGCGGTCGAATCGGAGAGGAGAATAGCATCTGTATCAAGTGCCTTAATTCCGCCCACTCACCGCTTCAATCTTCTCATTTACAGAGTGGAAAACACCTTTGTGGCTGCTGCGCAGGATGTCGTAGGGGTGGGGGTGGGCGTGGGGGATGTTATCTGACGGGGAGCGGCGCCAGCAAGAGCACAATGTCATTATGAAGGGCGGGCTGCAACGGGGGCCAAAGCTATCTCAGGGAAAATTCATCACCAGAAATGATGATGGTAATGGGCCTCGTGCCGCGAATTACTTTGGATGAGCGCTGGCATCGCTGGCAAGTGCTACACGTTTATTGAAGAACCTGAAAATAAACAAGGAATTTGCTTCTTTTCCACGGTAAACCATGCGATAAGGCACATCCTCTGTGAATTGAGCCTGAAAATGCAACGAACACAGATTGTAGTTCAGTGTAACGCTGCTTATGTATTTTACTTTAATATTCATCATCTGAGCATAAAGTGCAAATTCAAAAAAAAAATCTATATAACTTGCAATGTAAGGATCATCTGATAAGTTGCTGGCTTTGTGGAAAGCAAGCAAACACAAGTCTTGTTCTTATTAGTCTATGGCTTGGCATCAGTGTAAGCAAGTATATAATGGCAGATAATGAGGCCTTAAACATTTAACATAAAATATCTTGTGAAATTATAAGTGTTTTGTTCGGGAAAAAGCCATAGTTCAAAGTCTCTTGAACTTTCTGCACAAGGGGTATATTAATATGCATGACTTTTCAAAAAAAAGATGCTGGCCTCCACAACAAGGTTCGATATACACTTCAAGTGTGTCGTGCACTCTTGGGATCCTGGTGACCCATGGAGCTGTTACTCGTGCTCTCTCTTTCTGGCCAGGCTTTTGTAGAGGCTGTCCAACCCGTTCACACACTTCTGAGGAGTTTAGGGCCCCCAAGGTCATCCGAAAAGCACACTTCTCAGCTGCTTCTACTCCACTTTGCGGCTTTCGAATGGCTACATTAGGCGGTTTGAGATGATTATGTGGCCTCCATTAAAAGTACTTTAGTCACCCCAACTGTCTCCAGGTCACCAACAATGACTCAAGGGACCCTTCAGCCAGGATATATTAATTAACAGATTTGTTTTCTTTACTCTTCTTTGGCCTCATTTGCATAGGCTGTTCTTGTGCTCTGTCTAGGTTCAAGAGAGATGTTGACATGCAGACTTTGTTTTCAGCAAAGAATTAACATACTTATTACTGGACCCTGTAGCAGGTTTTCAGTAACTGGAACGCGGAAGTTCCAAAATTTTAGTGCTCTTGCCGATCCATTTCAAAAGATTTCATCAGCATTTCAAATGCTGTCATTTTGTCCTTCCGATGGAATTTTTTTTTTGTTGTAATGATGGAAGGAAATCAGTCTTTGTTAAAAAGACTTCTACAAACTGATCTCACATCATTATGATACACTTTTACCTTGTCATTAAATTCCCAGACTCAAAATATTTCATCTAAAGCCATCTGTGCCATAACACCACAGAGTGTAAGAACAAAACATCCAAGGAGTGTATTAGTACACGTTTTTATTTTAGCAATCCAATATCAAGGTCATTCATATATGTTTGTTAGCAGGAAGTGTTTAATTCTGTTGATTTTTTTTACCAAAACACAGCACTGGGTCACAGCTACAACAGAAGTTTGTTTTTTGCATCGAAATGTTTCTGCTACTATAGAAATCTCTCAACAGCAGTCAGAAATCTTTTTTCAGCATCTTGACCACTGGTTAATTTTTTCCATAATACCGACATTAAGCCAGATTTTGTTTAAATGCTGCTTTAATAAAGCTACTCATGGCGATACAAAAAAAAAAAATCCTGCCCTCAGAGCAATTCTTCTCAAGAACTGCACAAAACTCTCGACTTTTGATGGACATTGACTTCTAATTTGTGCAAATCAGGTTCAATATGGGACACGCCTTTTCTTTGCAGTGATTTACAGTGTTCTTAAATGAGCTTGCAGGATGAAGAGATATGTTGTCTGCTGTAACCAGATGGATGTAAGGAGTGATTAGAGGCAATTAAATCTTCCCCACAACTAAATAACGTTTTCATTAATATGCATATTTTCCAGCTCATTAAGGGTATGGTGAGTAGAAGTAAATAGTCATCCATCTGAATTTCAGATCCCAGAACATGTGCCTGGGAATCAAACCTGGGGTCGTATTAAGGGGAAAGAGAAAACAAATTGCAAAACAGTCAAGCTTGTTAAATCACGCTAGGGCAAATCTGTGTGTATTTAGTATACGATGCTACTGAAATCTTTTTTTTGGCGCGTCTCAATTGCGTTTTTACTAATGCAAATGGCTGTTGTAATTCACTTCATCGCGTAGCGGTACTGAAAGATGTTGGTGTGAAAAAGAAGTGCAGTGGAAAATGTTTCATTTTTCCTGTTTCCATTAAGTACGTCAGTGGGGCGTGTCTTCTGGTATATCCGTGTCCTTTGCAAGAAAAACATATTGGGGGAGCGTCGGCCAGCTGTCCCATCCCTGTGCCGTCTGCTGCCATTGTCCTCAGACGCTCCCCCTGCCTTGTGCTTGGGCCAGTTCTGTGGGGGGTGTGGGGTGGGGGCAAAGCCGCGGCTGAAGGTGTCTCTTTCCAAAGCGAGTGTCCGCCCTGTCTGTAACAGGGTGTGTGGTGCTGCGCAGAACTGTCCGTCATCCCATGCTCACATTCCCACCTATCCTGCACACTGGCCTACAGCTTAGACCTTGTAATCACAACTTGCCTCCAGAGTATTAATACATAACATATACAAATGAAAATGACAGTAACATTATAACCACCCTAGAAACAGGCTACAAAACAATACCTGAATCCTCATAACTTTGTAGACAGCGTTATATTTTCACATTCTCTGCAACTTGAAGATGATACACATATACCCATAGGTAAGGAAAGGTTTTGTTTTGAACCAAAACAAAAGAATAATTTGATCAAAATCACAAAATGCAAAGGGAGTTGTCTAAAAAAAAAAATCACTGCTCCGATCTTTGGTAAGCTTTAGCTGTCCCGTGTCTAGCTGCCATTTGGTTCCAAGTACTGTGAATGTGCCATCTCAGATCGTACATGTGGCACTTCTAAAACAAAGAAAAAGCCACAGAGTTCTGTGATCTTAGCAGTTATAAACTAGTCTACTGCAGTGAGAGCAGTCGGCACAAACAAGACAGATTTTGGCAAGTTTAAGAAAAGCGATGCAGGCCGACTCACTTAGGAGCTGATGTCATTTTTTGCGCCTGTAAACCAAAGGTGGATACAGCGCAAATGGTAAACCCCCACATGGAAGAACCAGTAAGTAAAACCAGTAGAAGAATCATAACCGATGAGGCTATATGCATGGCCAGCTGAGTGCTTGATTTTTAATGCACAGCGCTTTATGTTTCCGCTGATATAATCGGAGCGACGGGAATCATGCCAAGTACTGAGTCTCTGAACATCTGGTCCAGAATGTGTACTATAACTATACTTAAATATTTATATGCCCTTATTACATGCTATGCTTGCTTAATAAAACCAACAGATCAAGCAGAGTCATTATGATATGCAATTATATCTGGTTTATTTTATACATTTTTTTTTTTGCATAAATAAAATGAAAATACTGCAAATCACCTACATGCACAGAAGGCCCCTGGTTTATATATCTTGGAATGTAACTTATATGACACTGTCAGCACAGGTGGACACAGGCCTCTGGTTTTCCCCTAACGTGAAGGCAGGTCTGCTCTGCATTAAAAACTATGTTTAATGTTAGGGTGGTCCTCCATAATGTGGCTATTCCACTGAAAGTCCTCATTAGTGCTAATGAGACCTATTACTCTGTTTTGCTTTGGTGGAGCTTGACCTTTCCCCCGTGCACCACTCAGTAAAAATGGCATGCCGGGGTCTGCGCTATTTCATGCCTGAGTCAGTTGGGAAATGAACGCTATTTTGCACTTTTGTCAGTTTTTGAAGGCAGGCCATGGATCTGCCAAATGTCACTGCGAATCGTATACTATAATAAGAGCTTTATCCTTACGGAGGTGTATAACTATTCATTGTAGCAACTCCTGGTTGTTGACATTTTTCACAATTTTGGGACTAATGTACGAAAAGCATTTACAACAATAACTATGTCCCGATATGTGAAAATACTGCGAAATATCACTGTTTAGGGATAAATATTTCTAATGATCAGCAGTGTTGCTTAAAAAAGGTTAATGGCCCATCATTAGACTGTGCCATTTAAATATCTTGACTGTAGGATGCTGATTTACTGTGGTAGTTGCCAGAAACAGTTAGAAAGCAACAGCGCTAACATCTAATTGCAACACCTCGGTAAAGAGCACGGCCTTCGCAGTGAAAGGTCGAGGGATGTATGGCTTTACTGTAAATCTGTGGAGTCTGTGCACTGTAAACATGTCCTTCCCATGAGAAACATGCCAAAATTAAATGAGGCTCATTGTTCTCCTTATAACACATCTCGTGCTGACACTGGTGTTTTGTAGTTTCTCTAGGAAGCCGTTTCACATTTACTTAAAGAATTTTATCATTCCACCACTGTTCATTTTTTCTGAGCCTTTAAGCTATACCAGTGGTTTATAGCAAATATGCTGGAGCCACATAACCACCTACCCTTTATCTATCTTACAACGTGTGATACACATAAATAGTTAAGAGCATACCAAAAAATTCTGATAGTCTGTTCTGATACACTTAGCTCTTATTTTCATAATGCTTATTTCTTAATATTTTATCAAGTTATTCTCAGAGGGAAAAGGTACGTGCCAATATGCACCTTGCCAACTTGACCGCTCACTTTACATACAGCAGGTCACACAAAGTCTTGCAAAAGCACCAATTTGCTCTGGAGGACTGTCATATCTCTCACTCTTAAGCAATTCACTGGCATGCAGGAAAGCCGTGTTCTGGAGATACAAGGTAATTTACTTGATTTGATGTCTGATTATGAAAGTATCTTCTTTGAACGTGCTGCTCTGCAGAATTGCATGCACAAATGTTGTTACTTGTTACTACTGGAGAGGTTTTGGCATCATTTCCATCATCAGTCCATTATAAAGACCAAAGGTGTTTACTGTACATGTGCCTCCACCAAAAGACAGATAACTAGAAGCTAATAAATGGAATTTATGTTCACCTCCCTCACTACTGAACACCAGGGCTCCACAAGGATGTGTGCTCCGCCTACTTCTGTTCATCCTCCTAACCTCTGACTGTGCTGTCTAATACAGCAGCAACCGCAGCATCAAGTATAATGACAGCACTACAACTGTAGGCCTCATCTCCAACAATGAGATGCCCTAGAGAGAGGGACTGGAGAGCCTAGCCTTTTGTAAAGACAGCAATCTGTCTCTTGATGTCAGCAAAATAAAGGAGATGACTGTTAGGAAGGATCTTAAGTCAACTGTTGTTCTCCTCTGTGCATCGGAGGTTTAGCAGTGGAGCGCACAACTTCATGCTCCTCAGAGTTCACACCACCCAAAAACATCTCCTGGACCCACAACTGAACCTACCTGAGGAAGAAAAAACATCAGGGTCTCCACTTCCTAAGGAAACTGAAAAGAGCTGGACTTCCACCCTCATCCTCACCAGCTTCTGTGCATGTAATATTGAGAGCATCCTGACTTGTTGTATCACAGTCTAGTTTGGGATCTGACCAGGGAGTTCCGCAGCATCCAGTGAAGACTGCCTAGTTCACTACTAGAACTTCATTGCCCACCATCAAGACCACCTACAACAAGTTACTTGTCAGGAAAACTTGTATCATTGTCAAAGACCCATCTCACTATCTCCACCATCTGTTTTCTCCACTGCGGTCCAGAAGACCCTAGCACAGCCTGTGGCCAATACCACCAAGCTCAGGAACAGTTTTTTCTACAGTTGGATTGTTGAATTCAGGAAAGCAAAGGGACTGATCACTTTCACTACCACCTCCATTGACCACCGCCCCACTGTACCATCAGTGACTGTTTGAACAGTGCAATGTCCATTGCGGTCTAGGAAAAAATACATTTTGTCCTCTCTTGTACATATGTACAAGGGCTGAATGACAATAAAGTGAACGCTGAACCTCAAATGTTGCTGATTCAACATTTTCAGTTATAGCGAATGGGATCTTAACCATAGTAAAAATGACTAGTCTGCGTTAACTATTATTAACCATTAACCAAAATTAAGCGTACAATTGGTCTGTATTTTAATTTACAGTATTAGTCACCATACAAGAAAAAGACAACTTTAAAGCTTTTTTTTCAAGTATGAAACAAACAGCGTAAGCTGCGAGGAAAAAAAAACACATTTTTAATACTTTTGATCACTGACACTTATTTTTACCCCGAAAGACAAAGACATGTTATTTTTTTATAGATGAATGTTAACATTAATGTGGCAAAGATAAATCTGGCACATGCACCTGTAACATTTGCACAAAGAACCATTGCTGCAAAGGTCACTTGAATTATTAGAAGCTGGAATTGCCTTCAATAACAGGCCTCCAACAGCTGTCTTAGGACCCAGTGGGTTTACCTGTCACTTTCCCTCTGGTAACCGTTCACTTGCATTTAATTCTAACTTATTACAATTTAAAAAACAGCATTGCTCATTCCAGCAGTAAAACATCTGAAAACTGTACTAGCCAAATAATGTGTTATTATATGATAACAAATAACACAGCGATGGAAATGTGAGACAGCAACTATGAACTTAACAGGGATCACTTAAGACATGATTTTCATCGTGTAAGTGACTGGGGGAATCGATCCACAGCTGCTTTAAAACAGGCACCAGCTGCAGTCTCCCAAACCGCTTTACGCTGCTGTCCTCTGTCTCCTTTTCTCACTCGTCCAGCTGCAGTTCAAGCCGTCTGTCATAATCACAATGCCCATCGTAATGACTTTGTTCTTTCCCCAGTATCATGTTTTACATTTTCCATAGGAATATGGGCAACATAAATATATGAAAAGACAGGTGAAATAAGATCTTCTTGTGCAACATCATTCTTGTATTTCTGTATATAGGCAATAGAGGTAGTCACTGGTTTTCCTTGGTTTGGTGTTTGAATGCATGCTGGGTTTTTGTCAGGGTACAGGCTTACACGCTAACATTTCTACAAATTTCCAAGTGTGAGAACAACAGCGGGCTTATCACCTGCATCAGTGGTCTATTGTTCACACCATTTAATAGTAAGGTACAGCCAAGGAACTAAATTATATATGCTATACTACAGGTCATTCACCCAGCTACTAGCCCATGAAGTCACTTTTTTTTTGATGTTACAGTTTATTTAAGTCCAAGGAGAGGGGTTATACTCGACAGTGACAAATTTGAAATAAATCTAAACCTGTTCAGTTATTTAATGGTTTCCCATAAGTCTTAATTACTTGTAATTTTCTCAGAAAATGAATTCATATATATATATTGTACTATATATAAAGTCAGTCAAGGTATATGCTTTTATTAATCGCTATTAATAGTAGTGTTCAAATTCTATGTTATAACTATTAGTGGATGTTAGTAATATACTAACTAACTACTATACTAACAAATTATGCTACATACAACAGCATATGCAGGGTACATATACAGTATTGTACAGGTATCCGCCTATTTACAAGTTTAATATGTTCTTGGAAATCGACTCGCAAAGTGAAATCTTGTAAATCAGAAACAGTATTATCTTTATGGTGTGAATGGCTTCTACTCGTAAATGTGCAAAATCAGCTTTAAATCTGGTCATAACTCTGTAACGGGTATTAAATCATTTTACTAAAAAACTCGTAAGCTGAAAACTTGTATCTGAAGTGATACCTGTACATAGTTTTATATACATCTACCGTGTGTGACCTCAGTCTCTCTCAGTGGTTTGATACGAGTTAATTGCCCGCAACGTTTATTCTACAAAGTGTTTGGATGTCACTAGAGTGCTCATTTTGGGGCTCTGCTTCAAGTTGCAGCCGTTGGCCCAGTGTACACGAGTTCCCCTTTTTAATTGCAAAGGTGAAAAGTCTGTATCTTATCGATATAAAGTGCTTTTACCCAACCAAGTGCTCTGAAATTAAGAGTGACTTTGCTGACCGTAGTACCGAGCCAAAAGTCAAGATGAAGTGGTCAGAAAGAAGGGTGTCAAGACAGGAACAGAAGGCATCAGCGCCACAGGAGGCATGGTGCCGGCCGGTCTAGTTCGGTCCGATGCATCAAACTCCACGTCTTTTCTCACCCAGGATCTGATCTCGCAGTTCATCTGTTCCTTTCAGAGCATCGGGTGCCAGTGAGCCCAGTGCTGCCATTACGTTGAAATGCCAAATGTTTAACATGAATGTACTGTATATACCATGTAAAAGGGGCAAATTACTGCCACTTGTCTGATGTACTTGTTTAAGGTCAACTAGCAGCTGCTAGGAAAATCAGAACATCTGAAATGCGTGGATGTGATGTTAGATCCATAATTAAAATTGTATTTAATTAAGACATTTTTCAGCTTCAGCAGGGGTGCATTTTTTACTTTATTTTCATTGCTGTCTCAACTGCAAAAATTCACTCATTTTTAATGCCTCTGTAAGATGGACTGCCTTCACCTCCCGGTTGCCAAGTACACCTACAGTATTTCATTTTTCCCCTGACTTTGTAACTTATAAGTAAAAGCAATTCCAGTCTGAACCCATTTTAACTTTTAGCAGAAAATAGGTAACGCCTTAATATCCCTATGAAATGACAAGAAGCTTTCCATTGAAAGATCCATCTGCTCAAGCAACTGTCAAAACGGTTATAAGTTATTGAGAACCAGGCTGAACGGCAATTTATAACATAACGTTAGACTCCTGTACTGTTCGGAAATCCTTAGATTCATAGCATTATCACAAGTTAAATGTGTAGACTAACTTGGAGATTGGTGATTATAATAATTTTCCTTACTTGTGTTCTGCTCATGGTCCTCAGTGCTTATTCTAAATCATTTTTCCTCAGCAAATGGCTAAAACATTTTAAATAATTTCTCTCGGGTAGGTATGAATATCATAGCGCTTGTTTAGCTGGAATAATATAGTGGTTGTTACAGTTGCCGTGCTTCCCCAGCTTTGCTGATAAGCAGGGTACATATTTGCAATTGTTTTCCAAACAAGCTTGTGTATCAGTGCCAGAAGTGAAGTCATATTCTAGAATGAGGCACTTACTGAGATTTACTGCTCTCTCCCCCACAGCACTGTTAGACTAACATGTCAAAAACTGTGGTCGTCCTCCAAGGTTAATTAAATGATTATGTCCTTAAATAGCTTGATCACATCTTTTACTTTTCCCTTTTTCGTCCCCCCCCCCCCCCCCCCCCCCCCCCCCCCCCCCCCCCCCCCCCCCCCCCCCCCCCCCCCCCCCCCCCCCCCCCCCCCCNCCCCCCCCCCCCCCGAGTCTATCTAAGGGCCACAGGGGTTCTACACGGGACCTGTCGTGTTTCGGCAAGGCCGGGGGCCCCCGGTGAGGACGCTGCCGAAAACCTAAGTGAAGTTGTCACCCGGAGACACGGAAAGTGCAGCAGTGGGGCGAAGGGGGTTGCACTGCCTGCTCTGCCTCGTATACCAGACCATCTGCGGCCCCAGCTGGAACACCAGCGATGGTGCTGGCACAAGTTTCGCACCATATTTACAGATCTAAACACAAATGGCCGTCGCCTGATTGTTTCACGATTCATTAGTCGGACAAGCTCCTCTCTCTCCCTGCCGCCCAGCTGTAGAGAGGAAACCTTTGTCGGTTAATAGCGCTCATTTTTTCCCTTTGCTCCGACAGACTGATCAGTGACATGACTTACGGTGTAGAAATGCATCCCGTAAGAAATATAAAACGTGACTTACAAGCAAAGTCTTTATCAAAGAATATCCCTAAGCATTTAAGTCTGTAACCACAAATAGGAACGCCTACATCGTGCCTCTATACCATATGCCTCTCTCGCTATATTTCCCACTTTCATTGTGTAACAGACAGAAGTTTTAGAATGCAGAACATTTAAGAAGATACAGTTTTACATAAATAAATAAATGAGAGCAGCAGTGGTGCAGTCAGTAGCACTGCTGCCCACCAGCACCTTTGTCTGAATCCAGATCAGTCTGTGCGGAGTGTGCACGTTCTCCTCGTGTCTTCAATTTGCTCCTGGTGCTCTGGTTTCCACCCACAGTCCAAAGACATGTGTTAACTCTTCAGTCTAAATTACTGAAAGTGTGCAGCTGTGCGCATGTGTGACTCTGCCATGGACTGGCATCCCATTCAGGGTGTTTTTCATAGTCCAGTGCCCAGTGATTCTAGGATAAGATCTGGACCACCAGGAGCCTGAGCAGGATGAAGTGATTCAAGACAATTAATGAATAAACAAACATGGAAAGGTTTGTATTCAAAATGCACAATTACAAAATTTGCAAAAAGTGTACCTTATGTGTTAGTAATGTACAAAGTTAATTTTAACCAAGAGTTAGCTGAAAAGTTGAAAGTGACACAGAGTGAGCCAGGGGCTCCTCATCAGTTCTATATGCAGCCACTTGTGCAACGGGCACAGGTGTCTGCTAAATGAAAAAAATGTAACTGTAAATGTCAGCAACGCAGAGACAGCTCTGCAGGGTGGGAAGCAAGAAAGTTTTTTTTAGACAGAATATTTATGATGCTGTGAATAATTAAGCCCAATAGACCTAAACCAGTCACATGCAGCTCTGCGGTGCCTTCTTTTATCCCGCACATCACTCAAAATTCATAAATATCCAATAGACGTGGGATTATACAAAAAAAGTTTAATTATAAGAAGTTTCAAAAACAACTTAAGCTGTATGTTATTTGCCTTGAAGTGCAGGCAACAAGTGCACATCAGACTTGAACCAGAGGTTTCACCTGGAGGTGGATGAGAACTTCTTTACAGCTCAGGACTGGTGGATGTAGAAGCTATAGGAGCATAAGTAGTCTGTTCACATTCTCTTTGCTTCTTTTACATTTGCCTATCAGATTGGATCAAAACTAGTCATATCAGCAAAACGTATATTAAAAGTTAGTAAGTTGAGTGTACTGAACTGTACTGTACTGAATTAATCTTTAAAGTAAAACTACAGGTGCTCTACTGCAAAACTGTATATATTGCCATGTAGCAATTTGTGATCTCTGTTTATATGGGGTTAGGTTATAGAGATGGGATGCTTGATAAACTGAAGGGAAAGGGTAGGGTGGACATGCACTGAAGAGCATTTAAATGTGAAGGGTACTTCATTCACTCAAGAGTCACTTTCTGTAAAGAAGCCTTTTCTTCTGTTTGCGTATATAAGTTTGGATTGACTGAGAGAACAACAATGTTTTAAAAAAATACTTTTTTAGCCTGTTTAACAATATGTCTGCATATGTGGAGCTACATGCTTCTTCTTCTTCTTCTTATTATTATTATTATTATTGTTATTATTATTATTGTTTTTGTTGTTGTAGTTCTTGGATTGTATTAATACATTATGTTTAACAGATTTAAATTTATAGGTAAAGTTATTGTATCTCCTTGACTGCCAGTTTGCTGTAGGCAAACTCGTGTTTGTTCTGGTTTCATGTTTTCCACTAATTCAGCCATATATCTGTTTATCTGAAAAAAAATGTACCACTGATTACAGCTTCAGTATTATAGCAGTACATTATCACCTGTTTCAGGAGCAGTACCATTTGGACAGCAGTGGTTTCAATAATGTTTCAAAATAAAATAAAATAAAATAAAATAAATACAAAGATATGGATTTGCCTTGAATTTATCTGGTTTTAAACATTAATGTTTCATCCCTTCTCACAATTCCATTAACAGCAATGGACTGGAAAAGGAATTCTTGACTGGGACAGTGTCCCAGATGTGGTGCAAGGTTTTTTTAAAGCCAACATATAAATGTATGTATATATACTTTTGAACACTAACTCATCTTAATGTATTTCATGACTTTGTGGAGATTTTTTAATTTCAATTACGTCTGTTTTTTGTGGACCTCCATGGGACTTGACCTACGGTATCCAGTTATGTGGAATATTCAACTGTAGGTGTGATGCACATGCTAGAAATGACCAGCTAAAATAAATAAATACAACCATACATATACAAATACATTAATGTGAAGGTGTAAAATATTATTTGTTTTTATTTATGTGCAGTACTGTATTATTTAAGAACATGTACTAGTCTTCAAAAGTAGTTATTTCTCTGCAAAATAGTCTGTTATAAAGTGTGGTGCAAAATTTTTACACAAAGGCTCAATTGCCTTATTTCGAAGCTTTTATAAATGTTCATAGGAGGTGCAGCTGCTGGCCTCCATAAAATGAAACAAGCTGTTCACTGCTTGTAGTGCTGCTGCTAGTGAAGTGGGACCCTTGGTAGTGTCTCTAAGATCACCATCATCTGCATCCTCTGAAATGAGGAGGAATCCAAACACCAGCAACTTTTTATAAATAAAGTGTTTTATTATAATAAAGTTCTGCTCGACATTGTTGGCACCCTTGCATTTTAAGTACATCACTTACAGTTTCTTCAGTAAGTAACTAGAAATGTATCACCTTTAGATTAATAGACCGCAGCAATCCCTTGGTATCCAGACTTCTTAATACAAATTTTTACTACAGGGGCTTAAAATGAATAACCATATATCAGTATCCAAATGGAATTTTTTTTCAATAGCGAATTTTAATCTAATCCTTATACATTATAAAAAATACAAAATTCAAATACAAATCAAAATAAATAAATGTACAGTGTACTCTAAAAAAGTACTATACGTATTGTAATAAACTACTGTTACAAATTTGTCCAAAGTAAGACTCGCTGGCACACAGGTGCTTATGCTGGAGTCTTATCAGCTGTTTCTGCTACTTTCACTTTGTCTGAATCTGTTTTATTTTTTAAAATGAGCCTGTTTATTTTAATGCTAGTGGTGTGAAACAAAGAGGTGGATGTGGCAAGTTACTACTTATTTTATCTTTATTACCTTTATTCAACATCGCACTGAACTGGTAACCCTCTACATGCGTCCTCTCATCTCCCATGCATAACGCAGTGACACTGGGGTGGTTAGCTTTGGATGTTTTATGTATTGTGTTTTTCAATAAGTAGCATAAACCTTTGAAGAGTTCTTTGATCATTTTTCTTCTTCCCACCACATCCTGAGACATTCCATGACCGTTCCATGAAAAGTAAACTTGTTAATAACATTGTGAACTGTGGGTGGAAACAGGGATACCAAGGTCTCTAGAGATGGCCTTGTACCCTTTTGAATTTCTATGTTTGGTGGTTGTTTTTCTGATGATTTCACACAGCTTTCTCCGCTTCACAGTTGTCAGAAAGGAACAGGGAATGAAAGTAACTTTTTTAAGGATTAAAGCTGTACCAGTTTAAATGATTTACATAATAGTGTATATCGATTTAGCCGATCCCATGAACATAGGTATATGGGCTACAGGGTGAGATAATTTTATCCAGTAAAGTGAATTATCCACTAATCAGGTACCCACTTATCCAAACCTCTGTCCCTTTGAAGCGAATAAAACCAAATAGGTACCATGGAGGCAGTATCAACTTCAGCTGATCATCCACTTACCCAGTTAAGTGGACTCAATCATATTTATTTAAATGCTTGCATGGAAATGATGTTTGGGAATACATGAAAAAGAACAACAGATGAAAAGAACAGGAAGTGATAACTTGATCTGTGAGGTGAAGACGATTGGAGACAGCTCCGAGAAAATAGTATAAGAGAAAACATAGTTTAATGCAACAGTTTTGGTGCTGAGCTTTTAAATAAATTGCTGAATTAATGCTACATGATACACAGGGGCTGTACATGTAAATATGATATAATGTTAGAAGAACATGATGACAGGTTGTTTCTGACATCACCTGAATTCCATAACCTGAAATATATTATAAGTCAGTGACTATATTTGTGGGAGACTATAAAGATGAACTAACTGTTTGCACATGAAAGTCCTTTTTAAATTTTAAATTGATTTAATTGTATTAGTCACACTCACAGTGTTGTTAATACTTCCCTCCTAAGACAAATTAAAGCAATCCTTTGGTTCATGGTGACAACTCAGTTGAAAAAGGAAGTACTGTAAGTTACTCCTGTGTAAACAAGTCAATATACATTTTCAGAGGGTCATCAAGCTCTCACTGTACTGGTGCAAACATACTCAATGTGGTGTGAAATCACCTTGTCTCCATTAAATGGCTTGATGCCATGAGAGAGTTGGGAGGGGGAGACAGTTCTTGGTGCATGGACCCACCCACCGAGGGTTATTTACCACCCAGATGCTTGGCCACAGAACGGGTGGTGGGGGTCAGTGGGGGACGCTTCTTACTCGGCTCCCTGATTAAATTGGAATGGTCCCTTTGACATTGACACTGTGTCTTCTGAAGCTATTACCATCCTTAAGAGATGATATCCTCTTCATTATTCCTAAGTGACAGCTGATTAACGACAAATTACTGAGTGAGGAGAGATGTGACCATTACAGAAAAGTGGTGTATTTAGATAGGTATATTATCAAGGTTGTATGTATCTGTAACTATACATCAATATATATATCTAAATAGATGCACTAGTACCACACATACACACACACACACACACACACTCACACACACACACACACACACACAGACACACACACACACACACACACACTCACACACACACACACACACATTTTATATCCTGTACTGTGTATGTGTGTGTGTATTATTGTTAATGCATGCTATGAACGAGCATTTATTTAACATGCACAATAATTCAAATCAGTGAAGATAAAACAAAACTATCTTAAAGCAAAGTTAAAATGATGGAAAATATATGACAGTGAACTATGTGGACTGTATTGTTTTAAAAAGTAAAGTCTTTAAAAACCTGCACAAACCAAAATGTGACATTCAGTGTTGTTATGCTGTAAATGCTTTTTTTCCCTTGAAATGGAAGAAAAAGACCCAAAAATGCAGTAAGTGCTGCATATATTATCTAGCAATATTAACATGATGAAAACTCTTTATCAGCATGCATTTAAATAATATTTATATGCCATCTGTTTTATTCCAGTACACTGTTTGCTTACCTGGTTTGCACAGTTTTATGCTTATTCTTTGCTTTGAAGATTCTTTATGGCTTATTTGTGGTTACCAAATCAGGGGCAATGTTATCCAGTCTACTACAAGTCCAGAAACCTGAGTCCCTCCTCTGTGGAAGATTAATCCTGAATGCATTATGTCCAGACTGACAAGTCAAGTGCAAGATTAACCTTTTTTTGTCCCTCTGTTTCCTCGTAGTGCTCATTTACATAAACAGATGATCTCAGATAAAAATTTCCATTAGAGTGAGGTGAAATGGATCAATTTTCTCTGCCAAGACAAATCTTACTCTGTACAACGACAGGGCCATTAAACAAGGCACATTTCAAGAACAATGTATTTAAAAATCCTGCGATAGCAGCCATTTCCAGGATTCCAATTACCTTTAAGACAAACTTACTCTGCAAACAATAAAGCACATTATTTCTCAATATGATACAGTCCATAAAGATCACAGTGCTTGATGGGAGGGTACAGAAAGCTCAGCATATCCAGAAGAATGTCAAAATCTAACGGCCATCACTGACATGTCTCTGTGTCTGGCATGCTAATCTGGTATTGCACACATTCTAAATAAATTCAGAGTTCATTTGAAATTGCAGTTTATGTTGTTCCTCCATAATAAAGCAGTTTTATTTTATTTATGTTTCACAAATACTTCAATTCTGTTTGACCCCGAGTTCGTCTTAAAGCTGGTAGGCTGTGAATAAAGCCAACTGTTTTTGGCCTAGACAGCATGTGGAACAGGTCCAAAATTTATGGTTTTAAAAAATCATATTAGCTGGAATTAACAATTGTTTTTATGTTTTTGCCACTCTGTGTCACTTCATGAAGTCTGCTTAACTTTTCACAGAAGGCGAAATGAAAGAATTTCTGTTTCCTAATGATACGTGTACTAACATGGCACTTAGATTTTCTTTGAAATGTATATGATGCATATGATAAAAACATCTCTGACCGCAAAATATAAGGAAGCCTTTTGCCATTGAAATTTGTTAAATATAATAACTACAAAATAGGAAGTAAAAAATAAATTATACATTACAAATTGAAACAGATTACTTACACACCATGGGCGGCTGTATCCCGATCCTCCATCTATACCACCATGACACATGTTGTGCAGCTAGCGGGTATATTTCAGTTAAGTGATATGATTCCACACTTTGAAACATGCAACTCAGGGCAAATTATGTTTTTATGCACAACATTTGGGAAGCAAATTGTTGCAGACATCCCACTAAAGTGTATCTCAGTAAAACCAAAGCATTGCATTTAATTAAAGCTGAAATGCTTTAAGCCAGAATTTTTAAAACTATGTAAATCTGGTTAGCAGTGAGTCATACTGATGAGGTAAAGAACCAGCAGATACCTAGTCTCGGTAAAAGGTTTGAGGCAAAAAAGAAAAACAAAGATGCACTGACACCTGCAGGACAGCTTGGTATTCGCTCAACAGTCAACATTAAATTTTGCTCTTCCCTTCACTGGATGTTGCCAGGAACATCTCAGCTGCGTTTCAAAAGTAAGACCATTCCAGGCACTTTCATACATTTATTATGTAAATGATAAGTTCAGATGGTAAGATACAAGCTCGCTGGAACCATTGAAGACACCTGGAAGCAAAAGTTTAATTTGTCCTCCTCTCTTTTCTATATTATATAAATAATTCCTTTCTTTTCCCTGTGAGTAGTAAGTTTTTTTTTTTGTTCCTCAGACTCTTGTCATCCAACCAGAGTTCTGGGAGTTTGTGGGTACACTGCAGTATTTTTGCTGTTCCTAGGACTGTGCTCTTCTGGACTGAGACTGATGTTGTCATTCCTGGGATCTGATGGAACCCCCCTCCAGTGGGGGTCGTGGCTGTTATCACCAGTAGTGCCCCTATCACCTGTTTATATAAACACACACACACACACACACACACACTTCTATAAGATAAATACTGTATAAATTTATGTTTATTTATCTTTGATATATCTTTTATATATTCATTCATTAAAATTTTGCTCAGATTTTATGTTCATGGACATATCTGCAATTTGTAAAAGTAAGGTTACTGTGACCCATTGCTATACATAAATATAACTTCGAGATGCAGACATAAATACAGATTAGTTGTATCACTGAAGCAATTCCATTTAATAGAGATTTATTACCTGTGAGGTTGATTTTTATAGTAAGACTTTCACGAAACCATGTAGAGTACATGGAATACTAATGAAGATATAAATATATATTAAAATGTACCTGTGCAAAGATGGAACTGGTCAGCCAACAGTGAACATAAGACCAAAAAATTAATAGAGCATTTAATAGAGCATTAAAACAATGGTATATGATGACAGATATATTAAACAGATATTGCTGCTGGAAAATTAGAAAATTTACATCATTATCGAGCAAATTGAAAGCATGTTATAGTACAGTCCCCATTCTTCTTGCTCATCCAGCAATGGTTTAAAATTGAAATATTTGACCAAGAACTGTACATTCAACCCACTTAAAACTCCCTCCACTAGTCTTTATAGCATTATTTTAGGGATCCTCACAGTGCAGCATGTAATTTACATTTTCCCAAATCTACATTATTCTACAGTTTTAAAAGTTTAAATTACTTAACAAATACTTGGAAACAGTAACTGATTAGCATGCGGAACCATGAAATATTTAATATCATTGTGAATAGACATCAGATCCTAGTGAGAAGCTGTCACAGCTTGGTTGAAATTGTGAGGACAAACAATGGGTCAAAAAAAGCAGCATTTTAATTCTGTCAAGGAACCACTCAGAGCCTGAGACCCAAGTGAAGCCAGTGTTTTATTTGCATATTAAAAAAATCTGTGCACTTGTGAAGACCTGAAGACCAGGAATATGTAGCAGTTGGAACTTTGATGACAGGAACAGAAGTTGGATCACAGGAGAAAACAGGAACAGAAGCGTTGACTAGTCTTAGTCTTACTCGAGATTGTAGTTTCTAGATGTCTAGTTTGTCTGGACCAATGCTCATTTTATTGCTGTTCTGATGATGGTGATCAGGTAGAGATGGTGGGGAAGGGATCCAGACGTGTTGGTCACTCCTGCGGAGGGTGTGGCAGTTAACCCCTCGTTCACACCCAGGTCGCACGGGTGATGCCATCAGGAGGGCAGCCTGTCCTGGGGACCAGGTGCAGAATGATATCACTAGTTCGCTGATCCCCCGGGCCAACTTTGACCAGAAGGCTTTAAAGAACTAGAACATAAAATAGAGGCCATTGGTCTGGCACAATGTCCTTTAGAAAGTCACACAACAGAAAAACAAAAGGGTTAGGGTAAACTTATTGAAAGTGTATTTCCTGTAAAAACATTAAACTAACCATCACTTATATAAAATAAAAATAACCAGTTAACTTTTAACAAAAACATAACCAGAGTTCATTATCTGTATATATTTCAAATTAAGTGGTTAATTCAAAAATAAAAATAAAATTAATAATAAGAACAAAAAGGAGAATAGTAATAATAACTCATTAGTACGACTAATACTAACAACAACAACAACAACAACAACAACAACAATAATAATAATAATAATAATAATAATAATAATAATAATAATAATAATAATATAGTTTTGATCAGGCAATTATGAGAACAGCCAGTGGGGCCCTAAGTCTACACGTGTCGAACGGCTGTTGTCATCGGTCCAGAGGAAGTGAACGAGGAAGCTCGGGTCGTCGTACTGTTGTAGATGTCTTGATACTTTTTTGTCACAATTATTTATGGATCTACTTCTGTAGCCACATACTGAGGTGACGCAAGGTGAGCATTTAATTCTAATTTCAATTTAAAAAAATCGCTAGTTTTTTACCGTAAAAATGTGCCAAACATATATTTTCACACATATATGCATCTATGTTGTAATAGAATTAGTTAGCTAGCTAACTGGGTGGCCGGAGAAAGGTTTTAGAACTGTGTATGGATACAATACAGTCATGTTAGATCTAAGAGACAGTTTGTACAGATACTGTGAATAATTCATACAGTGATTTATCTTTCAGATTATGTGTTAAAATGAGAACTCCCCCCCCTCCCAGGACTTGAACCTGCAACATTTTGTTAGTGAGAANATCGCTAGTTTTTTACCGTAAAAATGTGCCAAACATATATTTTCACACATATATGCATCTATGTTGTTATAGAATTAGTTAGCTAGCTAACTGGGTGGCCGGATTTTAGAACTTTAGGTTTTAGAACTGTGTATGGATACAATACAGTCATGTTAGATCTAAGAGACAGTTTGTACAGATACTGTGAATAATTCATACAGAGTGATTTATCTTTCAGATTATGTGTTAAAATGAGAACTCCCCCCCCCGAGGACTTGAACCTGCAACATTTTGTTAGTGAGAATTTAAATAAATGGGTGGAAATCGGCTTTTGAAGCAAAGTGTTTATTTTTACTGTATGTTTCTCTTTTGATGTTGTGCCCCAGGTGTGAGAGCAGATGAGCCCACAATGCCTCAGAAGCTGATGAAGAGTGCCCATTACATAGAGCTGGGCAGCTACCAGTACTGGCCAGTCCTGGTGCCGCGAGGGATCCGCCTCTACACATACGAACAGATTCCCATCTTCCTCAAAGACAATCCATACATCACTGATGGCTACAGAGCCCACTTGCCCTCAAGTCTCTGCATAAAGAGGTGGGTCAAAAATGGGTGATGAAAATCTGTGAGGAGTGTTTACTTGTGTTTCCACTCCTGAGTACTTCTCTGTGGTAGTCTTAGTGAGCACAAACAACTTGCATTACCCACATTTTGCTGTAAATTGAAGCCCACCATTAGGTGCTCCTGTATCTTCAGCCCTAATACATTTAAGGCAAATTAAGGTTGTATTCTAATAACATAAAACTGTATCCAGTACATTAACTTTCTTTTTTCATTTTTCCTGCACTTCCTGTGTGACCCATTGTAACAGTGTAACTGTACTAATAGAGTTATGCTATTAACAATTATAACTTCAATTTTTGTTCTAACATTTTTACTACTATTTTTAATTAAGCTGTTTTTTTAACCCTAAGCAACCTAGAATTATTATGAACATTACAGTGACTTAATTGTTTATACAGCAGGGTAAAATATTTTGAGCAAACAAATTGTATTACAAATTATTCTTCTGTGCACAACAAATAAGTTTGAGGAATTTCACATTCAGTACTTTTAACAGGAAAAAAATGTGTAAGATAACATTTTGAAATGAAGACATTTTTAAAAGATTGTTTTGCTTAGTGTTTAAATCCTGACCAGGATTTAAACAATATCAGACCCGTTTCTTTTCACTTCACATCGAGACTGTTGGCTTTATCGACCCCTGTCTCTCACTGACTCACTGAGACCTGCAGTGCCGAGTGTGCTATAAGCAGGTACAGTGTAATTTGGTAGCATGAGCGCTACTGTGAAACAGTGCTAAACAGGGGTGTTAAGCAGGATGTTACTTTACAATTTTCTGCTCCCAAAATTATTATCCCAGGTATATTAAAGTGCGTATAGCTGATGTCACGCCTTTATGGAAAGGACCAATTGTCTTGGTTTTTTTCTCACCTCCAGCCTTTTTATTCTGTCCAATGAGACTGTGAACATTTGGAGCCACCTGCTGGGATTCATCTTGTTCTTCTCCCTTGGGGTATATGACATGTCCATAGTACTGCCAGCAGCAGGAGCATCCAGAGAAGATTATGTTATCTACTCCATAGGACTCTTCTGCTTTCAGGTGTGTGCCATGATTCTGTTTGGTACCTTTAAGCATTTGCATATGAGAAGTGGTTTCACAGCATAAGTGGTTAATTTTTTGTATTCAGTATTTTCTGAACTTTCAAGTAGTTCAGTCAGAGCTGCACAGTTTTCTATGTGTTAGGGTTGGAAAACCTGACCGGTGCAATACCAGTGAAAAGTCTGAGTACAACTGGGCAATACTCTGGAAGTTGTCATGGGGAAGCTCTCGAAGCAGAGCTGGACACCACAGTAGAGATGCAATACCTCCTACTTCAGAAGATGGGGGACGACGAGCAAGTGGCTACTGATTGGAAAGAGGGATACTTCGTCAGGATTCCAAGGAAGTGAGACCTCAGCAAATGTTCCAACTATAGAAGCATCACACTTTTGTCAGTACCAAGAAAAGTCTTCTACAAGATAATTCTACAGAGGACGAAGGATGCAATAGACATTCAGCAATGAGATAAACAAGCAAGCATCCGCAAGAATAGATCATGTGCAGAAAAAAAAAGCTACACAATGCATTATAATGAAGCAACTATTAGAATGGATTTCTTCTCTGTACATCAACTCTGTCAACTGCGAAAAAGCTTTTGATAGTCTAGAGTTAGAGACCCTGTGGAAAATCCTGCGACATTGTTGTATACCAAGCAAAATGGTCAGACTGATCAAGAACTCCTACGAAATAATGTTCGGTAGATTTATCCATGGTGGGAAACTTATCTGCAGTGGAACCAGATAGGTGTCTGCTGTCACCTTTCCTCTTCTTCTGACATCTGGGGCTCTACACGAATGCCACAGTACACTAATTCTAATGTGAAATGGATCCTAATGTATGGGGCAGAGACTGAGACTACCACCAGAAAGGTGTAGACTTTTATCAGTAGCCCCCCTGACAAAAATCCTAAGGATTTGCTGACTAGAAGTCATCAGCAACACTGACCTATGGCAGGAAACTCACAAGCCACCTGCAGAAGAAGAAATAAGGAAAAGAAGATTGGGATTGACAGGGCATCTGCTGTGTAAGCCAAGTGACAACAACATTAAGTGGAATAGAGGCCAGCCAAGGACCACCTGATAATGCAACCTTGAGACTAACACCAAGTAGATGGGGTCACCTAGGACCAACAGGAAAGATTTGCTCAGGACAGAGAACTCTGGCAAACAGCTGTCAGCAGCCTATGGTACAGAAGGAGCAAAGGGCTTAAGTAAGGCCAGTATTTACAAACTGAACAGAAGAGTTAAATCAAAG
Source organism: Arapaima gigas (assembly GCA_900497675.1). Classification (NCBI taxonomy): domain Eukaryota; kingdom Metazoa; phylum Chordata; class Actinopteri; order Osteoglossiformes; family Osteoglossidae; genus Arapaima; species Arapaima gigas. Next base: position 472,769 of record UFQX01000079.1, read on the forward strand.
CAGCCCTCAAGTGTCCTACATCTCAGGGAGCTACTGCAGAAAAACTGAAAGACATGGTGCCTCATTTCCTGCTCAAACTTGTTAACTAATATTTGTTCACAAGGCGTATGGTTTTCATCGTGGAAACTTTTGACTGTCGTCATATTTTACCAAGCAGCATGACTGGTTTGCAGCAGGTGTTTGGCTAGGCATGTTCTTACTGCTTTGATGACGTATTCTTTGTGTTTTGGAATTTGAAAGAAAGTAAAACTCTGTAATTATTTAGGTTTAGTTGCCAGCCAAGGCAAGAGTTTCCATGTTGCCATGCTGTCGCACTCAGGTCTGTATGCTCTGCTCGGTGGGCTACCACGTGTTCTGCTGCCACCGCTCGGAGAAAACCAGCCGCAGATGGATGGCTCTGGACTGTGCAGGAATCTCCATTGGGATCCTTGGCTGCTACGTTCCTGGAGTTTTCTATGCCTTTTACTGCAATGGTGTACGTTAAATGGCGGGAATAATAGAGTACACATGATAAAATGATATTGTACTGAAATGACACCAGGTATGATTGTGGTTGCATGTCTTTCCCTCTCAGTACTGGCGCCAGGTGTACTTGATCACGGTGCTGGCCATGATACTGGCAGTGTTCTTTGCCCAGATCCACCCCCAGTACCTGAACAAGGAGTGGCACCGCCTGCGCTCAGTCATGTTCTGTGCTGTGGCCGGATACGGCATCATCCCAGCCGCCCACTGGGTGTGGCTCAACGGAGGCTTTGGATCTGTTATTGTACAGGTGGGAAAGATGACCTTTCTTTAGCAGTAAATGTATGATTCTTGCTTAATCTACATGTGACATGCAGGATCAGTTAAAGCACCAGGACATAGGACAGATTTGGGAGTGCCAGAAACTGGTTTTATTGAAGTACAAATCAAGTGAACCGTCCAGGGTGTTGTCAGGATAGCAATCCTCTGGGGTCATGTGGGGTTGATTGTCTCTCAGGCAGGAATGTGCACTTAAGACTCCTCACTTTTGCAACATATTATAAATAATAATAAATAATTTATGGTGTAGGTCTATGGTCAGTGTTAAATATGTAATGAATAACAGGTGTTACATACTGTTATGTACATGTAAAGTTGACGTGATGTAAATATGTTTGTATGGTATCATGTAAGCTGAGTATTGTGTGTCTGTAACTTCCTCAGTGTTTTATTCTGCTCTCTCCTGATAGGTGTTTGTCCCTCGTGTTTTGGTGATGTATTTGATAGCTGCTGTGGCCTTCTTGTTTTACATCACCAAAGTTCCTGAGCGCTACTTTCCAGGTATAACCTTCCCTTCCATCTTATTCTTGATGTCAGTAATCATAAGCCTAGCTATAAGTACTAAATGTGGTAAATATTTATCAACGTACAGTAAAATCCTGCTATAAAGCGCCCCATGATAACACAATTCAAATAGAAGGAGTTTGGCACTTAGCCTCTGTCCTCCTGTGCCCTTTTTTAATTGCCAGAATCTTCTTCTGGCTGTGTTGAATGTGCAAGATTTATTGAAGGTGATGTATGTTTGAGTAGAAGTTTCTATTAGTGTTAATATTATTGTAGCAGTGGCAGGGGGAGCCTGAACACTCCCATAGTACACTTCTACTGCATGTTTGTAAATAGTAACACCTAACCATTATGGGGATTTATGCGACACTGTTAACAGGCTCTGTGTTCACAGTGCTCAAGAACTTTGGGGTGGGTATGTGGGGACTGTGGTGACCTCTGCGATTGCTGCTGTTTAAACATTGTGGAGAAACAAATCTTGTGTGCCTACATTCCAGTCTTCCAACCCCACATTTTACTTGATTGAATTTTTTGGACCTCACATACCACAATATGGTTATGTTTTACTGTAATGGCTTTATTTCAGTTGAACATTAGAGAAAATGATCGTATAGCATCTCTGCAGAGAATCAATGATTTTACTTATACGTTAGGAACAATTTTTAGGTAGCACATTTGTTCAAGGTGGCATTCAGTATTAGATATTTTGTAGTCATTTACTCATTTATGCTGCAGGGCATTTTGCTGTACTAGTTCAGGGTAAGTTGCTTGATCAAGGGTACTGCAGGTGGAGAAGGATTCGCACTGTGAATGTTCTGATTTCAAGGTGATTGTCCACCTGGCCGCCTGTTGCTTGTCTTAGCAGTACTTATCAACTCCAGTGTCGGGAAACAGCCATTGTTATTCCACATCGAGATGATTTTTCTACTTGCAGGGCAGCTCAACTACCTGGGTGCTAGTCACCAGGTGTGGCACATCCTCGTGGTCCTCATGTTCTACTGGTGGCACCAGACTGCCGTACACATAATGCACTACCGGCATAGCGAACCGTGCCCAGATCTCCCGGCACACGGCTAAAGCTCCATGAGCAATCTATCAGTCTGGCGTCTGCTGCTGCTCCCTCTCCTGTGGCTACAGATGTTGTTTTCTGAGATCCTCATCATGCACGACTCCTGGGACAACCTCCCCCTGCTCAAACCAGCATATGAGAATCATGTCAGTCAACGTGGTTGCCCTTCTGTTTGCCTCTGGGTTTTAAGACAAATGATGGAACACTTCCAAATACCTCACAGAACCATTTTCAAACTTAAGGTTAGTTTGTATTAACCCTAATTCCTAAAAAAGCCAGGAAATAGTTTGAGATTTTAAAAAATATTTTCAGTGGAAGTGATGGTCAATAAGAGATCTTTATCTCTGCTTAGCTTATGTGGGGTTTTTCCTAATCTATTTAACATGACTATTTGGGGAAATAATCCAAAGGATGCATCTCCTCACTTTTTGAATAAATTATACACAAATTGTTTTGCCATTGTTTTTAAATACAGGCATTATGTTTTATTTATGTGATTTTTCAACTTCCAAACATTAAGTGTGGGACCCAAGACCCTTTTGTTTTGATTTCATCTGTCTAGGGCATAATTGTATAAGCTTTTGCATAAGTGAATTTCCAACTGAAAAAAGAAGCACTAGTAATGTGCAAAGTATAGATGCTCATACTTTAACTAAATCTTATTGTGGTCAGTTACTATCTAATTGTTGTACTGAACTTTTTTCTTACTTTTTTTTTGTATTCTAGAAATGAATTTTTTTCCACTGTCTCCCCACAGAAAGTGGTGTGTCACAGTACAGTGTTCTTCGGGGTATTTATATTTTAGAAGTTCTTTATTTAGTCGTGCACTGGATTTATAAACATTTAAACTGTTACCCAAACACATAGCTGTATTTTCATGTAGATGTGATCTCCTTGTTAAAGTTGTAGCCTCTTGATAAGGTTCAACACATTTTGCCACATACAGCTTATTCATTTTGCTACTAACATACTAATAATTACTTTTGCGTTTCAAAGAGGTAGGAAAAATGAAATCAGTAGCACTTTCTCCAGCTTTGTATGGTATATATACTGGAGCCGTGTTTGTTTAATTGTACCATCTGCCTTATTGTTGTTATATTGCCTCACACACACACACACACACACACACACAGAGTTCTCGTTTACGTTCATTTGAATGCACATCCTGGATGCTGCATTTCACCACGTGCTTTGAGGCTGCCTGTGAACAGTTTGAACATATGAAGGGTTATGTGCAATGTATGTGTAACAGTGGGAACTGTATTATTTATTTCTGATCTGGTCTATTGACAGACCTCTGCATTGTTGGCTTCTTACACTGGTTTGAAACATTATACCTGGATAATGAGATGTATATTTTGTACGTTGGTTAATGATTTGGGAGATTTATGTGTATGAAAGGCTTTGCTAAGTATCTGATTATTAAGGTGTGTAATGCCAAATCTAAAAGGATTTTTTTCCAAGGTTGAAAATGGCACTGAACATTTCTGTATTAAATGTGTGTTAATTATCTTTCATCACTGATATAAAGGATGTAAAAAGAATTATTGTTTAATATGGTTGAGACTCATTAGTGCTTCTTCTATCAGCCATGTATCCTGTTCTTTACTGTTACTGTTCTTTACTATAATGTATTATATTACTTTAATCGTTGAAGTTCTACTTGATGGAAAATCTGTTACATGAGGAAAAAATAGGAAAACAATGTCTTTTTTGGTATTTTATTTTTTTTCTGGTTGTTAGGTTACTCAAATGTTACTGAATCGAAAAAAAAAAAGTATAATCAGAAGTTGTTGCCTGTATGTTGCAATGTAAGTTGAGCCTGGGTTCACGTACCCTTTTGGTTATTGTGAGTAAATTGCTGTGGTGAGTGTTTTTTTGCATTTTAAAACATGTTTTACAATGAAAGATTTGTTTATTTTGAAATGTGACATTGAATAAAAACGGCACATTCTGTACAGCATTTTCAAAGAAAAGGCTGGGAAACCACTTACCCAGAAAAGGGGAGCTATTTGTCCCATTTTTAGAGCCAGTTTTGTTGGCTTCCCCCACGGGGCAGGTCCCATGAAGTTGCTTTCCATCACCATCGGGAGTCCTCCTACTTTTCCCTCTCTCTTTAATCTTCTGCTGGTTGCTGGCAGCTGATCAAAAATGTCCTGTTTTTTCTGACAAGACTTCTTGTCACCAAAAAACAGGCCCCCAGTAGGGGATCTGTCCCAAGTGGAGTTCAGTCACTTTTTTTGTTTTGGAATAACTTCTGTCTTGTGGAGCCAGTTTTGCTTTTGGATGGCACATCTCAAAGGTTTCTTAACTAATAAAATCACAGATTCCAAGCAGCTGTGGCTCATCCACTTGTCAAAGTGCTGTAGTTCCAAGCATTCATACTTTAAAGGTGTTTCTGAGTGTTTCTGACTGGAACTTTATATGTCTTCTAATGACAGAAAAGAAGAATTATATTTATTACTCCACACAAGAAATGGCTGTTTGAATGAATGCAGAGGGCAATGAGATTTTTTAAAAGACCTTTATTGCAACTTTTATCAAGTACTATTTCAATTTCCACTATGACTACCTAAGAAACACAGCGAAGAAAAACAGTATGTGGAAATTAATATTTTTTAGTTATTTCTTCAGATTTGCACATACTGTACTTGTATATTAGTTTTTGTCAAAAAGAGTCTTATAAGACTTATAAATGCAGTTATGTATAAAGATAAATGAAACTAAAGTGATTAGTACTCATCTATGTTTATTTCAATAGTACGTTATCACTTATACCTGTCTGAGTTTTACAAAGATTAAATGGCAGTTAGCAGATTTGAAAAGCTCAGTAAGGAACGTAGCGGGATAAAAACAAAAACACCTTTCAAATACATGCCGTAAAAATAGAAGTTGGCACTCAACTGACTACCATATAATCTTTTGTCAGTGCTACTTAGACTAAGATCACAACTTAAGCAGACATGCAGATGAGTCTCAGTGTCTCCAAACATCCCTGGCACAACACCAATAAGTACAGGAAAGGACCGATGCCACAGACCCACTGAGCAGCATGGGATGCCAGCTGTCCTCCTGACAGGGGACACTCTGCATCTGCAACTAATAAAGATTATGCAGATGTCCTAGGTTGTTTTTCTACGACAAAGAGAACATTCATTGATTTTCTGCAGGCAGCACGGCGGCTCACAGCGTCTGGACTGGTTGGGTTTGAATTTGGCTGAGTCTGTATGGAGTTTGCATATTTTCCCCATGTCTGCATGGGTTTCTTCCCCCGGTCCAAAGACATGTGATTTAGGTTGATTGATCACAGCATGTGTATGTGACTGTGTGGTCGCCTTGTGGCAGACAGGCATCCCCTCCATGGGCTCTTTCACCACCTATTGCCCACTGCTTCTGGAATGATGGATGGATGGATGACTTTCGGCAAGATTTGATTGTAAGACTTCTACAATTGTATTATTGGATATAAAAGTAAAACTATAATAAACACCAAATAAGCTCCTTAAATCGTCCGCCTGTTGTTGTGAGGAAGGACTGAACCACTTTATACGAAAAGGGGTTATCACAATTATACAGAGTACTGTTGAGCAGGTACGGACTACAATATAATCTATAATAAGCCACATATCAAGAGACTTTAGCTGATTTACATATGAGCAAATCTCACCCTTGTGTTAAATCCATACTTATCATGAAAGACAATAATTAATCCACGTCAAGTAACTACTAACCTCCCCACCAGTGAGTTGCGTTAATCGGATGCAACTGAGCATGTGCAACAGAGACAGGCAGTAGTGCAAGGCCGCCTAAATCCGTGCCAGGCAGTTTTGCCAAAGCTACAAGTAAGCAGGGCAAACATTGCAGTTATACAGACGAGAAGATGGGTGGTTGTGTGTGCTGACTATGCTTCCTGAAAACCAAACGTGAAAAATGACCAAATACCCACAACGGCGTAATCTTAGCTGCACTCGGACACAAACGTGCCGAAAGTCCCGATCGAGACGTAACTTGCCGGGAAGAAAAATGCATTCCACTCCTCACCGCTAGGTGGAGCGCTCATCTCACGCGGAGGAACTCGCGGTCCCACATCGGAGCTTATCGTCCGCGCTGTTCGCAGATTTACAAGAGAGAAGGTAATTCAGCTTCTCCTAGACTGTTTTGCACAAAAACAGACACCGCAGATGAGTTGAGAGATACATGGGTGCAAACAGTTAAACAGTCAGTAGTGATGCTCGTCAGTCCCTTTGCATTCTGAAATTTAGCAGTCTGACAGCCTGCAGGAAGAGGCTGTTCCTGAGCCTCCTGGTTTTGGCCCACAAGCTGTAATAACATCTTCCAGGCAATAGTGGAGAAAACAGTGAAGTCCCACTGATGGACTGGGAAGTTTTCTCTACACGCTGCAGAGCTCCCCAGGCAGGGGCAGTGTGGTTCCCAAAACAGATTGTGATACAGGAGGTCAGGATGCTCTCTATGGCACACCTGTAGAAGCTGATGAGGATAGGGAATGGAAGTCCAGCTCTGTTCAGTCTCCATAAGAAGTGGAGATGGCTGTTGTGCCTTTTTCACCATGTGAGCTCCACTGTCGGTCCAGGAGAGGTTTTTAGGTAATGTGAACTCTGAGGAGCTTGAAGCTGTGCACCAGCTCCACTGCGGAACCATCAATGCACAGAAGAATGTGAACCACTTGAGTTTTCCTGAAATCAACAGACATCCTTCCGCTGGGTTACGAACTTCGCCCCTTCTCCCCTGTAAACTGATTCTACAACTGAAGATGTGGCCCACAACTGTGGTGTCATCACCATACCTGATGATGGGGTGGTGGTTGTATTTGGCAACACGGTCATGGGTTAGAAGGGCAAACAGCAGTAGGTTGAGCGCACAGCCTTGTGGTGCACCAGTTTCCAAAATGATGGTGTTGGGACGTGGTGCTGTGGTTCTTATGGCTTGTGCACTGTTGGTCTGGAAATCCACGATCCAGTTGCACAGATGAGTGTTCAGACCCAGTGAGTACAGTTTAATGGTGCTATTGAATGCTGAACTGAAGTCAATGAACAGCATCCTAGCATAACAGTCCACCCTCCAGATGGGTCAAGACCAGATCTACCGTGGTGGCGATAGCACCCTCAGTGGATCCTGCTGGTGTGGCTCTAATGTGGAATACAGGCCATGATGTGGGACATAGTCTTTCAAAAGGCTTCGTGATGATCAGAGTGAGAGCAACAGGACGGTAGTCATTTTTGTAAGATATGGGTGATTTTATTTTTATTTATTTTTTTTTTTAGGGACCGGGGTGGTCATGTTGGATTGAAGCAGTTGATGACAAACAGCCTGAGCTAGTGAGGTGTTAAAGATGTTGGTGAGGAATCTCTGCCAGTTCACTAGTGGACTTGTTTATCAGGCAGCTTCTGATACCATCAGGGCACAATAGGGACACAATACCTGTTTGCCTGGGGGGATGTGCTGAAGGTGGAGTTGAGGGCCTCGAACCAGGCATAGAATTCATTCAGCACATCAAGAAAGAACTCATTCCCATCATCACCATTGATATTATTTCTCGTGTAGTCAGCAATGGTCACATCCTGGGTCATTGTCCTCAAAGTGCTCCTGGATCCTCTGGGTAAGGCTTCCTTGGCTTTCATGGCTGGCTCTTTTTATTGCTGTAGCTTTCTTTGTACTCTTGGATTTTGTTTTATGTTATTAGACAGTCTCTCCTGTTTTGTAGCTCATAGTCATGAATTTGCTTTTGTTAAGTTTTGCTTTTTCCTAAGATTTAGTTTTTTGGCACCTTGCCTCTATGACTTCAATAGTAAAACTCTAGTGTCACCTTGTACCCCCTTACTGATCCATCCTTTCCTGTATTCTGCTTGTTTGCTTGTACCTGTAATCCTGGCAGTATTCCTTCAAAGGCTGTGGGGTCAACATTATAGTCAGATTTAAAATCAGACTATGGGTGGTGTCTTGTTTCACTGTGCTGTTTTGCAAAGTAGAAAATTTGAGATACTGATTTTTTTTTTTGCCAGAATGTTACAAACACAGACATCCAGAAAGCCAGCCTGTTAGGCTAATGAATGTGTATTTTGTACAAATGCCATGATATCTGACACAGCTTCTAGAACAATGTGTATAAAGAAAAAGCACCCTTTGTCCAAACAAAGGGACTTCAGACCCATATTTAGACCCATATTTCCTCTTAATACAGTGGTACAAACAAGTGGGCACACCCACTGTAAAGTCTCACTTTCAGTTAAGGCATGTGGTGTCCGGTCCTTATTTATATGCTAATATGGATACGAGTTTCACGATTGATACTATTGGCATATAAAATACCTTTTGAGTCTTGCAAAGCTGGTGTCAGGAGAGGTTTAAGGTTTGTTGCCCATTTTAACATTCTTGGTCCATGATTAGTACACACTTTATCCATTCAAGTGATCGACTGATGTTTGCTATGGCAAGTCTGGCTATAAACCCCATTTAATCTTCCCTTGAAGTCACTATAAAACTCTTCTTAGAGTTAACACATCTTTAGAGATGGCTACTCAACAAGCACACTAATATCAGGATCCATTGTAGCTGCCTTGCTTGACTGTCCTACCAATTGTGTGAAGGTTGGACAAACTGTATTTCTTCAGACTTACAATGTTCTGCTTCTCAGTATACTTTTTTCTTAAACATCCTAACAACTGGTGCATGATGGGGCAGTTGCTTCCCGCTGATCGGCATATTGTTTATAATGTATAAATAGTGTAAGAATGTTTATACAAAATGCAAAAAAAAAATCAAATTTATATCTTGTTTATCAGAATAAGCAGGTTATGACCACTGAATGTTTGTAGAGATATATTTGTTGTGTTCAAGGAAGACACACATCTTACCTTAATGTATTTACTCGATGGCCAAAATGAAAGAAGAGGAATTGTGGGAATCTGAGTTGTTTAAGTAACACCAGGAAGAATCCATTTGGAAAGTGGGTGGCAGAATCAGAACCTAATTTAATGTTGTTAATTAACTTTATTTGAAAAATAGAAACTGTACTGTACCTTTGTAAAATATTTAGCTTTCCTCTTTTGTTAATGGAAGCTGGGTAATTGTTATTTTTGCCATGAAGGGTTAAGGTTGGAGCCTCTATTATACAGTCTGTTTCATTTCGATGAGAAAGTCTGAATGATCAGAGTCCAGAAGAGTATTGCTATTGTTTATTAATTTGTGAAATTTTAAGCCAATACATACAGATTTGAATAACAATGATTGGGATATTGAAACAAAAAATAATAGAGTAGTGTTTATGTTGAAAATGAATTTTGCAGACGTGAACTTATTCGTTTATTGTGTCTGTGCACAAGAGGTTAGGTCGTGTGCTGAAACAGCGCTGCATCATGTTCCAGGCCAAAATACATAACTTTGACCTACTGTTGCCCCAAAGGCATTATGAACCTTCTTTGAACATCACACCGCATGCATTTTCACCTAAATGGAAACTGGTGTCAATTGATTTTAATGAGAAAGTCAAGTCTTAAAATGTGCAAGGAAGATGCAACAGAACCACTGCTGGCAGCCAGTGGCTGTAAGGAACTGTGCGAATAGATTAGTGTTTGTACTTTACTCTTAATGGCATATTATTTGTATCAATACTTGCTGAACATTGACTTTACCTTTCTTAGGCCTGAACTTCTTCTGCAAAGCCTCTGTTATGTTAATGTAAAAAGATTTAACTTTGCCTGTGGGATAGACGCTGCTCAGCTCCATTTGATAAGCACCTGCTCACAATGGATGTTAAACTGCATTGAATTCATGTGGAGTAAATATACTGAGGGCCAAATGTGCCACTGGTTTAAATTTGCTGGTCAGACATTTCTAAAAAGTGCCATTTCCAACCATCCTTGGTAAAATGTTATTCTTTCTAAAGTGTTCCTGTGAGCACTGGTACATTTTGCTTACGCCACTTTAATAAACTGCAAGGGTCAGGAGGAATATGATGTTGTTATAGATCTAACATTAAATATAAAAGATCTGAACTGCTTGCAAAACACCTTAAAGGGGCATGACAACAGCCTCCTGAAGTAATGATGGAGTTTGGCAGATAACTCATTAGGACTTGAAAAAAGGAAAAAAAAAAAACTTTTCTGAGGATTTTATGGATTCAATAAAGACCTGAAGTTTGTTGTACAGTGTGAAGAACATGATTTTTTTTTTTGTTCTTTTGTTTTATATAGCTTTTCCTTTTTTGAGGTTAACATTACAAGTTATGTGAGGTTGACTTCAGTTAATGTGTGACAATCATTTTAACTCCCATTGCAGGACTGTTTTGGAACAATCAGGATAATTACATTATTCCATTATTCATGTCTTCAAGGCTTAAATGTTTTTCGGTGACTGCTTTTTAAAAAGGCCAAGTTACAGTGAGTGTTTAACATATTACCAGTTTGGTAGTAAACAAGTTATGACACGGATTAGCCTTGTTAGTAATAAGGGACAAATTGCAAAATTAGCTGAAGCTGCTGAAACTGTTATTGACCAGATTCCCCCCCCCCACCCATTTAACTATAGCAGATTCATTTGTTTTTGTCTGCCCCTTCAAGCAGGAAACCAACGGCAACTCAAGATGTACAAGTGGTGAAGGATCTGCTTCTTGTAAGTCTGGTACCAAAATCAAGCTGCATGTATCACTCAGCAACAGACATCAGAAAACAACTTAATACTTTCCCACCATGTCTCAGCATCATTGCAGTTCTTTCATGAATAACCAAAACTTTTATTTTGTCCCTTTAATTGTTATTTGGAATGAACAATGCAGGATTCACTTTCCCCCCCACAGAAATGTCCTCATACTACATGAAATCACAGCAGAAGTTATGCTTTGTTCCTTAGCTAACTGTATGCTAAAGGAATGTGAAAGGATGTTTAAAAAAAATAATCATTCTGTTAATAAAGAGTATCATTAAGTTGTGAACACGGTGCCTTCATATTACAGCATGTCTCAGGCTGTGTCATCGCCTCCACAGATCTTCAGCAGAGCTTGTTGATAGTCCCCAGAAGTATCGGACTAAAATTCAAAGAGAAGCAAATTTGTGGTAAAGATGCACATCAATTCAAAGTGGTTTTGTGAAATCACTGGGTCAGTTATGATGCTAATGTTATGGAATACCTTGAAGGCAGTGAAAGAGGAACAGTAAAATTTCTGCAGTAGTTACAGGTTAAATGGCTACATGTTTCCTGAGTATTGAATAGACCTTAAAAATCCCATTACCATCGGTTCCCTATCTTCAAACTAAGACTGAGAAGTAGTTCATTACTTGAAAGTTTCATAAGTGTATAAATGTAACGTGAATATCGGCAACAACTGAGGTGGGAGGCAATAATAAAGTTTTTTCAGACAGGACCATCGTAGTACAGTGGACTTTCTCTCCTGGCGTGTAATGTGAACTCAAACACTTGCCTACTCATCCGGAGTCCTTGGGCGTTGTGTATTTATAACAAGGTGCACATAAGAAAGCACAATAAAGCATGCTGGGGCTTAGTCCATACATCACACAAAATTTGTTGATACCCAGCAGACCCATGATGATAAATAAGTGTAAGGAACAAATTTAAAAGTTTGTTACTGAACAAGTATACTAGCTATCCTTAATGAATAAATACTTGAAGTTTTTACCTGCTAAAAGTTTTTTACTTGAATGCTGGGGACAAATGGTTTAGTAACAGTTAATTTCCAAATGTTGTAATTTCAACACCAGTCTCTGATTTCAGAAAATCAACAACCAGATGTCAGGAAGTGAATCAAGAGACTTTTGCTGTAATTTCATTCAGTGTTGATTTCACCACTATTAACTCATCACTCGTTTTTCTCTCTCCCTTCCTCCCTCTGTACAAACACACAAAGAAACAGTGTCTCGGGGGATTAGGGTTTCATGGAGAAAAATTAACTGTTTGTTTGAAACCTTTAAGGAAATGCATTGTGGTTCTAGACATGACTAATGTTAAAGATGCTCCAAAAAGTAAAACGTATGGGGGGGGAAATTACATTTTAGAAAACCCAAAGTTCAGTACAAAGCTATTCAGCATACAGATTGTTCTCTATAGTTTTCAGAGCAATGCTAGTGATCCCAAAAATGCATATTCATAGTGTGAATATAAATTAACTAATCTCTGTGCTATTAGTGGAGAACATATGAGGGAAACAATTAAAACAACGTGCTGTAGAGATTGGGACAAAACTGATATTTTACATTTTATGTGCATTTAATAAAGGGTTGACACTATGCAGCACTGAACTGATGGATGTTACAGTAATTAAATTTTTCCTTTGACATGTTTATGAAAATTTTTATTGCTTCTCTGTCATAAAGAGAGAGATGTGACAACACATTTGACAAACCAACGCAGCAGGGACACTTACCTGTAGAGCGGAGTACAGCGACTGGCCATAGAGCTTTCTGAATTCAGCCCTGATGTCCAACATGTCGATCTCAGAGCGGCTCACCATTATTCTGATCAAAGTGCAGTCACTGGTTCCAAGACCCTGTGTGATGTCACCAACACCAGCAGATTAGTGTTCATTGTGCACAAACCCTGAACTCCAGGTCACAATAAAAACAGCGCACTGCAGCTGATCCAGAAATGACTGCATCATTTGGGAGGAGATCTGTGAAAGCAGATTTTCTGGAACAGGGATCAATTTAGATGAAGTACTGCCGTGGCCTCTTGGACACATACCTTCATACTCTTGTGGAGTCTTTCAGCCAGGTAGGCTGGTGTACTCTGCACACATTTCACTGGAAGGAACAACAACAACTGGTGTGAAGAAGTTTTCAGGATTTAAAAGACACATTTCACACATCTAACCCCCTACTGAACAAACTGTAATGCAGCAACTCTTTTACTGCACATTACTTTTGTTAAAAAAAAGGATTATAGATTACCTGACTAAAGATTAGTCAGATAATTTCAAATATACCTATACCCTGATATTTGAGCTTCCACTTTCCAAGTTCCTGACAGATCAAATGTTACGTACAGTAGTCCTCCCTTATCCACGGGGGATATGTTCCAAGACCCCCAGCGGATGCCTGAAACAGCGGATAGTACCGAATCCTATATATACTTTTTTCCCCCTATACATACATACCTATGATAAAGTTTAATTTTTAAATTAGGCACGACGAGATTAACAATAATAACTAATAATAAAACAGAACAGTTGTAACAATATACTGTAATAAAAGTTATGTGAATGTGATCTCTCAACGACCAAGACGGCTACTAAGTGACTAACAGGCGTGTAGCGTATGCAGCATGGATATGCTGGACAAAGGGATGATTCACATCCCGGATGGCACGGCGCAGGATTTCATCACGCTACTCAGAACAGCGTGCAATTTAAAACTTACGAATTGTTTTTTTTCCTGGAATTTTCCTTTTAATATTTTCGGACTGCGGGTGACCGTGGGTAACTGAAACCACGGATAAGGAGCAATCACCGTACTAGTACCTGGATACGTGTCTGACCCTCGATGTCCCAGTACAATGAGAGCTATCAGAGCCCAGCTGAACCATATTAGGGAAATTGTCCAAATTTTCCTGCGTTCTCACTGTCTGCCTCATGTAACCCATGTTCAAATGCACTTTGTGCTTCCATGATTTCATTTACTTTTTTCAGTTTTATACTGTTTTCATTTCTTCGGTTCACTTGTTTAATTTGACTATTAAATATTCATTGCATATTTCATATTCATTGAAATATTCATTCATTCACCCCATAAAAGCAGTACAATTTTGGAGTAACCAAATAAATGCAGCTGCTGGAGTGAATCAGTTTGACTGCCTATTAGCAATATGTGTGTCAGCTACAAAAGACAGTTAGCACTTTAATATGCGAGTTCTAAAGAAACATGAGGCATGAGTTCAAAAAAATTCAAATAGTCTGTGCCTAAATTTCACTTTTGCTGGTAACAAAAACTGCACCTGTCAAAAATAATTTGCTAGCAAGTCCAAGTAGAATACTGGTCAATTTCAATGTCATTTGTTAAAAACATTTAATCCATACCTAACAACTTCTATAGAGTTTCTAAAACATCAAATTGAAGTAGAAAGATTGACATCAGTGGTACTGACTTTACATCTCAACCAGCAAGACCAAAGAAAAACTTTGTGATACCGATGGCCACCAGCAGATCCTTTAACAGGCCTGACATCTCGCTCTTAATGCTCTCCTGCAGCATCTTCCCACTGATGCTCTTGTACTCGATCAGCACTAAAAGAAATAAGCAACATTAACAGCCGCTTGACCCAGGAAGATATGAATAAAGCACAGATCAATAACAATGGATCGATACTTCACCCTGCTTCAGCTGAGGTATGCTTCTGTGGCACAAAATGTCAATAAACTTGCTTTCATCCGTCCCCCATTTCTTCTCTCCTGCCTCATACAGCACCTGACCAATATAAAGCAAAGATAATAAGCCACCCAGGGAGGAAAATTACATTACTCCACATTTTTAGAGCAGTGAAGAAGTTCTGAAAACGTTATTGCAACACAGGAATACTGTGAATACGTTTTGTCTGTTCAGCATCTGCTTGTACAGAATGTGAACAGGAGCTACAAATGGGAGAATCGGACGTGCATTCAGCCACACTGCCGCTATTTAAGGCAAAAGTGAAAATGGGACCTGTGCCAAAACCCAAAGTTGTCAGCTGAGGTTAAGAAAAGTTCACATTCCAGGGTACTGCACTCATTGTACCTTAGCTTCCTCTTTGGCCTTCTGGACATTCACAGCAGTGCTCTCAACCCTCTGTCCCTTTTGACAAAAAAAAACAAAAAAAAAACAACATTACACATAAAACACATTTGCCCTTTACTGAAAAGGCCCCAGAAATCAAATTATTGAAGACTTAGACACCTCCGTCAGGACACACCTCAGACAAGGCAACCACTGCCTCCCCATAATCCCCTGATACTTCATCCTTTAGGTCATGTGTGAGCTTCCTCCCGGTCTCTGTGGGGAAAATATATGAACATATGTTTTGACTCATACAGGTATTCAAATAGCATCATAACACTGCACAAGAGTGAAAGTTTCCAACCTGCCAAATAAGCATCAGAAAGGGCCTTTATTTGTTGGGTGGATCTTGAGGCGAAGATTTCTATCAAAGTACTGTCAGTGGTCCCAGCTCCCTATAGGACAGAAAAAGCGTTTCTCATTTATTATTTATACAATTTGAAGGTATAAAAACACAAAAATTATGACACTGAATTTTCCAGAAACCTGGAACTGATTTAAAGTATGAATAGACAGACATGGTTTATCAATCCTTCTGTTATAACAATCACAAGCTGCGATTAAGAAAACTCAAACCATCAGTTTACACGTGTGAATGTGGAGCCACTTACTTTTATAGCACGTATCACCTCCTGACAATCATACGCTGCTGGCGGTGTGATTAACGCTATGAGCACCTTTTTAAAGTCCCCGCTGGTGTCCCCTTCTAGGGCATCTTTGAGGGTCTATGGCGAGTTGAATGACATTTTTTCACAAAATATTCCAACATTCGACACGTTCATTCCATTTTCAACTATTATTCAGCTGATGCCTTTGTCTGAGATCACTCAGAATATCAGCTGCTTTACGCAAGCTACAATCATTTACCCTTTCATCCAAGAGTTATTTCTAAGGGGTCATTTCAGGGTAAGCACACTGCTTAAGAGTAGAGTACTGTGGGCATACAAACCTGGGACTTTGGGTTACTCAGCAATGACTAACCACTATTGCGTGCGACCTGGTTCCCCAATTAAAGAACAGCCTTACCTGCCCTGTTGCTTCCTGGTATGCTTTACAAATGACCTGGCGTTGTTTGTTGCTCCTCTCCGTCAAGATATTAATGAGGGACTTTTCATTTGTGCCTGCACAAAAAATGAAGAGACAGACTTCTTAAATAAATCACTACTTTGCTGGCAGCTCATGTTGTGCACAGTTCATTTGATATGTAGGGTAAGCATCTTTAAAGAGCTGAGCTATTGTTTTACTTTCAAACTACAAAGATTGCAGGAGAGGAGAGTTTGCAGGCAGATGCAAAGATACAGGTAATGAAGTACCAATATGTATAACCATGTGGGTGCAGGACTAAGCTTTCAATTAACTGTTATGAAATCAGATTCATGAATGAGGAGCCCGTGTGACATGAAGAGATGCCTACCAAAGCCCTCGATAGCCTTCCTCAGAGCTGCAACATCTTCACTCGCATTGAAGTTGGATTTGTCTTTAATGCTCCCTCGATCTGAGGACTGGAGAAGAGCTGATAAGCCCACAAGGTTACTCACGAGCACTAAGGCGTACACTATTGAATGGAAGCCTTTTTTAACCCTGAAACTGGGAGTAACCACACTAACACATAATGATGTTTGGAAAGGGAAAAAACAAAAATAAATAAACAGCCACGTTTCAAGTTTACATTTTTCAGCACTTCTGCAACCTGGAGACCACAAAAGCATAGAAAAGTTGCTCTAAAAAACCCAAACACACTTCTTTTTTTAAATTCCTCAAAATAAAGCGGAAAAAAACTTTGGATATTTATTTTTAAACAGTAAACAGTGGACCTGAAAGTTATTACAAAGAGCCTCACCTGTTTTGCTGAAGTTGGAGGTATATCAAGGAGATCCAAGTCACTCTGCAATTGTTAGTCATTGTTTCAATTCAAAGGATTTATTACTGAAATTTCTGACTATTTTCAAGTAAGGCAAAT
This sequence comes from Arapaima gigas, assembly GCA_900497675.1. Taxonomy (NCBI): domain Eukaryota; kingdom Metazoa; phylum Chordata; class Actinopteri; order Osteoglossiformes; family Osteoglossidae; genus Arapaima; species Arapaima gigas. The sequence goes on from UFQX01000079.1 coordinate 489,876, forward strand.
CATCAATGTTTTTCAAGCACCACTGGATAGTAAAAAAAAGAATTTCATTTCATTTTGATTCATGAAAGTAAGAACGGAATATATATTACCAAGGATAAGGCCATTGCAGAGCTGGTGATTCTAACAATATATTTCTAGTATCTGAAGGGGAAATAACAACATAGTTATTCCTCACCACCTTTTGCAAGTAAACACATTGAAGGTCAGCATTCCACCCACCACATTTGTACTAAAAAAAAAAACCACTATAATGTTCCTATTTTAATTTTTTTCCCTTGACAATACAAATAGAATGTAATGAGAAATATTGTAGCATCTTCTAGCATTGCTACTGAAGGGAGCTTCAGGAGTCAGGATTCCTGGAAACTGCTGTTTATTAGGTGCATACATCACTAGCACTTTGTCTTTACAAAGACAAATCCAACTTTAATGCGAGTGAAGATATTGCAGCTCTGAGGAAGGCTATCGAGGGCTTTGGTACACATCTCTTCATGGCACATGGGCTTCTTCAAGCTGTCTGTCAATCCAGTGACTCCTTCTCCTTAAAAGTGGGCCTGGTTCGATCCCACTGCTAACACCATCGTAGCATCTTCTAGCATTGCTACTGAAGGAAGCTTCAGGAGTCAGGATTCCTGGAAACTGCTCTTTATTAGGTCTAAACGTCATTATCACCTTGAGTAACAGAACACTCCTTCCTTACACGTACAGAACCTTACGGAGGGCACCGACATTTCCCAGAATCCATTTTACCAAACTTATGCCTAAGTGGGTGGAACAACCAATAAAACATCAACATTCCAACCGGGGTAACTCAACTTTGCACACAAAAGGACTGTTTAGACCACTGTTACAATATGAATGCCATGGGGAGCTTATACCAAACAACACTTCGATCTTCTGAACAACATTCTATCTTGGGCGAAAATGAGTATTTCTATCCCTTGTGAATAACCGTCTATTTTGCACCTCATACTAAAAAGAAAAAAGTATTTCTGACGACCAAATCACGCCGTACTTAACGGTGTCCGTTTCGACAAACGCCCCGCAGTTCACGGTGCACGTCAAAAGTACATTTTTTACAGATAAAAGACCGATGGAGTAATATGTGCCGATAGCAGAAGACAGATATATTCTCAAGGTGAAAGTACACTGAAGAAAGTCAAGTGTTCAGAAGGAAAACGCCCATGTTGCAAACGTAACGGGTGCAGCTCAAGTGCACGTCGGCAAAAAAGCGTGGGAACGTGTAAAAGTGCACGTTATACACACGGGGTTTAACTGAACAACGTTTTCTACACTGACACAAAGACTTGTTCGTGTCTTTCGCGTTAAAAGCACGATTTTCTGAAAATAAAGCGCATATCCTGTTCTTACCGGGAACCGAAGTGGGCGCAACAGGAGTCCGACTGGAGCAGAGCCGAGCCGCACCTCTTGAGCGCCCTCTACAGCTTCCCCACACCCCACTTCCCGATCTAGTCATATAAAAAACTGTGTGTGTGTGTGTGTGTGTGTGTGTGTGTGTGTGTGTGTGTGTGTGTGTGTGTGCGTGTGCAGCAGATACAGCACTATTTCACAACAGAGAATGAAGACAGAGCCGGAAGTGGCCCAATATCACTGTACTAACAACCGGCCGGTTCCTGTTGTGTAGCTGAAACGTGATACCTGTGTGTGAAAGAAATGACTCAACAAACGAGCTCTGTGAAGGTAAACGTCCGCCTGAAGGAGAACTTAGACATTCATTCTCCAGCGTGCTTCCTTCTCACACCTTACCTGCTTCATAGGCCTTCTTTTATTATGCCTCCATTAACCAATAAATATGTTTAAACTGTGGGATTTAAATACTGGCTAAGACTTAATTCGTATCAACAGGTACAGATTTGTTGGTTGTAAAACTGTATTTACAGTTTACATTATTTACTGTATGTACCGAGTGCCTATTTCCCATTATTTAAAATGGGTGAAAATAAATAATGCCCATAAAAAAAACCTACATAACTACCAATCCATGATTTAAGCATGATAAACACTGTAAACAACAGTTGCCCGATTTGACACTTAATGTTGACATTAATTTGCATGTTTATACTATGTGGTTCAGTATGTACAGTACAGGACGTTTCATGTTAGTTACACACCGGAGATGTGCAGGCGCCTCCGCCGGGTTTGCAGCAGAGTTCATTGTTGAATAAATGGAATAAAGAAGTGTGTCAAAATTACCCACTGCATCCGCCTTGTTGTTTCACACAACAGCCAGCATTTAAATAAATAGGTTTATTTTAAAAAATGAAAGGTGCAATGAATGTGGTGACTCTGTACAAAGGTGTTCAGACAAAGGGAAATGTGGAAACAGCTGATAACACCTGTGGATGCGTATCTGGTTAAATTCTTAGCAGTACGCAATAGGAATTGCTGGAACTCTTGAGCTGCTCAAATAAACTGCAGGTACAGATGAGCTGTCTGACAAGTAGATAATCATTAACAGTGAGTGCCGGTATAACGGGGTAGAATTGCACATACAGTAACACATTTCATGTATGGCGAGGCAAAGAGGTGAGCTTGGCTGCTTTTTGAGGGAAAGAGCAAAGCCGGAAATCCATCCTGCCACAGCGTGTGGTGAGATGTGACTTTGGTGCAATAACAGGGTAAGACTATATTGCATTCTGTTGGCAGACTGTCGTAAACTCTTTTCTAAACTGTGTCACTACCAACTGCAATGTCGTGCTGTGAAATTCTAACACTGTATTTACTGTATCATATTCTATGTCTCTGTTTGCCCCACTGGGGACCACAGCTGCACTCAAAAGAAAAATTCAAGAGAAAAATCTTTTAAAAAAATATAAAGAGAAAAATAGAAATATATTTTCTGATTAAATTCCAACTTTTGACCAAATCATCCTAAAAACATATGCAACGCTTGTGTTCCTGTGTTTGATCGCCAATGCCAACAAACTGAAATTTTAGAAAATATGAAAAGAAATAAACTTGAAAAATTACAGTTTTTTCTGCTTTAGGAAATCTGTAACTCCGCTTCATAAGATGAAGAGCAAGCATATATTATTTTGTTTTCTGTTTTAAGAATTACTTTATGCTTGCAAAAACTAAGCATACGTTGGATGGAGGGACTGAAGCATATATAAGATTATAATTTACACTGAATACTGTAGTTTCTGACAAAAGTTCACACATGCTTATATGCTTTTATGGTTACAATTTATTCTACTGAAGTAAGAAAAACAAGGTAATTAAATATTTGAATTTTTTTTAGCAATTAGTATTACAGTATTTTGATGTTGCTGAACAAAACACTACACACTGTATTGGGTTTATCATTTTCCTAAAACTGCAGTAATTACAGGCTTTGTGTTTACAGCTATGCAGCAGGTCACAACTGAATTTATCACCACTTCAAGCATGCCTTGCTGTGGAATATAAAATAAAGTGCATGTGCAAAACTCTGTGAAAAGAATATATTATTTGCCAAAGACCTACTGAATCACTTTCTCATTTCTGACCCTTATTCTGCCTGTGCAAACCTTACACACCGGTCTTTTTGACCTACAGATCTACTGTTCTATCACTCGTTGCACAATAACAATACAGCAGGATTTAAAAGAACACAAGGAGTGACAGCAACGGGAACATGGAGAAGGCCTACAGAAAAATTTTGATGTTGATATTCTGTTCCTACGGACTACTGATTACTCTCAGTCCCGTAATAGCTGTTTCACATCCCTTGTAAAATGAACAAGATGTGATGAAGCCAACTGTACTGAAAAGTGAAGCAAACAAATCATGTCTACCACTGCGTTTACAAAGTAATTGTTATAGACACTTCACAGCGCACAATCAAATCCGTGTTTTTCCTCCTCCACGTTGTGAATATTATGCATATCACACAAATGAAAAATAAATACGTCTGAACACTCCGTATGCATAGTTCAAAAACACATCGAGAGCCGACACTACTAATCGCAACAGCCTTTTAAAATAAAATGGTGATGGCCATCGTAAAAGAGCTGCATTTGCACGACGTTGCAACAACAATAAAATGACGCCTCTGAAAATCGGAAAACTACGGCTAACTCCGGATGATCAGATTATCGGGTAATCGCACTTTAAATATTTACAGCCTCAAGCTGTCATGAATGCAGAATACCACAGTTAATCATAAGGACAAGACCAGGTGATATTCTTATGACCTTATGAGGTAGTTCATTTGTGACATGTTAAATACAGCATAGATGGTCAGGCACCTTGTCTTCCATTGATAGAAAAATACATCAACATTTTATTAGGTATAAACGACAATAGAAAAATACTCAGTTCTGGTGTCAGACTTCTGTCCCATCATTCAGGCTGTCTTGAAGCTTCACCTCCAGGTTGACCTGTTTGACCTCGATGTTAGAAGCTTCCTGGGTTACGTTCAGGATGTTGACCTTCTTGACTGTGCATCGCATGCTGTGGAAACTCTTCTCTAGGCACACTTCCACCTTGGTGTTGAGAGGGTACTCCTCTGCAATATACCTGGTTGCTTTCCTAGCCCCCTGCCGGCAAACTCTCAGTAAGAAGCAAATGGCCAGGAGACCCACAGCCACCAGCACAAGGGCCACCACTACTCCGTGACTGATCAATCCCCCTGTTTGCGTATCATAGGTGGTTGCAACCTTCTCCAGTCTTAGTGCCCTGATGTTTGTTCCATTCTTGACCTGGTCACCCTCATTGTCATAGATGAGGGACTCGTCCAGGCCAAGGTATTGGCCTGACGTGTCTCCAAGGTCCCTGCGGCGGCGCCGTATCCTCTGACTGGAAGTGGTCTGTGGTCTGATTACATAAATCACTTGCAGGTACCACTGATTTCCTGCTTCCACCTGTCAAAGCATGAAACCAGCATGAACAGTTTGCAACATATAAAGTAACTATTACAAGATAATAGTTATAGTGAAGAAGTGATGAATCTAATTTCTGAGACATGTACAGGTTGAGTACATAACCTTATCTTTTCGAGTGCCATCCTAACCTTTTTATACTTCTACCTGTATTTTGCATTCCCATTTTGGTCTCTTGCTTGATTTTGAGAGCTTTAGCTCCTCTGTTTTGGAATTATGGTGGGGAACTGATTCCAGCAACTACCAGCTCCTGCCCGATCGCTCCCTGAACCTGGCACATCCCTGCATGTTACAACCACGCTCAAGGAGACAGCAGCAGCACTTGCGACCTAACATTTACAATCTTGAAATAGATCTTCGGTAAGACACAGGCTGCCATCTACCTTGTATAGCGCATCCACCTTCATTGTGAATCCATCCATTCCAGGCATCGTCATCATGGGTTGCAGTTCGGGACTTTCTGACGCAAACTTTGCATCAAAGGCCACATCGTGAAAATACCTATCGCAGGCGTCCGGTTGTTTTCGATCCTGTAGAACAAACATTGTGAAAACCTGTAATTTGTGCTCCCAAACTTGTCTCATAACACGATGATAAAGCATAAGTTTTCAACTGACATTTGTCAACAGTAAATAGTAAACAGAAGAAGCAAATGCACACAGACCATTTGTGTGTTCAGAACCTGAAGCAACGCAAACAGCAAATGTTTAAGTTAGCTATTAACATAAAATGTAATGATTCATTGCATGGTGCTTCCCTGGGGAATATTTTGGTAAGTGTTTGCTTCAGGGGATATTTGTTGGCACAATGTGTTTACAAAGCAGTATGTGCTGCAGCTCATACCAGCAGCAGAAATCTGTGTCTGAGTTGCTTGTTGGGCTGTATGCAACCGTACTGTGGGCCCTCATTGTACAGCGAGCCTGTTGGATCGAAGAACGGCACATAGCCGTCTCTCCCAGTACACAGGTAGACCTTCTGCAGCTGGAGCTTGTAAGCCACGTTCAAACTCTGCTCCGGGTTCCACAGCACGCGGCCATAGAGCGTCTGACCTACAGGACAATATATTCATAGAGGGGATGTGATCACAAAGTTATGTGCTGTGGACATAAAAAAAACACTTTAAATATTCATTAATACCTAACCCCAATGAGGTTGACTTTCAAAATCAGATATAAAAGAACTGTTAAAATTGAAATTGCTTCAAGAAGGAATTTTAATTAAAATGCTTGACGCTGATCATTTACCACCAGAGTCAAGCTGAGGCATTTTTACAATTTGCTACTTTCCAGCAATTGATAGAAAGTAAAGTAAAGCCTTCTACATGAGGTTTACCAGTGGAAGGGGAGACCAAGGGAGTTGAACAATAGAACATGGTAACAGAAATACCATCTCCATACACCTAAACAGTGTTCGCTACACCAAAAAACCAAAGCGATAACGTGTGGACATTCTGCACCAGAGCAGGATGTAGCCCGTGGTTCTAGTGTCTGGTTACCGATGGAGAAGGTTCCTTTGTAGTCCATCTCAGCCATGGGCACATCCAAAGTGGCAGGGTCCATCATGAATGCTGTCTCACTTTTGCACAGTTGGAACTCCGTGTTTAAGGAATAAACAACGGGGACCGGTCTGTTGGTTTGCTGGAAGGCAATGGGCAGCAGGAACCTGGTGCAGAGCAACGATTACAGTGGAGATCGCATTTGCATCTACAGTTTAGTATCCAGAAAAAGTTAAGTGCTATGTTTCTTTTAAGGTTCAAGTGGTTTTAGTATCATTTTATGTACGGCAGCAGTCAAAAATTTGAACACACTGATCAGAACCGGTTTCTTTTCTCACAAGGCATTCAGTGAACAAATTGTAGCAGGACGTTAGGTCTTCCCAGCTTTGCTTTGACTTTTCTGTCGTTTGTCATGTACAAAAAACTGTCTAGGTTGCCTGGGTGTACTCAAACTTTTGACTGGCAATGTGGTTAAGAGAGTACCACCTATCTGACCTATAAAAAAATGCAAGTAGTTTTGAGGCAGCTTTTAAAAGTCAACAAATGTACTGTACACATGGGCATATTTCTAGAAAAAATGCGACTGTAAGAAACCTCCTGGTTGCATACTTCTCAGGGGCATGTGCTGTGCAGGGGAGGGGTTTGTCTCCTGGGTCAGTCCAACTCTGGGCAGCAGGCACAGTGCAGGGTATTAGGAAGATGGTGTATTCTCCAGAGTAGTCCTTCCTGAAACATCCAGCAAGGAGTATATAATATTTAGGGGATCGGAATGAAAAGGGGGAAAATCACAGGGGCTCCTGGCTCACCGGCTGTAGGAACTGGTGGCCCTCCACATCTGGTAAGGCGAATCATAGGACTGGGTGCTCCACAGAAGTTGTAGGTCAAAGCTGATTTTGCCCAGCTGATCTGGGGGGTTCAGGTGTGACCTTTGACCAGGGAGGGTGTGATGTTCAGCAACAAACTGACCTGAAGTGTAGAAGAGGTCATCAAATCAGAACCGGAAGAAAAGGACAGTTTTCACTGTATTACAGTGCACTGTATTGCACGTGGCTACCACACCTCGGAATTTTGTTTGTGTTTTAAATTCTATCACGAGTCGTCCGTCCTCTTGTATGTATATTCTGCTGATCTGCAGTTTAGCTGAGAGAACACTGTTGGTCTGTATGCCTACCGGGAGAAAAGGAGGGAAGATTTAAACAGGATAATTTTTATCTGAAACCAGATAGCCCTGTATTATATTAATGTTAAAGGTTGCAACTAAAGTGCAAAAGAATGGGAACAATGACTGAAGAAAGTTTGCCACCATGGCCATTTGATGGGTGATGATACAGAAAAGCGACAAAATCAGAACAGTTGTCCTCTGTCATTTAAAAAAAAAGGCTTTTTTTGGTTTGTGCGCAGAAGGATTTCTTCTTTTCTGGAAGGAGAAATGATCCTTGACCTCTTGTGAGCAATACATATAATAATGTCACCATAATTCAAAGGTATGCTTGTATAATAATGAGACTCAACTACTTTAACCGACATCCCTGTCACAGTACTGTCTACTACTCTGCTGTAATACCTGTCCTCCAAAGAACAGTGTCATAGAAGAAGGAGAACTCCATCTCCGTCTGGTGTTCCAGTGAAGCCCAGCCCCGTGGAGCCATCACATAGATGTAGGAGACGTAGAGAGGCAACCGCACAGTCAGGAATGATTGTGCAGAGTCCCTCACCTGTTGTGCCAGATACACAGTGAGTAAATCGGCAGGCACAGGTCATGCCAACATTCAAATATCACTTCTGTCTGATTGTGCTAAAGCATCCTTTGGCTAACCAGGAGAACAGTCAAAGCAGTCAAAACTATAACTGTATGACTGATAACAGTCTGCATGTTTTCCTGTCAGCCATGTACAGATGTGGCCAAAATTATTGGCACCCTTCCACTTTTTTTCCCAAAAGAACTCAATTGCCTATTAAATAAGTTGAGACTGACAAAAGTATTTGGGATCTACCATTCTTTATTTCACATTTAACAGAACAGAAACTTTTGCTTTTTATTTATGACTCAACATGATACCTAAAAAAAGAAAACAGCATAAACAAAAATATTGGGACTGTTAATACTTTGTAGCACAGCCTCTGGAGACAATGACTACAATCAAGTGCTTTCTGTAGCTCTGAAAAACGTTTCTACACTTCTCCACTGGCCCACTGTTCTTGAGCTCCTGTTCTCTCAGGTCTGATGGGTTTCTTCTCCCAACAAAGTTTCAGCTCTTTTCATAGATGTTCTAGGGGATTCAGAAGCAGACACTCATAGCAGGCCACTTCAGAATGGTCCAAAGTGCTTTTTGAGATGTTATTTTGGACCATTATCCTGCTGGAGGACCCATGACCTGCGACTGACACACAGCTTTCTGACACGGGGTTGAATGTTTCTCTACAAAATGCCTTGACAGTTTTCTGATTTCATCGTGCGCACATTCAAGGCCCCCAGTGCCAAAGCCAGCAAAGCAGCCCCAAAACATCACTGAACTCCTGCATATTTCACAGTAGGAATGGTACTCTTTTCTTTGAAAGCTTTGTCTTGTTTTCTATAAACATGGAGTTGATGTGATTTATCAAAAAGCTCTAATTTTGTTTCGTCTGTCCAAAAGACATTCTCCCAGGACTGTAGTGGGTCTACCTGCATTTTGGCAAACTCCAGTCAGGCTATTTTGTGTTTCTGGGTCTTCCTGGATCTTCTACCATGAAGCTCATTTTCATTCAGACAGTGACAGATGGTGCAACTTGAAACTGTTGCATCTTCAGCTTGCAAGCTTGGATCTGTTTTAATATTTTCCTTGGTTTGTTCTCCACTATTTGGACAATCTTTTCCTTCAATCTTGGGTCAGTTTTCCTCTTGCGACCACATCCAAGGATGTTGGCCACAGTCTCATGGACCTTAAACTTCTCGATAATATTGGCAACAGTGGTCACGGGAACCTCAAGCTCTTTGGAGATGGTCTTGTAGCCTTTATGCTGACAATGATTGGCTATCAGATTCTTTCTAACCTCCTCAGACTCTCTGCTTTTCCTTCTCTCTTGCACGTCTAGTGTGATACAGAGTGTGAGATAAAACAGCAGAGTGAGGACTTTTCTCCATTTAAACTGGCTGAATGAGGCATTATAACATTGAAGACACCTGTGACACTAATATCAGTAATATTAACATTTTACTAACATCAGTAAAGGTATCAGTAATATTGTCCAGGTCATCTTAAAATGTTTTTGTACAATAAGCAAGAAGTCAATTCTTTTCACTGCTTTTTTTGTTTTGCTCCGCTACAAACCAAAGAAATGCATCTATGCATGACCAAAGATCTTTTAATTTGAACAATTTTCAGAACAATGGTGCATTATTGGAATAAAATGGAAGTGTACCAATAATTCTGGACACAACTGTAGAAGGAGGACCATCAGTGATACTTTGGGAGGTGAAAAATTCACATGTTACTGCTTGGAAACAGTTGTTTGTATTTAAATCACCATGTTGCAATCACACCTTCAGCAGTGATCATTGGAATGTCCAGCTTATCACCCAGTTTATCCTCTGCACAGTCAGAAAGAATTGCGCAGTCTCTCACCTGCTGTGCCAGACGCACAATAAGTAAATCATGTCTCAATAAGTAAATGATGTCATGCCAGCATTCAAATATCACTTCTGTCTCACTGTACTAGGCATTGTTGGGCTAACCAGGAGAACAGTCATAGCTGACACAAATTGCAGCAGTGTCCCTGGCCTGCATGTTGTTTCCCTGGCAGGTATGTAGATGGGGGGCACCTCACTGATACTTTGGAAGAGTCCATAGCTTACTGCTTGGAAATAGTTTTTTTCATTTAAATCACTACACTGCAATCCCACCTCTGGCACTGATCAACAGAAAGTCCAATATATCTTCCTTTAAGCCCTTATCAGTTTCTACTCCCTTAAGAGAAATTCTTTAACTTAATAGATGAATCAAGCCTATTTAATGTTGGTTAGAAAAAATGTTGTATATGCTTAAAATGTTAAAAAATTGGAAAGTTCTGGTAGGTAGTAACTAGGTCTCGCTTTGAATGGGCATGCTTAGGTAAACTCAGTATCTGGTTTTTTACTTATCAGGTTTGCAGTTGTTAATATAACATTTTTCACAAGTCTGGAAACTTGAACTGAGAAATCTGGTTCAGGGCAAAAAATTGATACTAGATTTGAAAACTGAACCAAGCGGCTAAGAGAGACAGTGAGATACACTGTGTTGAGAGAATCGTGTAGCCATGCTGTCAGTTGCAGTCTGGAACTCTATGTTCTTGCTTGCATAAACAAATCATTACATTTGCATCCTCTGCTTTGCACCTTTGTGCTTTGCTTGTCTAATTATGGAACAAATTAGAATTTTCCCCCACAAGAAATAATGGAATTAATCATTTCCTTGTCCAGTTTTTTTTCATATGTGGTACACTTTCAAGAACGAATTAGGACAAGATAAAAGAAGAAGTGTACCTGGAAGTCAGCCGTGATGGAACCACCACAGATGTCCACCAGCTCAGTCATGTCATAATAGGCGTCAAAAGTCCAGGTGCAGGTCTTCAGGCTAAGGTGCTTGTATAGCCGGATTGTTTGGGGATCACGCACACTAGAATTGAACTGGTAAGGCCAGTCGTACCCTGGACCCCGGGAAATGTTTTCATAGGCCTTGTCATCAAGGAACCCGGTTTCTGAAAGGGTAGCAGTAGAACATGGTAAAAGGTAACTACACATTTAATATAGCTCAGACCACATGATGGCCTCAGATCACATGCTGACAATACTGAAATGAATAGACAGGTGCTGTGATCAAGGTACTTTACTGATGCAGAACGTAGCATGACTTCTGCAAGTGTAAATTTATGACCAGGACCTAATATTAAACATTAAAATAAGGCACCAGAACTGAAATTGCATATGTAAACTATGAAATTATGTAAATAATTATTTTTGGTGTTCCAGTGATATTAAGCATCTTAATATAATGCAGTAATGTATTCATTCTATATAACATCTAATTGGCCCTCTGACAAAAAAAAAATGTTAATTTTGTGCTCTGGTAATGAACATTTGCTAAAAAGCTGGGTCAGTTTTCATGTTTTTGTTGTTTGTATGTTTTTCTGAGAACAGGGAAGCCAGAGCTAGCCAGATAGCCCTGCTCACTGGGGATGCTCACCAAGGTTCGAGCAGGTGTGCTGCCGCCGGTGGGATGGTTCAGACAGCAGCAGGTGCACATCGTGCAGCGGTGCCGTAGAAACAAGGGGGAGCATGCCGTCCTGGTGAGGGATCTGCACTGAAATATGGATCCTGAGGGCCAGAAAACAATGTATCATCTGATGCGTATTTACAAATCAAAGATCTGCTTGGGATTCATCCTGTTCAACCATCAATACCACTAGGCCAATATATGTGTGACAGCTAAAACCATGAATTGCTCACAGATATTATGTTCTTGATAATTTTTTTTCCACTGTATGTGTACTTTTAAGTGAATTCTATATAAAAGATGGTTTGCTTGAAGAAAATCTGTGTCAAGCCAGGATTAGTGCCTAAACTGGAGTAAAAAGTTGTCAGTATTCTTAGAAATAATTACGAGGTATAAGCAGCAGTAGAGAGATGTGAGAAGTGCCAGGACTCCAACAAAAAGCTGAAGTATTAGTAGTACTAATGCACAAGTGAGTACCAGCCACTTTAAGCAGCTCCTAGGTACCACTTTAGGGAAGCCACGGCAGTAAACAGACCTGTTTGGGTGCTCCTTGTGTTTCACATCGAGGTATTTGAGCATCGCAACAAAGGACTGGGCCTGGAAGCCCCTGGCACCCCCTGTGGTGATGGGGGTGTGGCAGATGGAGCCCTCGCTGCCAATGGTGACAATGTTGCTCCTCAGAGGGGTCCCCAGGTGGCTGGACCGGTCCAGGGCCTGAACCACACAGCGCACCTGAAAGCGGCGACTGAAGTAGATGCTGTCCAGCACCTGCAGTATTGGACGAAAACATTTGGACCCTTAACCTAATACTTTATAGCACAGCCTTTGGAGACAATCACTGCAATCACCTCTCTCTGCAGTTCTGAATGACATTTCTACACTTCTCGACTGGTAGTTTGGCCCACTCTTCTTGAGCCAAACTGCTCCAATCCTCTCAGGTTTGATGGCTTCCTTCTCCCAAATGCAAGTTTCAGCTCTTTCCAAGTTCTATGGGATTCAGATAAGGACTGTGCACACACTTGAAACTCCCTACTCATGATTTAAAACCAACCTTCTAAAAGTGTATCGCAATCAACAACTAAACTGCAGTTCCGCACCATATTTTGGGTGAAATACATATAAACTGCACAAAGGGCATTTTGGTTGGAGCAATAAAACCAAGGAAATGTGCTGTGTAATGCAATTACTTCCGAAGAATGAATTAATCTCAGCCATGGTATTATTCCACTTATATTACAGAAAAAATATAAACACCCCCCTGAAGGCTACCAGTTACAAAATAACTTTAACGCAAAATCTGAAAATTTTTAATTATTATTTTCGGCAAGACATATACAGTTTGTAGAACACTCATTTGTGAAGTCATTAAGTGCATGCTTTGTGCTCACTCATATGGGTTGATGGATGTTTTCCCCGCAAAAGAGGCAGGGATTGAGTTTAACTGTGGCCTCACCATGTGATTGACATTAGTGTAGGGTGTGCTGTCTGTCACTGTTTCAAATGGTGCTCTGGTCCCACCGACATCTGCTGGGGCCGCTACCTCCCAGCTGAAGCGCACTGAGGCTTGGCTGATGCCCTCCTCCTTGCAGCGATCTCTCACTGCAGGGTACTTGGGGTGGTGGGGATCGCATGGGATCACGCAGACCAGGGGGTACCCTGAGGAGGGTGACCTCCTACTGCCTTCTGTATATACCTCTTCCACTTGGTCGTAGTCAGACAAGGAGACCACCTGCACAAACACAGGTCCGACTCACGGGAAATCCATGTTGAGACTGCATCACTTCCTTCACGTTTTAATTGAAGAGTGTTAAAAATCTGTGTGCAACTGTATTACCTACACACTTCCACAATACTGTCATTCCATGTATTAAAAAAATATATGTCTCACAATAGGTGGAGCAGGAAGGATCAGGTTCCCTGCAGCTTCCTGAGCAAGGATAGTCACTGTTGCCATGGTGGTCTCCCCGAACACTGCCCCCATGGGTTCATCAGGGCCTAAGACAACTGAAAAGGTTTCGTGCCATTCCTGGTTCTCATTGGACAGAACCTCAACCTGAAAGAAGATATGACCCATACCTTCCAAAAGGAAACAGAAAGACAGTCTACTTTACTATTCTTTATTTAGAAGGAGTCTTCATTTGAAACACTTACATATGGAATTTATAGCTATAAAGCAAGTATTAGAGGAAAAGTTTATGAAAGAATTTTTTTTTTGGTTCCCATGTCTGAGTACATATGAACTGCAGCAGCGCTAAAGAGAATAACTAACCCGGGCTGAACTGGAGGACCTCACTTTTGGGGTTGTAATCCATGCCTGATTTAGCAGAACCATCTCTGGTGCTACAGAGAACCTTGGACATCTGGCCACGGTCCCCTCTCCGAACCACCTTGATGTTCAGCACTTTGGTCCCCTCGGACCGTGACGCATGCCGAACCTGATACATCTCGTCTTCAAATTCAATGGTGGGGACTACAAGAAACAGAGGAAAAGGCCCAGAAACAATCCCTCTACTCCACTAATGGACTGTTTACTCTTGGCCACTGAATGCATTGGGCAGGAACAATTGAATTACTCAGTGCGTAATCTTGTTCAAGCCCTTTCACAAGCAGAGATCTTAGTTATCAGATAGATGCACCATGTCCCAGCAGAACACTATGTCAGTAATTACTTTGCCTTTAATGTACTTTCCTTCCCTTCGAATGTGTTCAGCAATGAAAACAAAGGGAGACACTCCATTAAAACTTCACAATCCAGAGCCACAGAACCCATCCACTTACCATCCTCACCATCGGTGATAATGACGGTGGTCGTGCTGGTCCTGCCCATCATCGCTCCAGACCAGTGGTCCCCAACTGGGCTTCCCAGATGTACCCAGAATTCCTCTGTGGGCTCAAACACTGAGTCATCACGGATCTGGATGGTGCAGTTTTTCACCTTGGAGGCGACAACGTGGATGCAAGCTATCATTTGGCACCAAATGAGCCATAAATATTACTGGACATATAAAAAATCTTCTACCGTACCTGCAGTGTGCTGCATCATATTTTAACAGACCAAATTCATCCATTTATTCATAGCTACTTAAACTGTGAAATTGAAAAATGTGTCAGTTTATTCAGCTGGCTAAGTCCACTTAATCAAATTACACCCGGTAAATTTCACAAAGATGCGACAACAGAGACCATCGTAGGGCTGAAATCGTCAACTTATTTATCACTGTCTGCTGCATGAAGAGCTGCTGGGACATACTTTTCTGGCTATTTGCAGAGTTGGCATGTTCACTCTGTGTTGATGTGGGATTCCTCTGGAGGCTTGTTGCCCTCCACAGTCCAAAGACGTGTGTCAGGTGAACTCGTGACTCTAAATTGCTGCTAGTGTGTGTTTATATGTGAGTGTGTGTACACACCTGTTTGCCTTGCAAAGGACTGGTGTCCCATTCAGCGTCTACCCTACCTTACCTCCAGTGCTTCCGGGATAGGCCCCTCACTACTTGCACTACTACTACCCTGCGCTGGGCAAGCAGTTTTTTTATAATGGATGGATTAATGTCACACGGAGGACTGTCACTTCCACCAGTCAGCTCTAGTAATACTAGAGGTGGTGGAAAAATAGTTAGAATGACTGGTGTGAACCAATATTTCTCAATTTGAAAACGCCAGCAGGCATGTGGGTGAGATGAGAGCTGTACCTTTTCACCATTAAGGAAGGTGATGCGGGACTCCTCAGCGTTTCTCCTCTTCTCAAAGTCAACCCCCTCCAGAGCAGACAAGGTCTCTGTGTAGCACCTGACAGACGACGGGAAGGTCAGGTCTCCAGTTCGGATGATGGGGATGTGCAAGAGACTGTCCATCTCCTTCACTGCATAAAAATCCTTCTCAAACTGCATGCTAGGAACTGAAATGACACAGGAAAAAAGGCAGATTTTTTTATTTTCCTTTAAAAAAAGAACCAAAACATTCATTGGTTCAAGTAAAACACAAAGTCTCTGGGGAGACTTACTGTCCTGGAAAGTGTCTACAATGACGACGGCTGCTTCAGAGGGCTCAGTGAGCTTTGCTCCTTGAGCTGAGCTGAGAAAAACCACAAAGGACTCCATGCCTTCAACAGCCGGACTCTCTGCATCATCCAGTATTGTCACACTACAGGTCTGTAAAAGACAAACGTCACTAAATGCTAATAAACTTACATATATAAGTGCTTATTTAAAAATAATAGAATACATTTGGATATTTTCAACTCTACTTTCACTTCAATGCTTTACATTTAAGTGCCTTCGTATCTTAATGAGATAGTTTAGTGCAGCGAAGCTAACTTCAGTCACTGGGGGTTAACCCTTGGGTTGTGTTTGAGATGCACTTCTGTTTTTTGATGTTAGTATCAAAAATAGAGCGGATCATTAAAATTGTTTATAAAGCAATTATAAAACATAAATGATCGGCCAATGTTGTGTTACGCCTTTAAACTAACTTCATTGCTAGTCATTAACACAAATTCTGGATTTATTTTTTTTGAATTTGTACTCTATAAATCGTACCTTTATTGTACTCTTGAACTTGGTAACTGATACTCTTTGCTCTTTGTCATTCATTTCATAGGGCTAACTGGCAACATAACATAGATTTGAATAGAACACAACCCAAGCTTTAGCATTTGTGGATTTCAAAATGGCCTTTTATACCTAGCAGGTAACCAATCCATGGACTTTCAGATGTTGACATGCCTTATGCAAGAACTGGACTTGCTTGTTTCCTCCTGGGGTGTTAAGAATATGATCCCACCTAACCTGCTCTGTTTCTCCTGGCTTGAACTCCACCTTTTTGGAGCTGGGGATGTAGTCTGCTCCAGGCATGGCTGACCTGGGGTTAGAGGGCCTTGTGGCACACCACACAGAAGTTTCTGAAGAGAGGTCGGTGCCCTGCCTCAGGACTGGAATCTCAATAGTCCCTGAGGGTGACAAACGTGCAGTTGTTAGGGCACAAAGTCCAAATACTATTCTATTCCTGATGACAGTCGAAGTAAACCACACTGAAAGGGGTCAGCAACTGCACCTGCATCCTCGCTATATGCAAATGAGGCATTGGCCAGGAAAACTGAGGAGTCGTCGTTGGGCCCATCAATGACCACCCTAGCAACAGTCACGTCCCCCAGACGGGCATTATCTGAGGGCTCCGATAGGACCAGCTGGAACTCCTCAGGGGGCTCCTTGTCCTCGTCATCCACCAGTCCCACATCACAGGTGGATGCCCTCACAGCTGGCCCAAAGACAACCCGGTTCTCGCCGCTCATTCCTCTGTGAATAAAATCAGAGCCAGGCTCTTGGGCATGCGGTTCACTTCCCTGGGCGGATCTGGCAACGGTGTGGCAGAGCACAGACACGGTGATGTTGGGGTCACCTGAGGAGTATAAGACACAGATCAGAAAGATAAAGGCCTATTCAAAAAAGTGTACATCACTACCAGTTTGTACAGTGATAATGTCTCAGCTAGTACTCACACCTGTTAAGAAGATGCATATGTAAACTGAATGTTGCTGGTTTGAACTCCATTCCTTACTGCAACTGGAACACTCTTTAGTATGGTATTTAGTCTGAATTTACTCTAGTAAGATAACAAACTATATAAAATGGTCAAATGCAAATAAGGAACCGATTTATACAACAGTCCCTTGAAGCATGAACATATCGCATGCCCGGATAACAATTTGTAAGCCAGTAGTTTGTAAATCAGAAATGTAGCCAAAATCCCGCTAATTTAAATTATGCTTAAGGGTTCCAATGACCTAGAACACAAAATCACAAGAACCTAAACTTTACTTCTACATGGTACATCTCACACAGCAGTTGCTCCTGAGCATGCCTACAGACCCACCTCTAATGCTCTCAAACACACTTAAATGGCATCCGGGCCAATATCTGTCCCGTAACTCCTCAAAGTTCTTAAACAAATATCTGCATACATCTTTATAAACAGACCATAATAAAAATAGCATGGCACAAAATTATTACACAATACAGTTACAATCTCTGCATTCATTACCTTACTATACTAAAAACCCTTTATTTTTATAATAATACAATAATTGTACAACAATAATACAACTAATACAATAATTATTTACATACATCTACAACAGTAAGACTCTAGTTCTTGCAGTGAATGACTGCATTTCCCATAAGCCCTAGGGTGGCAATGCAGAGTGTATTGGCTAAGCAGTATGTTTTACAGGTGCATTTGTATTGGCAAAACAAGGCAACAAAATGAAACAATCTCAAAAAGAAGAACACTCTGCAATGAACAGCAAATTACAGTCGCTTACTCAGTGAAAATAATAATAAATACGTATCTCTTAACAATATAACACAACAAAACACAACTTAGAACAAACAAACAACAGAGAACTAAACGATAAATAACTAATAACAATAGTAGTCTGAACTGCACAGCAGGATGTGTGCTTGTGTGCACGTGTGTAAGTGCAGTCAAGCTTTACTTCATGGAAAAATTCAAATATTAGATGATGACTCAACATTACAAGCTCCAACTGGGATGGTGGACCCATCCCATCATCCTTTGCTGCGTACTGTATATGTTGTTTTAGTCATGTTTAATAAATGTTTTGTTGTGTTGTGTTAAGTGTCTGCAATGTTGACTGTGGTTTAATAAGTGGGATGGCAGGAGCCCACACCCCACTATGGCTCTTTTGAATTTGATGTCCTCCGTGTGTTTATGTACATGCAGGGTGAGAACTGAGGGCTTGGGTCTGCGCTGAGCTTTATGGCGCATGAATAAAAGGTGCACAGGAATTTGAGTAGCTCATTCTCTAATACGGAAAAATTCATAATATTTTTGTGCATTGAACATCCCTGAATTGAGGGACGGCTGTAGTTCGAAACAGCCAAATAATTTTAAGCAGCTTAGAGATGGCGAGCATCTGACTCCTGGCATTGTCACTATCCACTTACAACTTCCGTGTCACTTGTTTCTTTTGATCCATAATTCCTTGATGTAAAATGTGTTTTCAACATACAGAGAACAGGAAAGGGAGTGTGATATTACTGGATGGTACTGAAGCATGATGGAGAAAATCCAACCCTCATCCAGATAATGCTTGGGGTGTTAATAAAGGCCAGATTAAAGGCTCTGATACAATGAGCCAACAAAAGGCATGAAAAAAGTGCAAATTTTTCTCCTCCCGTGAGCACTTACCCTTCCTCTGAACAGGCGCAAATAAGAACCCAGCACTTTCGCTCACATGGTAAATGGCCCTGTCAAACTGCAGCATGGGTACGTCCTCGGCGTCCACCACGTGGACCTTCGCGTGAGTCGCCCCCCCCAGCAGGGCGTGGACAGGCTTGTCAAGCACCACGTAGAAGCTCTCTGTGTTCTCCAAGATCTCGTCGTCCTTGATTGCTATGGTGCACACCTTGGTATCCTCTCCTTCCTCAAACTGCAGCTGCGGTAACAGGGACAAAAAATAGCTCAACAGGATGTTTGTCACCAGACATCGCCTAATTGGTTTGTCTCCCACAGGAAATGAAGTTTTTCATTGGCCTGTTTCAGTGAAACTATTTCCTGTTTATTAGGGTCATGAGAAATAAGGGAACAATGGTGAAACACACTTGTTTTGTTCTCCACTAATAGTTTTGGAAATAACACTTTAGGCCTTGTCGCCCATGTGTCAAGACATGGAATGAAGATATATAAATGATTTATGTGCTTTGTGTTGTCAGGGTAATTGGGTCATATGTCTTTGAACGTTGCTCAGCAAAAAATGCATCCGAGGTTGGCGGATGCACAGCTGGTGACAGCTGGTCCAGGCTAGGTCATAAATTCAAAGTTTCAGGTGCTTCGTTGCTTTGATGCACCAGTCGATATCAGAAACAATTTAACAGTAAATAAAGCAAAGTGCCGATGGAACAATGGTGGTGGCGATTCCAGTGGCTAGACGTGGACTGTGGTTTATGGTGAATAATCTACATCTGTTCAGTGTTCCATCAAGTCCTTTCTGAACTCAGTTCCAGTTTTCTCACTCACATAAAGGCCAAATCAGACACGGACTGCTGGGCCAGCTGACCTTGGAGACGGAACCATTTTGAATTACTTTGCCTTCTGATTTATCACGAAGTTTAGGCGTTTTAGGCAGCAGGTATAAACTGAATTCATGTTATTCAGACAGATGGTTCTGTGTTTCAGCAGACTGGCAACCCGTTTAATAGAAAAGCTGTAAAGAGAATAGCTCTGCGGTTTGTTTCGAGAACATTACTTTGTCCCTGTTTGTGTAATGTGGCTTCTGTATGTCGCCTCTACATGTGTGTTAGTATGTTTGGAAGAGCAGGAAAAAGTTTGCCCCGCAGTGGAACACTGTGCACCAGGAAAAGGCGGCAAACATCCCAGTCCCGCCGAACGGCCTGCGGGTGGCAGCGAGACGGTGCGTCACACCTCCTCTGCGTACTCCACATAATCCTGATGCCCTGGACTCATGTCACCCTCAGACGCAGAGGTGGCACTGTCCTGTTCTGTGTGGCAGAGCACGGCGCTGCGGTGGTTAAGGTTCCCGGTTCTCCTCACCGTCAGGGCTGCGATGCCCCCCATCTCGCTCACATCGTAGCTACGGACATATGCCATCTCATATGAAGACATAATCACAAGCACAGTCATACAGTCAATAAGCACACAGTATGAACATCACCACTCCAGGTAAATGTATAATATTCCCCCAAACCAATGTACTGCGATACATATTCTAAAAGAACAGGCACATTTCTACTTTAGCTACTTGGCAATGACTGTATAGTTACCTTGTGTGCTCAAAGAAGATCAACGACCACTGAATGTGAAACATGTTGTCATTTACCACGTTGGACTGGTTGTCTTTAACTAAGAATTCAAAGGTGTCCATAGTCTCAAGGATAGCTTTCTCATTCAGGACGTAAAATATCAGACCGAGGTTGATGTCATCTGCAGGCGGCACATTGTTAATGAGACACATGCATGAATATTACTGAGTCTGAATAAGTCTCACAACTGCGTTCATTCATGCATAACGGTTTAATCCTGAATTAATAATGGATAATCCGTAACTCTTCGCATGCAGGACTTGGGGACTAAGTGAAACTTGACCCAGAAATCTTCAGGTTACACTACTGCCCCAAAACTCAGACAGAATCTGCTGTTCAAAATAGGCTATAATAACATCACGGCAACAGTATGCTAACTTTGTTATTAATTTATCTGAATTTTTTTTGCTACTTGTTACTTTGATCAGCTTTGTCAAAAGCATCTTGTAAGTATTTACATATCTACAGCAGGGTATTCCTATGAGGAGAATGAAGAGTAAGTACCTTGCTCAACACAAGTAGTGGGGCCAAGATTCAAACCAGCAAACTTCAGGTTATGATGCAGCACCCGAAACCATTATGCTAGTCACTCCACCGCATGCATGTGACAGTAATTTTTTTTAAAGAATTAAAAATTTGGCTAATTTTTCCTGCACATTTAAATAAACCAAGTGACATGTACAAGGACAGAGGCTGCTTCACACGTGTTAGACCTGCCTTGTGAGAAAGTATGAACAGGAACGCCAGCGTTGAGTTTGAACTCCAGGAAGCCGTGCAGGGGCTCAGTAGTGACCTCATACACGATCGCCCCTCCTTCAGGGTCTAGTGAGAGCAGCTCCTTCTTCGATATCACATTGGTGACCTAAGGATGAAGACTTTGGTTACCATGATGACAAGCGCAAGGACAGCTTTATCAGTCCATTCTTAATGACATTGCTGATGTCCAGTAGGGGGCGCACATGTGGCGCTATCGAACATCCTTGTTCTCAGTCACAGCTCCCACAGGAACACGTCCAGTCACTGGGTTCGATTTAAGTAATCTGTTACCTGACTTTGTTCAAGAAGTGAGGTCATTATTTTAATCAGGTTGTTTGATAAGAAACAGGAGCCGAATGCCCCCTGAAAATACCCCCCATGAGGAACGTGATGGGCACCCTTCGACTTTGATTCAGGCAGTCATAGTGGCGCAACTGAGCTCCGCAGGTTTTCCTTTATAGGAGTTTTGCTGGGGCTGATGGACTAACTGTTTGCAAAGACAATGTTCAAATTATTGAGGAGTTTATAAGATGTTTAGGCAGCATATAACAAAGAAAATAGCACTCTGGCGGGTACCTTATTATCTACGTACTCCAGCCATTGCAAGCCCAAGTTGGTGACAACCCGCGGGGCGCCATCCATCTCAGAAACAGCATCAATATTCTGGGGAGGCAGCAGAAAGCATGTTCGGCACAGGGTGGAGAAAAGTGATGGGAGGCAATCTGAATGGGCTGGTATATTTATAATCATTTCGAAGGCAGATTGACTGTTATCCGCAGGTCCACGAGTTGCACAAAAGACACCTTATTACATGTTCATGGTGCAATGCATCTTAACAATACAAAGCTTCTAACATTACAAAGTGACTCTCAGCACCCCTGACTGCATAAATGGAAGACGGAGGACATTTTGCAGGATGATTTGTGACTAAGGTGCGACAGCCTGTAAGTATCCAGAGAGACTAGCGCATTATAAGTGGATGACACTGGAAAGAGACATTAATCCCACACCATAAAAAGAAAACAGAAGCACTCTGGCAGAGGGCAAATTTCAGTCGTCTGTGTCATGAAGATGTAGCTAATGACACCCAGATCTGCAGTGCATCTGCAATATGTTCATGTGCATCTA
Organism: Arapaima gigas; assembly: GCA_900497675.1. Taxonomy (NCBI): domain Eukaryota; kingdom Metazoa; phylum Chordata; class Actinopteri; order Osteoglossiformes; family Osteoglossidae; genus Arapaima; species Arapaima gigas. The sequence continues at coordinate 512,206 of UFQX01000079.1, forward strand.
TTTACAATCTGTGATAAATAGTAGGTTACAAATCGCTGAATTAAAATCAGTTAGCAATGAATTCACACATTCACACATTCATATGAGACAAACTCACCCTCCTTCTCATCATTTCTCTCACCTTCCTCGGTTCAAGTGCCATATCCAGCAAGTCAGTGTCATCAAAGGTGACGTGCTCATTGTCATGGTCATGGTGGATGTGGTTCTGGGCAGTGTTACTCAAGCTGTCGATGCCCCTTTGAACAGTGGAAGTAGAGCGCGCTTCCTTCTCAAGGCTGGAGGGAGAGGAACCTTCCTAGAAAGAACCAAAAAGAACCTGAAAAGTCTCTGAATTCATAAATACCTGAACTCCTTTGTCTCTAAAATGTTGCCAAGGAAGCAGCTTTTCAAACTTTTTCCCTTCAAATGTGTTAAGACAGTCACGTTCGTAGGTTAAGGGTTTACCTCGAATTCTGGGGCAGTCGTCCTCGCTCTTCTCCGGACCTGCTTTTCTGAAATGGTGCCTAGTGGTGCAGGGCCTTGACTGGGCTGAAATGTAAAGTGTAAGAGTGACCTGAGCAACACACCGAAAACTGCTCCTGTGTTTTTATTTTCACACTTCGGTCACGAAGTTGACGGAGCAGAAGATCTAATTTATAAAAACCAGCCTGAGTCTGTTGTCCAGATCAGCAAAGAATTAGAGTGTCTTGTATCATTGACAGCAACATGAAACTGTCATTATATTGTCAATGTGCTCAATGAATATTGATGCTAATTTTCACTGTATAGATCAATGTATAAAAGACTAAATCAGTGGTGCACAGCTGAAACATGAAGACTTTTGGTAACAAGTGTAATTGTATTTACCCGAGCAGATCATTCTCTCACATTTTGCTCACGCAGCCTTACCTCACCAGGTCCAATGGACCAACCGAAATCATTTAGCTGCTTCTCCTCTGGGTTGGTTTGGACATACTGGATGCTGCTGGGCATCAGCTCAGCTTGAGAGAAGTCATGAATGCCTCTCCCTGAAATGTAGACAAAAATCACAGTGTGAATGAAACTGATGGACTAGATCAGGACAACTATGTATTTACAGTGGCACCTCCTGTTACAAAAGTTAGATATTTTTGAAATAATATTTTTCTGTTGACCAATTTTAACAGCTTTTTTTAACTTAGCCATTTTCTAAAATTTGTTGTGGTTGTAGAAATCAGCTGATAATTCGTGGTAAAATTGATAGAAATGAATCGGTCAACAATCTGCATTGAATGGGAATTTGTAAAAACAACAATTTGTTTTGGTTACTGTTACGTGTCTGTGTTGCTCCGGTTGTTTGGCGGTTGTTTTTCTGTTTTTCCCCCTGTCTCTTCTGTTCTGTGTCACAGGTGGTTTGCTCCATCTGTCAATCATCATCAATCAACCTATCGGAATGTGCCATCCAATGACCTGGGGGCGGGCTTACCCCTTGATAAGAAGCACTGCGACACCCCAAAAGCTGGCTTTTTGGCTCACTCGTTCGATTGCTGTTTGCTACGTGTATTTGACTTTGTTATATTGTTACGTGTGACTTCTGGTTTGACTTTGTTTTGGCTTAAGGATTCTGGTTTTGGATAGTGGATTTTGGTTTAGTCAACGGTGTAAATAGTCACACATTTGATGTCACGTTGTTCACTAGATTGTTGGCTTGGATTGAGAACAGGCTAGTATGTGCGCGCACCTACACTGAACTTCACGTAGGGTTGTACGTACTGTTAGACACATTAGGTAAGTGGGCGGGTGCCAACCCCTGTATTTTCTGTGTTAGTTTAGACTAGCGTAGTTAGGTAGATATTTATTTTTTTTCACTATGTTAGGAAGAGGTAAGACACTCAAAATACAGATCAGGTTAGTGGAAACTTTTTGTTTCTTTCTTTGCTTAGGCACCGTCCAAGTTCTCTATCCTGGTTAGCACCTTTGTTTGTATATATTTGTATCTTGTATCACGTGTGCCTTGTATCAACCACTGAACAAATTATAAACCACCCATTTCACTATTTTTGTGTGGGCTGCTTGTTGTTTATGCTCCCACTCCACCACCCTAGACAGGAGCCAGTAGTGGGGGCGTAACAGTTACTTAAAGATTTTAAAGGAAATTTTTAGTTAGTTCAGACAGTTTTAATTTTAGGATGGTTTAAAGAAAATCAAACAAAACTGCATTACAAAGTAAATTTTTAATTTGTTATAGCTAGATCCAAGACTTTTGTAGCTTAATCCTTAAATAATCTACATCTCTGTTGCTTTTCCTCATTGTCCCTTTGGAACTGAGTGATTTACAAACAGACCTCCAGCCCTAACTATGTTCATAAACTGAGGAGCCACAGTGCAGATGCATAGTTTAATAAGTGGCCTTATTATAAATGGCACTAAGATTTGCATTATCCTCCTAATAGAGGAACGAGAGAATGAAGAAACAATGTCTGTTAGTACCTGTCAATCAAATTTTGACATTAATGCCAGTTCTTCTGTATATGTTTTATTATACATTACGTGTTTAATTCACTGTGGCCTAAATGCATTTTATAATACGTAAATTACCTTTAATGTACTAAAATTCAGTGGTTTGTGTGCCACTTTAGAATACCTTTGGATGTTCTCCACTGTACCTGTAGTCCACCCATGTTTGTATTTTGAACAATATACTGTTTCTTGTGAATATTTGAAGCTAAATTCCAAAAAAAAGCAATTGAGGTCAAATATGAAGACCCAGTGGAAACCACCTACTAACACACAGGTACGGTTTCTGTTCCCACAAAATAATGGCTCCTGAATAAGGTGTCATTACCAAAATATGTGCAGTAGAGAAAGGGCTATAGAACTGACATCCTTGAGGTACTTTTTTAACTTCGGCAAGGATCTCTCTGGAAGGACTGCAGATGCCAGCCACATAATTATAGAAAACACACACGATCCTCCAGAACACGATGACCAAAGGAGCTGAAGAAAGTAAATTGCCATTTCAAGGAGAGTGCAATGAATCTCGCTCCTCATCAAAAGGGGACTGAGGGACAGGCGCAGATGTTTCTTCTGGGCAGATGTGGGTTTTACCCCACATTATCATAACTGCTGCAGCACTTACTGAAACTTGTTTTTTTCATCAGAATCATTTATTTTGTGTGAGAAGATGTTGAAGTATGAAAAAGGACTTTGCAAAGTTGCCCTAAGAGACGTTTATTCCTTTTACACTAGTGCAGATTAATGCTTAATAGAGACTTCTGTGGAACACAGTAGGTTAAAAATACCGCCTTTGTGAGTTGGCTAGATTCTCTATCCCTGCAAGGCTTTCAGGGACATGTTAAACTGGCTTTATTTTAGAGTCTTATGCTGTTAATCTGCAAAACCACAGATTCTATTTTATTGTGCATTTTTGGGGAGAGAGAGTATCTCTTTTGTTAATATCCAAGGAGGTCAATTAAATAATCTGAGCTCGAAATACAGCCAGAGCAGACTGGAAGAAAAAAGTTCCCAAAAGTCCCAAACGTTCCCATTGTATATGTTGTTGGGAGATACGACCTTGATTTTTATCTTTTTGAGCTTGTTAAAGGTTTGTTTGTATTACAGTCTCAAGAATCAAGGTGAACTGTGTCTATTTATGTATCTGTTGATTTCTGGATCAGCACTGCAGACACTTCAAGGTTCAAGGTTCACTTTACAGATGCACCAAGGAACAAAATGTAGTTTCTCCTGGATCTGTACTGGTGCACAGTACATTAAAAAGACAAAAGAAGGACAACAGATGAAAAATAGGACACAGACTAACTGAGGTAGTAGACAAATAGCCAAATAAATAAATAGATAAGAAGATAATGAATAGATAAATAAATGGATAAGCACATTGGTGCAGGCAGTGAAACAGTCGGTAGTGATGGTGGTGATGATACGTCGGATGTGGTCGGTGGTGGTGGCGGCGACCAGTTCCTATGCTGTCCAGAAATAAGCAGTGTGACAGCCTGTGGGAAGAGCTTTTCCTGAGCCTACTGCTTGGGCCTGGAGAAGCTTCTGTGTGCTAGCATGCCACCAACCTAGTTCTAGAAAAAAGTCAATTGGACTGCCACGCTAATGCCTTAAAATGCAATGAGGTAACTATAGAAATGAACCTTTTCCTGAAACATGACTTTAATTTTCTCAGGTGCTATTTGCATATTTGTGTTCCTCACCTGGTTTCTTTCTGTACTTCTGTGACCATGCTGGGTGGTAATAGCTCCCAGTACAATTACACGTCCACCACCATAATAGCTCAGTGAGGGTTGAAAGCATCTTTCTGGTTTCTCCAAAAATAAACCCTGTCCGGATGCAGGAAAATGAATAAAAGATGACTCTGCAGACCATATTACTTTTGTCCATTGCTCAGGAATCCAGGTTTTGTGTTCATTACTCCTGCTTGCTCAATACCGCACACTGGCGTTACAGTAGGTACAGGTTGTTTCAGAATAATAAACAAATACTAGCTTTGTGAACCATCAAAAGTTCCTCTTTTGTTTGAACTGGGTCACAGAGGTTTTTGTTCAGTTACACAGTGTTCTTCAAAGCCTTTGTCTTTAGCTTTATGCAACACTGCTGTTAAGTGTCTCTTCTTGTCAGCGAGATTAGAGTTGAAATTACTGATGCTCTTTTTTGGCTGCAGTCTTTTAGTTGTTTTGGCATTTGTTGTCAGCATTTTCAACACCATTTCCTGAGTTACATGAAATAAGTTTGCAGCTTCATGACCGATTCACCTACAGTTCTGCCACTATTTGCTTTTCCAGCCTCTCCTAATCATCTCCTTGTGCTCCAGCAATTTAAATATGGATTTCTAGAATTCTTTTATTTCAGGAGTTGGAAGTATTACACAGATGGATGGATGCTTGCGTTCGATCCTTTAGGGCTTGGAGTCTGCTTGAGGGCTCTTTGAGCAAGGTTGTTGAGCCCTCCTGTTGGGACTCTTTAAATAACATATAGGCAAAGGTGGCGTGGTCATGGGTTTACGAAAACGGAGCCTTCAGGGTGGGAGTTGATGGATGCTTATATACATGCACATATGATTGACGGTGGGGTTCAGCCAGAGGTTTGGTTTGATACTTCCCTCCTGAAATTATGTTTTACACAAGGTTCAAGTTTGACACACAGGTAAACCATACCAAACATATCTTACCTGTAACTTTCCTGCTATTCTTGATTTTGATTGTTCTTTCTGTTCTTCTCATATGTGGTTTTGAATATTTTGTCTACTCCTGAATGCATCTTTGTTCATAGTGAAATACTTACAGTGGAGTGTATTTAAGGTATTGATGTTAAGTCTGGGTAATAATTCATTGTGTGCTTGTCCATATGGGAGAGAAACACCTGGTGAATATACTCTCTGCAGGAGGCCCGGTCGGGCTGCCCTGTCTGCACGGTTCACCAACTCTTTGGGCTGGCTGTTCTGGTCAGTGACTGACAGCTTCAGACCTGTGATCTTCCTCACTGACCATTTGTCAGACACCAGTACTTCATTCATTTGTATGGGGAAGCTGGAGCTCTGCTGAGCAAAAGGCCACCATCAAGATGTGTGTACTACATCTGCTCAAATATTGACCATACTGACAAGACTTTACATTCTAGCAATGTACTTTTGATGAATTACAACAAAATAATAATTAAAATGAGTGTTATGCTTCATGATGTTCAAGTTATTGGACAGCTAATACTGAATAGGTAAGAGGGGTCATCTATGGTGGTGTCTATGCTATACAAACATACATTTTAAAATCAAGACAGTCAAAGAATTTTTTTAAGACAATTCACAATTCAGTTAAAACCCATTAGTCCAAATAGTGCTAGAATAAAAAAAAATCAGCTAGCAGCAGTGCACACTGATAGAGAATTACTGCTCAGTGATTTTTGCAGAATTTACTCTCCTGTCTTCTTTTTTGGGCCTATATTCTACAAACTTGGAAAAAAAAACCTTGTACCTTTTCATCAGCATATTAAGCAACTGAACACAACTGAAAAATCATTAACCAAACCAGAATTAAGCTTAAAAATGAATTGTCTGGTCAAGATGAGTCCCTACATCCCTGCAAACTGTTGCAGAGGAGCTTGGAAGATGTTGGCTGATTTATTGCTCATACTTAATACCCTAATTCCTCATGGGAAAAAAATGGCTTCCAGCAAATGGTCTGAAACTTTTTATTGGTACTGTCACCCAGATTTGTGCCTACACCCTTTAAATGTCAATCTGAAATTTGTACTGGTGTCCTGGAGATTTCAAATTATCTCCTGAGTTGAGGAAATTAACACAAAAACACTGTTTTTAGATGCTGTTTGAATGTATTTGTGTAGAAGGCTGTGTGAAAAGGACTGGAGAGGACGGTTATCGGACCTGCAGAGAGCTGAAGGTCTTGGTTGGCGTCCAGTTGTGGGTTGTTGCCCTTTCTGATGTCCGATGCAGAGCTGTTGGACAAGACTCCTCCTTCCTTCAGTGGCTCTGAGGAGAACCGTCGTTTTCTCTTCTTGCCTGTTTAAAACCAGAAGTAAAACGTGAAACGTTCATGTGTACTTCTCACAAACCAAACATTAAAACAGCTTATTGTACTCGAGTGGTTCTGAAGGAGTACTGGCTGGTTTGTCTATAGGATGGTTTTTCCGGCTGAATTGTTAATGAACCTGTCTTTATTCAGCTGTTTTTTCACACGACTCTAACTGAAGCCATTTGCTGAGGACTGGCTACGTTTTATGTGTTAAATTGAACTTCCATTGACACATATCTGTTAAAGTGGCAATATTTAAAAAAAAAAAAAAAACAGTTGCAGGTGCACTGATGCTGATTAAAAAAAATTGTATTAATAGCTTGAGAAGCTTGAAATGAATTAGAACTGAGCTTAAATAAAGGATGGCTTAAATTATTTACTTGATCAAAGCCTAAAACTGACTAAAATTAAATTAAACCAAGCCAACAACTTGTTCCATTACTGAAAGGGCAAAGAAATTTTGAAGATGTTTTTTCTCATTTTGTGCATAATCATAAATGTTCCATTACTTAATCAAACTGTCACATTATTTTAACCGTATCATTACTTTTTACTTTAATATTACACTAACAGTCTCACTGATTCAGCCAGCAGCAGAGTCCAGGACAATTCATTACAAAATCCTTCAAAACAACAAATTATACACACAGGGGTTTGTAGAAAAAAGACTAAAAGCTTCTGTATTAGAACCTAGTGGAAAATAACAGTTATTAAACACTTTCATGTTATTGATTGACGTCATATTTTAAGCTTTCTTGTGCATTTAATCTACGTACGTTCTACTAGCCTCAACTGGTGTGTAATATAACAAATCAATACATTTCACATTCATCTTAAATTTAAAGAATGTGGGCTGAACTCAGGAATTATGAACCTGAAAATAGAGCAGTTTTGAAGCTTGTCTCACTTAATTAAAAAGCACACATGGCAATAAGATAAATGGCAAAGCACTGGCCCAAGATAACACTCATCAATTCCAGTGTAAGATGAACTTGTGGCCTTATTAGAGCAGAAGATAGATTCTCTCTGTTGGCAGATACATTTAGGTAGGACAGTGACACATCTCTTGGGCCCACCGAAAAATGACTGCTTGGCAACGGCGGAGACGGATTTCCTCCCTTGAGCATCCAGGTCCAGCATGTTCTGGAAGGAGTTAGTGATGACCTCCTTATGGTTCCCTTTCAAAGGGATGTCCTTCACAGAAATGAGTGGCCCTGTCTCCTCTGTGGGCTGAATAGAATAAAATAAAATAAAATAAAATAAAATAAAATATTAGTATGTTACTGCTGATAGAAATCATGATAAAAATGTAAATGCTGTGACAAAGGAACTGATCCCCAACTGAAGGTGTTAAACACAGACAAAGTATCTACATAACATGGACACACATTACTCAGTTTAGTTTTTGAAGGTGGTGAGAAATATGAGCATTATAAAATCCTAAAAGATGGTCATTTCAGAAATAGCCAGGGATACAAAGAATTTATTCTTTGTTAACTTTCCGGTTGTAATATTCTTGTTCGGTGAAAATAATTACAACCTTTTCTTAACTGCGCCATCACCCAATGCTCAATCCTCTTGCTAACCATAAACATAATAAAATAATTTATATAAATGATCCCAAAATTGTAATAGCCATAACTGCACAGATGGCCATTTGAACACTTACATTATTTTTACAAATTCAAAAAAGTATTGTAATAAGTGAAATGTTAAGGCCCTGCTAACTTGCTCAGTCTGATGCTGGCTGGCTCATTAAAACTCAGGCTCATAATGTACACTTTGATTCAAAGGCCATAAGATGCTGCACAAAAATACCTGCCGTGTGTCAGATTTCAATGAACCGTGCGTACTGTAGATGCTCAGACTTGTGGTCACGGCAAAAAAAAGCACGATCACAGAGAAAAGAGCAGACTTAATCCTGCCTACCTGCATTTTGCTGTGTACAGTAACCTCAGGTTTTGGCCCCTTTACTGAAGTGACTGTGACACTGCACATCTGGTTGTCGAGGCAGTTGTTGTCCTCGTCACAGAGAGTGAAGTGGAACGTGTCATTTAGAGGCAAACTGTTGATCTTCGACGAAGCCGTGTACCTATAATGATACACAACATAATGTGGCCATTTCTCTGAGCAGCAGCTGAAGAAAGTGCCATGGCAACAGCCACTGGGTAAGCATATCAGCATCGAGCTGGTTTTGGTGGTGTTGATGATGGTGAAGTCTTATATACAAATGGCCTTTGGCACATATGGTATACAAATGTCAAATACAAACGGCCTTTGATCCAAGGAACTTAAAGCACTTTAGAGAACGGGATTAATTCATCCTTTCCAGATCATTAAGCGGCACCCATTTCTTATCATTTGCTGCCTTCTGGTAATCAACATTTGGGGATTAAGAAGAATGCATTAGACAGATGTCAAAGCACTCAGTGACGCAGTAAGAACATGCTTTGTCAGTAAACGTAGCCGTTTTAGACGAGATGGCCAAACAACACGTCTTTTGTTTTGCTGAGATATCTAAAAGCCGTCGTGGTTCCGTCCGGACTCAATCCCTTTACTTTGCTTTGTGCAGAAGCTGAACGGCGGAGGGTAGCAAAGCACACAAAAAGCACATGGCAAAAAGGTCCGTCCCGAAACGCCGCTTTAATCTAAACAATATTAATGGACCATTGTGTATTTCAGTAAAAATACTCCACAGTGCACGCATCACCAACCTGTTAGGTTTACTCTGAGCAAATGGTTCACTTTGGAAAGCATACTGGATAATCCTTACAGCAGCTTTTATGTGTACGGCTGCCAGCAACAGATATTGGAGAAACAGCTTCAAAACTCAGTCGCAATTCCCAAATAAAACTGCCAAGTTCAAACTTTTCGGTGTAATAAGCAGCAGTCATGGGTAAGAAAAGCCCCCCACCGACACAGAGAAATTATACAGTACCAAATCCTGTTTTGGTTGACATCTTCCATAGTGAATGAGGAGTTCTCTCTCAGTTCCCTGTGGTGCGACACTGAGTTGCTGTGGGTAAGGATGCCATGCTTGGGTACTGAAGCCAGCTTGAAACTGATCTTGTCATCTGGAACTTTGTTGTCCTAAAATTTGTGAAATTGGTATTGTCAGTACATCTGCTAAGGGAGACAGTCAATTGGATTATTATGTAATTTGGCTGTAAACTTGGCTCATTAAAGACTTTTACATGTGTTTCTGGTTCAGGGGAACATTAGACATGGGATTTCAGGAGGCCATTTCCTGAAAGGAATGAAACACCAAAGACAGACACCCTGTTGGATCATTTTTGTAGTCACACACAGTAGAAACGACAACTCTTCTTTCTATTCCTCCCTTTTTTTAGCTGAAGGAGCTGCAAAGATTGGTCACACCCAACCATCCAGTACAGTATTGTTGCATAACATGTAGCCTTGATAACTGCCCGTGGAAACAGTACCTCTTGTATTAGAAATGTAAAAATGTTGCCTGCATCTTGAACAGTAAACTTTTTTTCTGTATTCCACACTATAAAAGCATGTGTTGCCTTAAACAAAAGCACTTCATTATCTAAATAACAAAAGTGGAAAAGCTCACCACATAAGTCAGGTGTGTGCAGTTTATCAGGGTGCTGCTTTTTTCTGATAAATCCACAGACAGCAACATGTTCAGGTCCTGCTGGGGTCCACCAGCTCCTTTACCAACAGTGAGAACCTTGATCTTCACTGTCGTCAAAGCCACGTACAAGTCGTGGGTCATGACGAAGGTCATTGAGTCATCCTCGGTGTCGCCTCCTCCGTGCTGATACTGCAAGCCGTTCTCTTTGATGTCGTAAAATGTGAACGTGTTGTCTGCAACATAAATGGAATAGCACGTGATGCTACATGTCTTTCCGAGTTTTTACATTCTCAATTTTCAGTGGGATTTTTACAAACAAATCACCATTTTACTGATTTACAGAAGCATTTTGGATACCTTGCGCTAGGTTTCATCAGCAATTGTCCTGCTGGGATTGGTCTCTCTAGCCATTGGTCAGGTTCATATACACCCTCAAAACCAGTACACCACCTGCTGCCCCTATTCCTTCTGAATTCACCAAATTCTCTCTCTGTCTCAGTTGTGTAACATTCTACGTTGCTCACTTTCAGCTGCTTCTGTCTGGCCATCGGGGTGAGCTCTCAGTAGGGTTCCACGAAGTGGTGCTTCAACTACCTCAAACCGAAGTCTGTCTGGGTTCATATCCAAATCAATCCCAGCCAGGTGTCTCCCACCTGCAAGATAGAAAAGGCAAACTATAGTCCTTTTGCTGGCTATGGTTTAAATGTATATCATAAATACTTCAGACCGAAATCTAGGCCATTGTCAGAAATGTGCCACATCGGCATAAAAACTTTACCTATGGTATTAAATACAACAGTCAAGTAATCCTCATGCAGAGACCAGTAACTTATGCTATTTTTTGCTTTGGGATGAAAGCATAAGGGTTATTTTTCTCATATCAAAGGCAAAAATGTGGAGTGAAGATCTTAAAAGTATGTTTTTGAGAAAAAGGGGATGTGTGAGGGCAGGGTTACATTATACATTCCTTTATATAAATTCTAAAACCATGGTTTGGGAAAATACAAAACAAAAACAAAACTGAAAATGAAGACACATCAAAGACAACCCAGAACTCAGCTAACTTGGCTGTCTTACCTACAGGAGCGCTGCCACCCAGGTTCACCTCCAGCACTGAATCCAAGACCATAAAGCCTGGAGGCCTTGAGCCACTGGCCAACAAGTCAATAATCAAGTCCATCTCTGGTGTGGTGTGATTCCCATTAGACACTGAAACAAGCATACTTGTACTCTCACTGACCATCACTGATAATAAAAGATGCTCCAGTTGTACTCTTACACATACAACCTGAAGTTATTATATTTAGTCTTCAAGAAGGTCAGCTGATTGAAAGTGTACAGGATATTATCTTGTGGATGTTCTGAATCAAACTGTTCCCTTTCTCCTTGAAAGTACGAACAGAATAGGTTTAAGCAAATTTAAACTCTGTGCCGAAAGCAGCTTTTGTCACTGTGTTGTAACTGTTAGAATTTATTGATGTCTCCCATTGTGCATGAGTAATTAAACTATCTACAATGTACAATAGGTTTGTCTTGAAGATAGTTCTTTTAAAATAATCTTCCAACTGTATCCATAATGGGTCCCATGCTGTTGTGGGTAACACTCATTTTTCAGGTTACAGCGGTAAAGTTCTGATGGCTCACCTGAAAAGGAGCACCTGTGCAGTTCTGGCACATAACATGGCCCAGGAGGGGGACGGTAGAAAACCAAACCATTGTTGATGTCTGCTTGAGTGAAGGAGGATACTGGGACATGGGGTTTATCTTTATGTTCAACGGTACCTGCAATGAATAGAAAAAAAAATATCACAACAGGATCTAATGATCTGGAATGAAACACTTGTATCATTACTCTACACTGCACATATTCACAAGCCTGAGGGCAATTTAATGACATTTACTATACGTAGAATTTATTCAAATCAATTTATTTGAAGGAAATTTGGAGAACTTGGAGACAAAATTGGGGAAAAAAATCTCCAGAGCAATTATAAACTAATTTCCTGTAAAATTTGATCGACTTTCGCATAACTGATAGAACAATTTTTCTTCGGTGACAAATTACAACTTGCATCTTGTTTATTACCATGTCTGCTCAGTCAGACATGGGCCTGCACTGCCTGCAGACTGTAACATGATGTGTAATGGAATTAGCCCTCATGCTGAGGAACTGAACGTCCTGGGCTTTGCTCCCTGTGTGGAGGGTATGAGCTGAGGGATTTTGAAACTTTAGAGGCCTGGCTCCTGAAATTTCATTACTGAGAGCAATGTTTATTTCTCCAAAAAAATTCAGTCCCCTTTGTGCATTATTATTGATGATTCATTCACTAAAAGCTAAATTCTTTTCTCTAAATTAGCTTATAATGTTAGATTTTTATGCTAAGAACCCTACAGTTGTTTTCCCAATTACAGATGTGAGTCATTGTCACTGGAGCAGTTCAGTTTACTGAAGGATACTGTGACAAGTGGTTGGATTCAAATGTGGGTCCTCAAGCACAAGGTGATGGTGCAAACCACAGCACTGCCAAAATTCTTACGTTCTCCACCGGTGTTGTCTTAGTACACTGTCCTACCTTGTTCTTGTGCTAGAGGTTTTGTGACACTGTAGACAAGCTTTTCACTGGGAACTTCTGTGTCCGTGAAGAAGAGCACAGAGGGCAGAATCTTTGTGACACTGTCACTAAAGGCCTGTGATGGAAAAATGGGACAGACTGGAGACATGGCTTTTGCAGCATGCCTTGAAAGATATGTTTTCACAGGTGCTGTTGGACAGACAAACACCACAGAGAGTGATGCCTGTGCTGGTGGCAATAAAGTGCAAAGAGAAAAAAACAAAAAATACATCACCAAAATTTATCACCCTTACGTCAAAAATGTGTGAAGTGTCTCTTCTATAATTTATTATTAATTTTTTTACATTTTTATTCACTCACATATAACAGCTCTCTTTTGAATGAACACACAGATAGCACTGACAGTAAAATGTACACTGGCTGTAGTGGCATACACACAATAATAACTAAACATCTATCCATCCATCTACCTTTGTTATCTGCCACCAAGTGTGTGCATGTGGTTGGAGTGAGAAAATCCACGAGTGTCTCTACCTAATGCGCCGCACATGAAATGACTACATGCTACTTTCCCAAATGTCATTGGAGACTGAATTTTTATTTTTTAAATCAGTAAGTAGATACTTAGTAGGAGTTTGATGAACTTGACTGTTCAAAAACCTGAGTGAGAAGCACCTGTACCTGTGGCCTGAAAAATAAAGCTGTGCATAAAGAACAAACAAGCAAATGAGAAAAACAAACAGACAAACAGAGTTTGAGCTTTACAGATGTAGATATTATTAGATGTTATGTCCCATGCTTACTGTGATCTGCATGTTGCATTCTGGAGAAGGCTGGGGGACACCAGGAGAAAATAGGAGGACTCTGATGGTGATTGTGTGAAACACGGCCAAGCTGTCCGGAGAACCTTCACTCGATACCTGCAGCCATCAATATTATTTAACATCTAAGACACGGTTAGAATTAATTTTACTATTACATTAAATAGAATGTCAGTGCAACGGCCAGGTCACGTATGCCTATTTTCACTGTGCCCTGAGGAAGCGAGATAAGAGATGTTGATGTGAATTGAGTTTCTTACATAAGCTTATGTTCAAGTCATGATGCTTATTTTCTTGTTATGTCTCTCAGGGGGATGCTGTTCAATTGGTGTCTTGGTTTTAAAATGACATTTCGCTGAAAAATGGACTATTAAAATGAAAAATTGTTTCTTGCTCCCAGGACTCTCATAGGTAAAAGAAAAAGTGTGGCCACAACCACAAAGCCATTTCCTTTACATTAAAACCTGTAGTGTTTACTGCCTTCTCCTCCTGTCACATGTTGCTTTGAATTGGGATTGCCAAGTTATCAGTTTTTAAAGATGACGTGAATTGCTTCTATGAATTTTGAACTCATCGGATCATATCTCAATATGTTTTGCTTTCCAACAAAACTTCTTTGCTCTGGCTTTTCAGAGGATCCCTTGAACTGCAAAAACCTTAAAGGTAGTTTCATTTAAAGTACATTAAAGAGGCCCACGAAGCTTTGTGGTTAACAGCGAGGTAACAGTCTTCATTTTGTTGCAGGGATTAGCAAATTCTCATGAATTTGTTACATCGAGAGTCGAAAACACCTGCAGGATATAATAGGGACCGGTAAATAAAGCTTGGATGCTGTTCTTGATGCTAGATAGCATTTATTATACCTGAATAAAGTTCTTTGGATGTGTGAGTCTTTTACATTTTCCTGAGAATTGCTAACAAGCTCTATTTGGTTGTGACGTGAGACTGGGCAAAACAACAGTCTAGTTATTTTCAGATGCACATTGAAACGGGTCCAGCAGGTGCTTCAAAGCCTGGGGCAGGGCTATTGTTTGGCATTGGTGCTTCATGCAGCCTTATGTCCTTCATACACATGCTCTCACCTGGAACTGAACTTCATCGTTCTCTGCGCCCGGGCCAGAGTGCCAGTACCACACGTGGCCCTCATCAATGTCCCGCTGAGTGAAGGATGTGATCACCATGGCTGCTGTGGCAGCCCTCCTATTGGGCAGGTGCTGCTTTCCATGAGGGGGTCCACTGACTGAATGGGGCAACAGGAGAAGTACTTCACCTATAACACAGAGATCCCTCAATGTATAGTTATTACACACCTATATAAGCATACAACTGTCAATATATTCACAATTTGCATGCAGACAATACAGAAAACATGGGGGTGAAAGTTGTCTGCTGCCAGCCAACCACCATCTCCGTATAAATTTCTGTTTGCATTTATATATCCCCTATTTTTCAAAGTAACAATGGAAGGGGTATGTTTTGTCTGTCAGCTTTGACAAAAAATGTTGCTTTTTACTGATTCACGTGTTTTCAGCTAAATATCAACATTTAACCACATGGAGAAACACATGCACTACAAAGAAGAAAATCCCACAGGGGTATGTACCATATCTGGGGTTTTCGTTAGATGGGACAATGGAATAAAGAATCTGGGAATTGCTGGAACCCTTGAATTCAGCTTTTAGGTGGTATTTGGTGAACTGCGTCATGCCTCCTTCAGTCACCCAGGCTGGGATGAAGGAGGATACGTGAGGAGGTTCTGAATCCTGTGGAACAGACAAAGACCCCAAGCAGGTTGAACATCATTTAAGCAAAGTGATGCATGTTCTAGGTTCTGGAACAATTGAATGTGGGTTGAGGGCCATATCCAAAAATACTTCTAAACAAAATCATGTATAAAATATTTAAAGTATAGACTGAGAAGATTTGGGTGTGTATGTTTGTGGGCGAGAGGGGGGTTGGAGAACAGAAAAAAGACAATGTCAGCAATGTGGTCCTTTTCCTCTCCATCTAAAGGTAAGAGAGAATGCAGCATCCTGTCAAGAGCAGTGAGACAGCATCTATGTATCTTCATAACATGAGTTCATGGGTTTAATTAAACTGCTTCCCTAACAAAAGATCCAGTCATTGTGCAGAGAAGATAAAGCATGGTGTCACAGCAGCACCATTTGGGAGCAAGGATGACCAGCATCATGAATTGAGATACATATCAATGACAAAACAGACTGGGTTCCCCCATGTTCAAAAAAAGTCCTTTGGAGTCAGCGAACATCTCCAGGAAACATCCTCCGTGGCTGTGTTACAGCACTCCTACCTGCTACACAGTTTTGCTTATGGCTAAAAAAACACGTTAAAAAAGCACTAAAGAGCCGCACACAATCTGATGGCCTCGTAATCACAGCAATGCTTTACTTGTTAGACTTCTTCACTTTTCACTTTTAAATTTGTGGCTTTTACCAGTGTAATTTCAAACTTAAAAAAAAACAAACTGTTACTAAAAACATTTTAACTTGTAAGAACTGTCCGTTTCAGAACAATGCAGTCAGCATTTTATTCTGGGGAAGGAAAGTCTTGCTTATCTCAGTACCTTTCGTTATCCATAGAGATTCCATACATCTCTCACACACACACACACACACACATATAGTTGTACAGAATAACAAAACAACATTTGGAAAAGGTCCAGTCTGGACTTTAATCTTGGATTAACTGTCAGGACAAATGAAAGGAAACTGCCTCAATGGTGACCGCAAGGGTTTCCAAGGAAACATTCAAACTGCTGCAAGAAGAACAAAGTCAGTCACGGCATCATTAAAGTGCAGTTACTGCATGGTTCAATCTAATAGGAATCTCTGAAGATGACTTTCATCAGGCAGGAACTGGTGCCCGTATGCCAGTAAAGCTCAGTACAGATCTCCTTATGTTGGAGTTAGTGCCCAGATGTGAGCATTCCCTTTGTGGGACCACCATACATTTGTGTGGCTTTCTGAGTTCTGACGCACAAACTTCAGACAAGGACAGTAGTGAAAACCTGACAACCCTGTGAAAGCAAAATTTTATTAATTATAAACAGAAAAAAACTCCCTGAAGACTCAAGCGAGAGGACTTCAGATAATATTTGATCGTTATATTTTTATAGCTGCTCATAGATATTTTCATAACGTCTTGACGGCAGTAGAGCTTTATGTATATGTTTACTACCTGACTGACTGTATGATTAATAGGGCATTTATCTGTAATCACTCTATGGCACCACAAGGATAAAATGTCAGAAGAAATCATTAGTGCTGAGCCAAAAGTTCACGAAACTGTTAAAATATGCAAAGGAGGGACATTAATTATTCCCACAGGAACTACTGAAAACAACTGTTTGCACAACTTCTTACACTACAGCGTCCTTCTCCTTACCTGCTTTGCCACACTGATGCTGAAGAGCAGGTTCAGGTAGCTATTCCCATCATTGACCAGCAGCAGCATCTGGTCCTGTGATGTGTCAGAGCCATCATGGACATAGCACAGCTGTCCCTGCCCCAACTCCAGCAGCTTGAAATGCCGCAATGTTTGGTTTTCACGTAGATGTGTCAGACGGCCATGTCGGGGAGGGTCCAGCACCAGGACCGTGACATCCTCAGGGTTGTCATTATCCTGGATTTGCAGCACCAACTGTGTGATAACTGCAGCCTCCCCACGGTTGACCATTAAAGGACGGTTGCTCAACACACATGGAGGCTAAGCAAGAAACAGATTGCTTCATAAACTCTGTTGGCAATCACACTTCCACACATTACAGTGTTGACTGTCGTTTCTCTTGAAGGGTAATGAGTATTTGCATAGCTTATGGCAAAGGAATGTCCTCAAATACCAGGGGATGTGGTAAACCAGATTAATTATATTTATTTACTGCATTATCTATTTGCATGACTCCTGGCAGAGATTAAAAGAGACCCTGTGAGCAAAAGAGCAGGAGCAGGAAGTCCTTTTCTGACAATTTTCTTTCTCTTCTTTTTCTTTCATAAAAGCCTGTAGTCTCTGTGCACCATTGAGAGGTGCATTCAACCACATGGTGCTTCCTTTCAGGGCCTCAAGCCAGCAAACCCAGTTTCTTGTGGCAAACCCATCGCCATGTTCCCTCCCTCGACTCAGCAGCAGCGAGTGCTGCCGGCCCCCCGGTGCATGCAGCCGGCCCTCCTGCGGCATCCAGCACTAAAATCACAGCCAAGGCTCCCATCTCCCTCCACTTCCAGTATTCTAGGCAGGAACATTAAATGTCGCTGTGCTGCATTAAATAGATGAGGTCACAGTCACAGCCAGGCCTCTCGAGATTGCAGATGAGACCACGGAAATCTAACAAAGAATTAAGCTGTACAAAGAAGAAAACAGCTTTACGTTACAATCTCTGCAAATACAAATCAGTACAGTGATGCTTAATGACTGTCAGCTTTGTGCTGTTAACTTTGTCTGATTCATGTTAAGAGGATATGGTTTTCCACAAGTCCCTGGTTGTGCTTGCTGTGCACGACAGCTTCCCTGCTCACTGACTCCTCACAGATGCATTCAGACAGCATAACAAGAGGGTGTAAAAGCTGGGTGTTCTGCTACACCTCCATCAAAAGTGGCTCATCCAGCAGTGTGGAGGTAAGAGGCGGAGCTGGCATGCATGCCCTGTACCTGCAGCGACACGGCCAAAATCATGATGGACCTGGGCGGCGACACGAGCTGTGGGGCCACCAAGCGCAGGGTCAGCTCTCCACTCCTGTGAAATGTACAAAAAGGTTAGCAGATCAGTCTTCAGGACAAACTTCAGATCTTGAACAAGAATTGCTAAGAGTAGCTTTCGCTCCTCACCTTTGTGCATCATGGTCTTTGTTAAAAGTTTAAATTAATTACTCTTGAATAATTGAATAATAGGGCTTTGTAAACCAAAAGTAAATTTTTCTGCAGCCCTAATTCTAGTTGGACAGAGAAACTTGCAGAAAGAAAAAGGAAGATACTAACAATCTGACATAGGAATCACACAACCTATGAGAAATTTTAACAGTTTTATTGACAGCTTTATTAACAACTCAGATAAAGTCCAGTTTGCAGTGTAAACAGAACCAGAGTTGACATGAAATTTATGCAACTTGTAGTTACATTTACACATACTGTACTTTCCATATTTCTATTTATTATTTTCCCTTTCCCCCAGGATGTATTACATGTTAGCAATAGTTATAGTGCTGCTTTTGAACTTGAAGGCCCCAAGTTCATATCCCACTTTCCCCTATAGAACCCTTGAGCCAGGCATTTATCCTAAATTAGTCCAGTAAAAATCCATACCAGAATGCACATACTTGTAAGTAGCTTAACATTATAAGTACCTGGGAAGAACAGCCCCCACTAGATAGATAGATAGATAGATAGATAGATGAATGGATGGAAAGACGAAATGCAAAAAATCTTCATTGAAGTCTTCCTAGGGACATTTATTTTATGCATTTAGCAGCTGTGCAATGATAACTATTTAGTTTTTAATTGACACCATCATTCAAAGTGCCTCACAATGCTTGGTAGGCTACACAGAACTTCCTCCAATCTTTCACTCATCTCTACAAAGAGAGCAGTGTAACACATTCATATGTATTTGCAATTTAAAGTGACCACTTCACTGGAAACACATGTGTCTGGACTAGGGAATCCATGTGAACACTGAAAGAACAAGCAAACCCTACACAAACGGAACACCAAATGATCCCACATCCAAATGCATAGCCCAGCTGCCATGAAATGCCTGCTCTACCCACAGTTTTACGTAGATTTATATAAAAGAATCACCTATGCTATAGAATAATAATCTATCAATTTTTCAGTACCACTCCTGAGCGAGACTTTCATTTCATGTAAAGCAGAACACCATTATGATACTTCTTGCTGAGAAAGTGTGGTTCCCATACAGAGCGAAAAAGGCTTTAGCTGGAGTGTAGCGCTGAATCATCAAAAGAAGCTCACCTTCTGCCCTTTTAATGTTAATTACAGCTTAAGGGTAAATGTCTGTGACCTAAAGGGGCTTCCAGGGTGGCATCAAGGGATTGACTGTCCTCTCGCCAGCGCTGACTACATTCCACTGCCCAAATTATGAGGTCCCTCTGAAGTGTTTTCTGGGTTAATTTGGATTTACAAGTCCAAATTAATATGCGCAGACATGAAAATCTCAAAAGTTTGCCAGAGTCACAGGAGGAGGACAAGTAATGAAAGCCATCTCTGAAGCTACTCAATATCTGATGGATTGAAGGTCGGGAGGGAGGGAGACGTCAGAACTGGTTCTATAGTGGAAAAGCTGTTTTGCTGAAGTGAATTCTAAGCTGCTCCTTAACGCTTCAGTGATTTTTTTGGCCAGTTTGATGAAGTGTATTTTATATACAGTACTGTGCAAAAGTCTTGCACCTGTGGGAAAAACGCTATAAAGTGAGGATGGTTCCAAAAATAATGCCATGCATACTTATTAATCAATAAACCTTCTAAAAAGTGCAGTAGACAAAAAACCTCAATCAGATCAATATTTGGTGGGACCACCCTTTGCCTTTAAAACAGCATCAGTTCTCTTATGCAAACTTGCATGCAGTTTAAGGTAGAGGTTGGTAGGTTCTTCCAAACTGGCTGCAGTTCTTCTGCACACTTTGACTGTCTCTGCATGTCCTCCCAGACTGACTTGTTCATGTTGAGATCAGGGCTCTGTGGGGACCATACCATCTGTTGCAGGATTCCTTCTTTTTGCTCAAGATAGTTGTGTATGACTGAGATTGGATGTTTGAGGTCATTCTCAGGCTGCAGAATGAATTGGGACCAATCAGAAACCTCCCTGATGGTAGATAAAAATCTACCTGTACTTCTCAACACACATTCAAGTTGCATGCCTAAGACTTTTGCACAGTACTGTATAGACAGTGGAAGAAACCAGGCACATCTGACAACAACTGAAAAACCTCCCATCTGATTCCATGAGTACATGACTCACCTTGATTTGTCTTTGTCATGCATGAAATGCACAGCTTTGTTCTTAAGGTCCAAGAGGGTGAACACGTCACCACTGTTCAGGATCTCCTCCTTCCCATCTGTGAGTCGCACCAGCTTGCCGTTGCTTGGGAGCTGGAGCACCAGAAGGACTAGTTCTTCTTTGTCACTGTCTAGATCCTCAAGAGCCACGAGCGACTGATCCAGAGGTCCACTTCCTCCAACTGGCACCAACATAGACCCCTTCACACACAGTGTTGATGTTTGGACGTTCACTGTAGGGAGGGACATACCAGGATCTTCCTATCCATCCCCATCACACCAGTTTTAGACACGCTTACTTCCAGTGGCATACTGAGAAGGACATTTTGGGAATCCAAAAGCAATCTGCATTTTGTAATTATTTTTGGAAAATGATACCTTTGATGTGTTTTGAAATCTTCAGTCATGCGGATTGAACATTCTAAATCAAAATAATCTCAACATGAGTTAGTGGTTCTCAGCAGCTGTGAGTAACAAGTATAATGTGCACTTGCATTAAAAAGTTCTGATGTCTATAAAAGAGCTCATTCCATTAGAAGAGCTTAGACAGGCAGACAATGAACTGCTAGACTCACTCACACACCACACATCTGTGAGGACCTGCTGGGGAGAGCAGTATGTGCACTGAGCAACCAAGTCAAAACAAGAGCGCACTTAGAAGATGGGACTTACCAGTGTACCGATACATGGCTGCATCCAGGAAGTGGTACTTCCCACAGTTCTGTAAGCAGAGGTTCTGCTTCAAGGCAAATCTTCTCCTGCATCGGCTGCCCCACTGCTTATGTCCTGATGTAGAGAGGGGCCAAACAGCAAGAACATTCAGCACTCACTGCCCACCCGCAACAACTAGGAAGACTGAAAATGACTGTGTATTTTGGCTTCATGTTGTACCTGAGAGATTTCTTGTTCCTTTAGGTTGAATCACTGGACGTAAATAAATACAGATGAATAAATTAGTGGATACCTTGAGCTGCTTTACAACACCTGCCTTGTTCGGTGGCGTGTATGTATGTCAAGATGTGTGGTCCCTTTATCTAAGTCACTATTAACCAACTTAATATTATACCTAGAGGTACATCTGTACATTGCAGTTAGATAAACCATACCCTTTTTCTCCTTTTGCTAAAATAATATTCTAAAGTTAATACACAGGGAGTTTGAGAAGCAGCTGGTGTCTACAGTTCTCTACAATTGGATGCTTTCAGGTTTAAAGGGAACAATATGGGTTTGTTTATGTTGCTTCTAACTAATACATTCATTTTCATCCATTCTTTCTTGTGAACTACTTGTCCTGGTCAGGGTCACAGCAGTCTTAAGCCTAACCAGGCATATCCTAGGGTGCGAGTTGAGAGAGTACTCCCTGAATGGGATGCATTAATTTCTGTACTTATTTGTGCATCTTACCTCTTGCTTCAGAAGCATTTGTCTGAGAGGAAAAGAAGATAGCTTAGAGTTTATACAGTCCCATGTAATAACTCACAATCCACCAGTTTGTGTAAGATGGATGGATGCTTCACTGTTTGCTGAGACACAAGCATAGTCTAGGAATGAATTGCTCCTTTGCTTCCTTCCCGGTCCTTTCCAGAAAAAAAAAATCTTTATGCTTGGAAAGTGTATATACCATCTCCCATTCTGAGATATCTGTGAGCAGTCCAAGTGCTGTTTCAGCAGGCGCCTGGGCAGGAAATTTAAAATGCAATATTTGTCCCTTCCAGCAGCAAAGGTCGTCTGGAAAACATTCGATTGGCCAACTGAAGTGAACTGGGAAATTGCCGTTGTCCCCACTGAAATAAGTAACAAGACAGGGCATGCAACACTGCGGGAAGAGGAATGAGATGGCAACACTTAACAGGCATAAATAGTGGTTGCAAGTTTAATTGTATGCAGAGATACCCTGAGGTACTTTGGGCAACAACACTGGGGAAAACCTGCAAATAGCAAATTCATTTAACCCCTGAAACAAATGTAGGCAGCTTCACGGATACCCTGGGCAGCCTCACAGCATCAATACCTTAGAGAGAAATGATATGAAACGAGATGAGCTTGTGATGAATGTTGGGCAAGAATCTTAGCTAATTGGCTAGTTCTTCCAACAGATGTTGTCCTTCATACCCAATCCTTCACCCAGTCAGAGGGCAGAAATTCCTCAGTATCCAAACTCTCTGTATCCAAATTTTCGCTACAACGGTTTTTGAAAATTAATACCTATATATTGGTATCCAAGTGGAATATTTTGCTACAACAGATTTTTATCTGATGTTTATCATGATAAAAAATTTAAATGCAATATTGTAATGAACTCTATTGGGTACTGTTATAAGTTTATCTGAAGCCAGACGCACGTCCACAGGTGTTATCAGCTGTTTTCACCTGTTTCAGTTTATCTGAAACATGTTTGCAGAGTCACCACATTTACTGTGTTTCATTTTTTAACATAAACCTGTTTATTTAAATTCTGCAAACCCCGTGCATGTGGCGTCTCATCTCCCCTGTGTTAACACAGTGACTAAGGTGTGAACGGTCCTGTACTGTACATACTGTATTGCATATTATAAACATGCAAACTAATGACAACATTGTGCTGTCTAACTGGAAAACTGGTGTTTACAGTGTTTACTATGCTGCAGTCATGAGTTGGTAGTTATGTAGGTGTTTTTCCGATGGGCTGGGAGTGTATTATTTATTTATTGTTCCCATTTGAAAAAAATGGGAAAAAGGCACTCGGTGTCCAAAAAATTTGGTATCCAACGCATTTTCGGTGACAAATTAGATTTTGATACTGAGGAATTAGTGTATAAGTACGACAGCAGAGCTGGAGAGGTATAACAACATGCTTGATTCCTTTTGGGCTGATGAGACTGCAGTACATATCCCCCCTTGCAGAGTGTCACCTAAAGCGCAGCAGTCATGAGGGTCCACTGCACACACAGTTTGTATTACATCGAAGGCTACCTGCTTCGGGATAGGACGTGCACTTGGTTATGCTCCATCAGATCCTAACAAGATGTGGAGAAATGCCTGAGTCACTGCCCACTTCTTTAACCTCTCTTTTTTCATTTGAAATTAGCTGTGGCCATTACTTCAATTCTTATTTCTACCCGTTGACACTCTTGTCACCTTGTACCCTTTGGGTTACAGGTTTTAATGCAACACTTCAACAATAGTGTTATGTGTGTCATTTCAGCCCTGCAGACACCCAGCTGACCAAAAGTAGGACAGTGACAAACAAAACCGGGCCATCACACGCACCCAAGGGGATATGGGCCAGGTTGAATTTCTTGGACTTCCTTAATACAGATTACTATTGTGTGATGGCAGGGATTCATATCTGATTCACTGTCACCAGGATGATGATTCAAGTTGAAGTCCCTGCTCCACCACATTAAGGAAGGTGAAATGAGGCCGCAAAGAAAATCCCAAGACAGTTGAGGAAGGTATTTCTTTTGAGACAGTATGATTTTCATTTACTTTACCAAGACCTACAAATAACCAGAGCTTATATAAAGCAGTTTGGTTAAACAGTTCATATAGTCAAATTGGAAGGATACTCATGCTGGGATTTTTTCCAGCAGAACTACTAAAGACTGGGCCACATATTGACCCACATCTGGTGCATTAATTCAGCAGATCTGTGGAATCTCATTGGCCAACTGGTCCCCCAATCAGAAATACAGGAGAACATTCCATGTCATTTTGTAATAATCTTCCTATTTATTAGGTCTACAAGAAGACAGGAAAGGAAAAGAGTGGAAGCATTCCTGTACCTCTGCAGGTGCCGATGGAGAAGTCAAGGAAATATCAACAAGGAAGCCAACAGAAAACAAGATTCTGGCCAAGTACATGAAGAATGTGTTTGGCCATATCACACATCACACGGGACCTCTTGGGATCTCCCAGGAGTCACATGACCAGTGGCTGAGAGAACCATGGGAATGAATCAAGAAGCACTGGGGTTGACCCCACCGCAACTCTTGCAGGAAGGATAGCATTCTGTTAGAACAAAACCAGATCTTTGCAATATTTTGCCCTCACATTTACATATTTTAAGGCAGGTCTGTATGTTCACACCATTTGCCCTCTAAAGCACATGTCAGAACTTTCAATCAGCTTAGGAGTGTCAAAGCGTTTTCCAAAACCTGACACACTACACTGGGAACAACTTGACAATTTAGATGGAAATTGGCGTTTCAAAACCTGATCTGTATTTAAACCCTCCTGGTGTTGGCAAAGTTTTAATTAAGTAAGATCAGATGTGTAATCGTGTGGGTGGAATTTAAACAAGCCCACAGTTAGTTCTTTGGCACATTTTTGTACGTCATCTGAACATGTATGATATGCTCAAATATTCTGCCAGTGTTAATGTTAATTTGGAAGCTTTGTACATAGTCATGTAGGTTCTGTGCTGTGGGTAGTAACCATGGGGGGGGGCAGCTAGTGACACAGTGACCCTACGCAACCAGGCCTCTTGAGTTCTTACATAGGACACTTATGGTACTTCCTGTATCGGGTGTGTAGTACACTGCTCCCACTTCAAATGGCATCTGTTGGTATTATGGCCTTGATCCTAAGGCCTTCAGATTTTTGTGTGTGTAGGTGTGGTCTCTGTCTCGCATCAACAGGTGGACTTGGTGACAAATTGGAAGCAGAATGCCACTGGCCAGCCAATTATGAAGAGGCATTCAAGGAATGATGACACCTGAACCAGGAGAGGGAGAAAGGAAGAAGAAGAAGAAGAAGAAGGAGGAGGAGGAGGAGATGGAGATGGAGATGGAGATGGCAGTAATCTGTGCCAGAAGTAGTTGTGTGATGCTTATTGTTTTTGTACTCAATGGCCACTAGTGGTAGTGAATCTATATAAATAGTTTAAAATAGTCAAACCTGTTGTTATTGTCAAAACTTGAACTGTGGGAAAGGGTTGGCTTAAAAGGGCTGAGTCCTTTTTCTGAAATAAAAATTTTGAGCCTCAAACTCATTTTCGCCTGCATTGCTTATACTGTATACAACGAGGATAAGACATTGTAGAAAATGACAAATAAATAATACATTTAAAATATTAGTGGCCAAATAAGGTTGCTATTCTCTTAGCAGAAAACAGTACAGACAGCAAATGAACCAAGTCGTACTGCAAGTCCTGCTCATCACACACAGACAAAATTTATGTGATTTTAAATATTAGTACATGGTATTTAGAACTGAAAAGGGGACAAAATGGATATAGCACCAATACAAATGTTTTCATTAAGTTCTATAGTGAGTTACTCACTTCGATCAGTTCATACTCATTGCTCTAATCCAAACAGACAAAATAAACGAAAAAACAACATTTGCCAGCTTGAAAATGTGAGTTTACGCTTATAAACCACTTATAATCAAAGGTCATATGGATGTGTCTGCCTTTTACGGATTTCTCTACGGCACCACGGGATTCCCACGTGTAAAGTTACTTTTGTTTATTCTCACTCATGCCACGTACTCATTAGGGCCTAAATGTGCTGACATTACTTTATGCTCTCTTTTCCCATGTTTCTTATATTCTAGTGCAGTCTGCAAATGATTGTTTTATACTGTGCATAATGCTTTATGCACAGATCATCAGTTGTGATAAATTAAACATGAGTAGTCAAAAGATTAGAAGGACTGATGCAGGATATGGATCCAGCTGAGCGGATTTTTCAACCCATGAAATTATTCGAGTTCATGCTTGCTTTTAACCTGAACAGCCTCTTCTTCTGAAAGACAAGAGCTTTTAAATGCATCTTTGAGTTAGTTTCAATGCGCCATGTCAAGTACAAGTGAAAAACTGAACCTCGGATCCGAAGAGCATCAGACCAGGCTGGATGCACACAGAGGGGCGAGTTGCACGTGCCTTTATCTTATCGCACATTGAGGTATTTATCAGCATGTGAACGAAATGCCGACATTTTGCGCTACATTTTTATTCATTGCAGCTTCAACACAGTTGCAACATTCCAATGACCTTTTTAAAATGCACACTGTATTTTGACTAAAATGTTTGTGTTAATGAACTCCTGAAATAAGTCAAAATCAGTCCCCTGTGGAACAGTCATGTTGTGACCAGAAACAACAGTTCACGCATAAACAATAAGAAGAGATTAGATTTTGATCAAAACAATGTGTGTTTTGATCAAAATCTGATCTGAGTAACCCATTGTCCCTGTTTCAAAGCTTCTCTTCTTGATGATACAGACTTGTAGCTGATGCACACAGGTTCATTCCCAGGCAGTAAATTGGACTGAAAAATCTGCCAAGTTTTTAATTTTGACCGTCAAAGGCGGTTCATTTTTGGGCAAAGAACTGTTAGATCGAAGACAGCGAAACAGGAACAGAAGGTGTGGAATTTCTCTTTCCCGTGAGGTCAGCCATTACATTACCATGAATGTGGTAGCTGGAATTTCAGAAGAAACATACTAAACCCAATCTGTGCAAATGCAGCCTGAAAGCACGGGAACAATGGAATCAAACTGCTTCTCAAATTGATCATGTACCAACTTTAAAATATAATTTCTCCAGGTGGAGAAATACCGAATATTGTAAAAAAAAAGAAAAAAAAAAAACGTCATGCTTGAAAGGTTAAATAGAAGAAAGATGATCTGTCCTGATGTCACCAAGAGAATCACAGGATGGCTGTAGATGGCTTTTCTCTCTCGTCAGTTCCACCCACATTTTGACAAGAATTGTAAAATCCCTGGAGTTAAATACAGGAAAAGTGCAGCATCCGAGAACATACAGATCTAAGCCCTTTCTGGAACTACAGGCAGTTTAACCATACCATGAACAAGCCTTTCTCAAAAAGGGATTACATTGTCATTCCTCCACAACAACTCAACGCAAACCTAACTCTTTTATTATTTCCATCTCAAAGTTATGCTTTTAACCAAAAAGGTGCAGTTTGCCACATGCCCTATGCTTCCAGGATAGGCTGTGGATCACCGCGCAGGACAGGTGGCAGGCTGCAGGGCTCACAAAACAGGGCAGGAAAAGCTCAGCAAGCTGGGTTTGCGGGCGGGAATGGAGCTGTTACACATCAGAGCCGAGTGCGGCAGCGGAAGTCTAATAAGCTGTAAGTGTCACGATACGAAGCCACTGTCCCATTAATGAATTCAGCACACGGGGGTTTTAAAATTTGGCCTATTGTTTTATTCATTAAACCCAGAAGCCTGTCATGAGATAGACCATCAGTGCTGAACGCAACATAATGGGGAAACCAATCAAAGACAAGCTTGAAGGGAAAAGCTAAGGGTATGTGGGTCACACAACTTTGTTTTGGGGGGGGGTCATTTACAGAGGTCTGCTGAAGATAACAAGTCCCGCTCCCTTTGCCTCTGGGAACATTTGGCCTTGCCGAAGAGTCACTGTTTTAAATATATGGGCTAAATTAAGGCAATTGAAGTGCACCCTTTCTAATAAAACAAAGCAACTGCTGTTAATATCCTCTACCTTCTGACACTCTTATCTATTTTTAATACCCCACATTGGCAAAACATATTTTAGGGTATGCTGAAATTACATGGGTGAAAATAATAGAACTGCAATCACACAGATGACTGAACATGTGCAAAAAATCCATCTGCAGGATCCCCTTGTTAACAGCCTGTTACTCTTGATCATGATCTGCATTAATCCTTTCAATCTGGGGCAAGGAGATCCATAACAGGCAGAGCAGTGCGTGCTGTGCTCGGGGATGCAGGTGGCCCCTTGCTGATGGTCACTCTGGAAGGATATGAGGAGACACTGTCCTCGGTGCGGGAGGTTCAGAGGTGCGTAGGAGGTGCACTGCTGCCACAATGCAGGAACAGCAGGAGCGGCAGCAGCCTAGAGGATGAGGGAACGTGTCCTGCTGCTATTGTTTTGAATTGAAGCAAACGTTCACATTAAATGGAACTTCACTGCAATAAATGATCTTAACTGCTGAAAATCTACCCAATATTAACTCCTTAAGAACTATACTCCTTTTCAAAGTAGGGATTTGAGGATCTAGAGCCTATCCTGGGCCTTAGGGACCTAGGATCTTTCATTTCATGGGGGCATCCCTAAAAAATCATTTATAAAAATGCCCTCACACTTGTAGGAAAGCATGTACAGGTGCAGAATGAGACGGGTTATGTCCTGTCCTCTCTGACGTTTCGGTCCTAACTAAAATCCTACACAACCTCAACTGCTGTCTCCTCACCTTGTTTTTTCCCCAATGAAGTGAAGAGTTAATTGAATCCCAGTTCCCAATGAATCCAGTTCATTACTTCCATGTGTTGATATGTCATTCCGCAGCTCCAAAGTCTCCAAAGCGAGAACGGGGAACCAGGTACTCTTTCCCTCTGCCAAACCGAGGTCATGCACCGTAAAAGTAATCGAGTCAAACAAATGAGGGCTCTGCCATGAGCAATGTGTCCTTTTCTTGGTTCCCTCTGAGCGAGTCGAACGCTTCCCCTTGTCCTGTACCCTGTGTTTCCATTTAACACTCAGAGCCTGTCTGCTGGGCAAATAGAAATGGACTCCAGCTGGGACAGAGGTGTCAGCCTGGTGAGGGGAGGGATCCTTCATGGGGGCTCTGCCGTACCCACGCTCCAGAGCTTAAGTTGTCAGCAAGCAGAAAAGGCTATCCATTTCAGTAATTCCCCTTTTATTCCCCTCCGGAGCCCTGGAAGCACACGGAAACACCGTGACTGCCTCGAGGCTTTACCGAGACTGCAAGACAGCTGAGCAAATATGTCTTTTTTTAATCATTTATTTCATTTTTTAAACCTAATCCAGAATGTAAAACCATGGAACCCCATCCACTTCCTTGCAGTAAAGGCCACCGGAGTACAGACAAACACTACAAAGCATGGCAAAAAGGATAAACTGTGCCTCTAAATGTAGTGATATTCTAAAAGGTGGGGGTGGGGGGGTGTCACATTATACAGCAGGTGATCATCACTTTGTGTTACCTAAGATTAAGATGCGTCTTTTTTAAACCCCGTGTAGTCCCCTGCCCCCCACAGTCCATCTGTCAGTCAGCACAGGTAATCTGGATGCTCCTCACACAGGCAATAGACGGCAGTCTCCAGGAAGCCCTGGGGTCCGCAGACAGTGGCGCCATTATAAATAGCAGCATGACATAGAGAACTTTAACATCAGCCATGTTCTACAGCAATAAAATTGGCATTTTATTTATTTTTTCTTCTTTTTTCCCCCTGCACACAAGCACAGATACAACAACAAAAATCTTTGTGAATTACTACCTAAAACAAGCCGCACAAAAATATTATTTCTACCTTGGGATTTTACGATAACGAAAAGCCAGGCTGCGGACTTAAGGCTTCTTTCCAGGAGGGTTTTGTGAGTTATACAAAGAAAGTAAGAAAAAAAAACACAATAGCAAAAATAATAACACTTTGCAAAGAAGTTTTCAATTCTGTTTTTTGGGAAAGAAATGAAAATTTATAAGGAGGGGGGGCATGAAATTGCCTACATTTTTCTCCGTGGAGCAATAAATCAAAAAATCTCACTGCACAGTTTGGGACATCGTGAGCAGTTACAATTAGTTCTCTGCAAATTGTTGTGATAAATGCATCTGTCCGCAGATTTTCAGAAGGCTTCCCACAGAGCAGGATTTATCTAAAACAGGAATACTCTATTTAAAAAAACCTGCGCTATCAAGCTGGTAATTTGTTTGGCCTAAAAAGGGAAGTGTACTACTTTTCATTGACTGTGTATAAAATTCATAGCAGATTAGAGAGCAGGAGTGAGCCGCGGCACTAAAGGCTGTTTTTCCACATAAAAAGAAAAAAAATACAATAGATTTGAAAATCACTGCCTGTTGAAAATCAGTACAGGTTCCAGATATATGTACAGGCCTGAGTACTTTGATGTGTTCTAACATTTGTGGTTAAAAAATGAGGTAGTTTGGATAACAGGTTTATTTTTACCCATCTGAAGGCTTTCAAAAATGATAACTTCAGGGTAGCTTCAGCTGAGCTGTACTTGTTCTTATGATAAAATCCTGTTTGGCCACACACACACACACACACACACACACAAACACTCACACATCCAAGAAAACAGAACAAATATTTGGTGATGTTGAAAGCCACAGTAGCCCCTAGCTATTAAATGGAAATGCAACCCTCTGCAGACCCAGCCTGAGTCTAGGTACATGAGTCTGTGGGAGGCCTTGCTGGCCTAGAGCTACAGCTCCTCCTGCTGCAGCCAACACCTGATGCACATTGGGTTCTGTCCTTACCCCAGCCCTTACTAACCTCAAACATATACTACACCAGGTAAAAAAGCTTGAGTCACGAGGAGCCCTCCCGTTTTACCCTTGAAAAAGGTACGTACTAGACTACTACTCAATCCAGCATCTACCATGGTCACCTTTGTAATCCTGTTTGGGACAACATAAGAGACACTTCCCATGATGCAGAACAGCATATGGGGGACAGCTCACAGGCTGTGCAGGATTTATCACAGCTTTGAGAAATAAAATCCATAGCAACAGCTAGAGCAGCTGACACTGACAGCAAAAGGCTGATGGGTTTTTGGGGTTAGATCAATACCCCTGGTATCAAATTCAACTGCCTCATTGGAAAGTCAGTATTTGCCTCCCGGATCTCCAAATTATTTAGTTGTATATTTCGCAATGTATTAATTTGGACAACTACTGATTTTAATCCTCATGGAGCAAGATTTTTCTACAGACTATTTCGGAAGTGGCTATTATTTATTAAATATGCTGCTGCTCCACAGATTCCTTCCACAGCTGTGTCACAGACTAATGCAGGACGCAGAGACAGTGTGTTACTGAACCGGGTGACTTTTTAATCAGAAAACAGAGTTAAAAAAGTATGAGGCTGGCACTCTATAATTCTGCTGCGTATGATTCTGTTCAACATACTTCATACTATAAGGGCTAGGAAATTAAAGTATGCAAAGAAACAATGAGATAACAGCCTCTCGGTTCCATTCTGATAAAGCCAGTTAATGTGGTTAATGCAAAAGACCGAATCCCATTAATGTATCAGCACAAAATCTTAACTTTTATGCTTATGATTACAGCCATGACTTCAAACAAGATACCTGATATCTGTACTTACAGTACTTTGGCAAAGTAGTGCATATTGACAGTGGGAAGCATCTTAAAAACAGTTTATGCCATTGGGGGTGTAAAGCCAAAGCCTCGACCCTCGACAGCCTTATAGACAGACTGCTGAGACACCCAGTGTCTTTGAAACACTTGGTGTAACAAATGCCTTTCTGGGCAGAGAAACCTGGGACATAGCGGCGCATGCAGACCCTGTTTAGGAGCAGGTGGGATGAATCTGAGCACGATACGCATCCCTGTGGGCCAGGACCATGGTATACAGAGCATGAAGCATGGCAACCTGCCGAAAAACGAGTGTCAGCCGGCATCCAGGACCAGAGCTCTGCCAGAGCATGGTGGAAAACCATGAATTAAGGGAACAGGTTTCTCCAAGTGGAGCTTGACAACATAACCTGAATTCCATATTCATTGTTAGGAAACAAGCCTCGCTGCACTCCGGTTTGTGTGGGTGGTATACGAGAATGTTGTTTAGCAAGAATAAACTCAAGATAACTGAGTAAACTTTTTCAAAAAATAAAGAAAGGATCTAATATCCTGAAAAACATGCACGGACCACTTAATTCAGCACTTAATGTGAAAAGTAGAGCACCTCATGTGATGCCACTGTTCGCTTCTGCTTTTAATGCAATATGCAGAAGTACATTCCAGAAGCTCTGGAGAGTACAAGTTATATGAAAAAAATGGAGAAGTGCAGCACAGCCATTTTTTTTTTTTGGTTTGTGAATATATGTTAATTCTGCAGCTGAAATGGACTAATTCAAGAGTCTTTTTTCATACATTTTCCTGCAATCACATTATATGATTTTCTAACAATGTACCCGTTCTAAAAGCAACACTTTTTTGTTTTACAAAGGACAGCTAGAGAACTGTGAAGCTCAAAAGAAAACTAGGCTTCACATGTTATGCTAGTCATTAACATTTTTCTAGGTCAAATTCAGATTCTGGATGCATCCCTTGAAACTGCAAAACACTGATGGTGGATTGTTGTAGGTCTGCATTTTTAAAGAGTCTCCTATCTTTATGTCTACACAGCTCAGTTTCTGTTTGTTTGTTTGCTTGTCCATTTGTTTAGTCTTTATGCACAGCTTTGTTTTTTCAAGCCACAGACTTGAAATTTGGCACACAGGTACTTCTCAAAATCCCTAAGTGGGGTTTTGTAGGAAAGTTCATTAAATTCCCAAAAGGCTACTTGCTATTTTGGAAATGTAAAATGTGGTCTCTCATAAGGCTTGGAGAAGCAGGAGTAGTGCTATAAACTGTATGTAGCATATGTACATGAGTCTGATGGATTTTCTCGCTCCACACACACACACACACACACACACACACACACACACACACACACACACACACACACACACACACACTCCCAGATGCACTTCCTTAAACAAACTGGAAAATAATAAAGTTCTGTGATATATAATTTATTACTGGCTGCCCTCAGTCTGCAAATGCCATACACACATATACACATGTGCTGGCACACATTCTCTCACACACACACTGAAACACCAATGCAGTAAATTCAAAAAGTTTAAAGGTAATAACGCTTGATGATGTATAATTTATTATTACTGTGCGCATGTCACTACAGCCAGTGCCTATAAGGACGATAAAGTTTGGGGACATATCCATGTTTTTTTCTGTCCACTAGACTACGTCTGGGGAGTGTGTCACTCTCTGTGATGTTCAACTGTCTGACTAATACTGATGTACTAAATCCAACCACCTTAAAAGTAAAACAGTTTAGTGGTTATATAATACACCATTACTATTTACCTTTCCATCGTTATACCTTTTTGACCCAGGCACAAGTTCCCTTCTAATCCAGTTTTCCCCTGTGGGTGGTAACTTTCCTCAGACTCAGTCTCACTCAGAATTGTCCCATCTATCACCACTGCGGTTTGTTCATCCTTATGTATTACCACTATATCTGGTTGTTTGGCTAGTACCTGTTTATCTATCTGGATTTAGAAGTCCTACAAGATCTTGACTCTGTTGTTCTCCACCACTCTTTGTGGTACCTCCCATTTAACCTTGGTGTCCAGGCTATATTCCTTATAGATGTTCATGTATTTGATCCCTTCCACTTGGTTATGCCTCTCTGTATATGCTGCCCCTGTCTGTTTCTTGCAGCCTGCTATTAGTTGCTGGGTTGTCTCAGGGGCTTCTTCGCACAGTCCGCACCTGGGGTCTTGTCTGACATGGTAAACTTCTGTTTCGATTGACCTGGTGCTGAGGGTTTGTTTTTATGCTGCCATGATTAATGCCTCTGTACTGTCCCTCAGGCTTCCCTTTTCCAGCCACTGGTAGGTTCTCCTTATGTCGGCCACCTCTGCTATCATCTCTAAATTTAAGGTACCGCAGAAAGCAGTGGAGAACAACCAAAAAAAATTTATTTACCAATAGCAGATTTCATTTCTTTCCAAAGGTTTTCAGTCATATTGAGATCGAATGAAGACTCATTACTGGTCAGTTTGACACAGTCCATTTTTTTCTTTTTAACCATTCTTTCATGCTTTTGGATATGTGTTTTAACTGTTTTGATCCATATTTAACTGTAGGAAGGATGTTCTTTTCTTTATAAGCTTAATTTCTTTGTAGAATGAGGAAGCTGTGTGGTTACTGTTTTTGGAGTACAGTAGCTAAACTTTCCAAAACAGAAAAGTTAGTACACCCCAACAGGGACAGTAGTTTAGCAAGTGCTGTTCTGTTACATCAGTGCGATTCCAATGGTAGCTGACATATGTCAACTTAAAAGATAGAAAACATTGCAGCAGACTTATCTGCACCTTGGTAAAGAACAAAAGGCATCAGAGGTCACCTGAAACATCAGTTCAATCTACACTACATTTTCTCAAACTCTGGATACACTGAGAACAAAAACAAGGTTTATATTGGTTTAATTTCTGGCTAACAGCATGCAAAGCATGGTTTACCTTTGTTTAGTACAGATGTTCTTAGTTCTCACAAATCTCTACATGTTAGAAGGACTAGGGCAAATATACAGTGAGTTCTTAAAGGTAGGAGGACACTAAACATTACTTTTTTTTAATGTTTACATTTTGCACAAAGTCTATAAATCCATCTATTTTAGTAAATTAAACAATATTTGACAGTGTCACAAACTTGCTGTCAACTGTTATCTTTGTGTCACTATATTTGGAAATGCCAGCCATGATATAACTGGCCAATATGGCTTAGGTGACAGGTAAAAGTGTTACTTCAGATTGAGACTGGGATAGCTTTCAGAAGTATATGTGAAAATTTAACCAGTAATTTTGCACTGTTCAAAATGTCCTTCTGCAGTAAATGGTTTGAATGGTCCTTAAGTGTCAGAGGTCTTGTATCTATGAAACTGCAGAAAGGGACTCAAATGGTGATAAGTGGAAAATTCATTTCATGGTCTCTAAAAAAGCAGCGTAGCCAGTAATAATACTGCCTGTTATGTGAGCAAAGACAGCGCTAACCTAATGCAATAGAAAACAGAA
This sequence comes from Arapaima gigas, assembly GCA_900497675.1. Taxonomy (NCBI): domain Eukaryota; kingdom Metazoa; phylum Chordata; class Actinopteri; order Osteoglossiformes; family Osteoglossidae; genus Arapaima; species Arapaima gigas. The sequence continues at coordinate 547,325 of UFQX01000079.1, forward strand.
GTGAAGAAAAATCAACCTGATTGAAGAAATCAGACCCATTTCATTCCTTCCATCCTACGCCCCGACCTGCAGATCACCAAATGGGCAGTGTGTGAGAGGTGGGGATGCCTCCTATATCCTATATCTTGAAATTTCCAGCTGCAAAAATGCCCCATAACCCACCCTACATGAACAAAGTCTGTGAATCTCACATGACAACTTAGAACATACATTGAGAACCATTAAAACAAGGAGAAGAACTTAGATTAATAATGAAACTGTAGAAACTATATAAACTTTTCTCAGTCCTCCAAAATGGTTAGAAAGGTCCTTACCAACTCCAGGCTGTCAAACAGATAAATTTTAGCTCTTGTGGACACATCTGAGCTATGTCGGGAAAGCAAACCCCTGGTACACTGAAGTTGTGCTGCTACCTGATAAAATCAGGAAACAGATCAGGGTAAAAGCCCAGGCAGCAATCTCCAAAGTTCCTCTTGCATTTCTTCAGAGCAACTCTTATCAGACCTTCTTCTTTTGAAGAGACATGTGAACCACACTATTACATTCCTCAGGTGAGCGTTCAGATTGGGTGCACAGGCCAGATGCCTACGAGCAGTCTATCATGGGTCTCCAGAAATTGGTTAAGGGAAGTTTTTCTCTAAGAGCCTCAAAGTTCTCAAATTATTAGATCAAAAATTATTCTCAAGCTTGTGAATTTTATCCTTACATTATTTATCTTCTTCTTTCAGGGCAGTTTTTGATTTCATTGTACCTTCAACACCAGAACCAATACCATCTTTGTTTCAATTGCCATGAACCTTCTGTCAGACTGCGTAACTTTAATTTCTGTGAGACAGGCGGAGAAAGAAAGCTTCTTTCACTCGGTGTTGACAATCCATAGCTCATGGCATCATCTAGTTTTTCCAGCCTATTCTTAACTTCATCCAGTTTAATTTAGTCTTCAATTTCTTTCATCCAAGAAATAAAGTCTTCATTTAGCAAGAAGCTTCAGCACTTCAAAGCACTTGCCTCCATGATTTCTATGCCCTTGGAGCGAAATCTTCAGTATCTGTAGCTCTGCAAAAAGTGGTCTTAAAATCTCAATATAGGGAAGAATAAGCCAAAATTGTGGGTGTCTTCCACAGAGTCAGAAGTAAAATGGCCATTTTTCTTTTCAGGCTACATGACCCTGCTCCGTATATGAGGTTTTAAAGGTCCTTCAACAAGGAACGCCTGCAGCACCCACTACCACACACAAACCTTCATCACCATCAGTGTCCACTGCTCTGACAGTGCTCCACCCATCCGATCTTCGCTTGGCCACACTGCTCAGTTTCAGTGGATCCTCAGAAAAGTGTAAGGTGCTCCTGAGGCAGTGTCAGCTTGTCTTCTCTAACCTACCCTACATGTACAACACTGATACCAGTAACATCACACACAAAGTCTTTTTGCTGACAGACACTGAAATGGAATGGGCCACAGAGAGTTTGGAATGCCAAGATCCTGCTAGTGTCACCTATGAGGAATTTAAAGCTCAATTCAAACCGATGGTCTTCCACCCAGTGACAGGGTAGATGGCTGGTGACTGATCAATGGCAATACAGCGGGAGAACAGGGCTGTTGCTGAATATGTGGTGCGGTTTCACGTTTGGCTGCTGGGTGTGCCTAGAATGTCACAGCCCAAACGTCATGCTTTTGGGATAGCTTCAATCCACATCTTCAAGCAGAGCTGGCATACTGTGCTGATGACTGGAGTCTGAAATGATTCACTGAGCAGGCCAAAACAATTGATAATTTCACCCATGAACGTACAAGGAGCAAACATGTTCCACCATTGTTCTTGGTCCTCTGGTTGATCAGACAGAATCCATGCAGCTTGGGGGAGAGCATGTCTTGGCAGTGGAGAGACAATGAAGGTTCAGTGAGGGCCTGTGTTTGTATTGTGGAAGAAAGAACCATTTCTGCGACTCCTGTCACCTCTGACTTTCTCAACAAAGGCCAACATCTGCAGCGAGTGTCACCTTTAAACCTCTATCTCAAATGCTTTTCCTAGACTACTAGGAAAAGATAACTTGCAGTGAGCAGCACTTTCATACAAAGGCCTTAATATAGCATAGAACAGCTTTGCACTGTGACTTTGATTGCCACCCAACTAGTATTCCCATGGTCAACAAACCCCAGCTGCATTCCTGCTGTAGATGTCTGGTACCTGCAGAGTGGGGCAGTATGGAAGTCAGCACATGTCCACCTTCAATGAGCTGTAAAGATCCAGAAGACACAGGTTGACTGAAGATGATGCACAGTACTGTACCAATGAGGACAGGGGATATGATTGCCCACATGCAACATTAAATTATGCTTACCCTGAAAAAGGCTCAACTACAGTTGCCACCATATGAACCACTTAAACCCCCACTGCACCTCAGCTCTGTAATATCTTGTCTTGGACTCCCATCCATCACCTAGTGAGATGGATTTTTCTCCTGCTTATGCATTCCATTCCCTGTTGGACTCCCAGTAATGTGGCTATCATGTGTACTGTCTCTTGGATTAGGAAGGGTATGGGCTAGAAGAACAGTCCAGGGTCTTTGTTTATGACATCCTTGACTCCTTTCTGATGTCTGACTTCCATAAGGTTCATCTAGATTGTCTGTCTTGAAAAAGGAGTTGTTCAAGCTCCAGGTAGCATCAAAGGGCAGGAGCTGCCCCTAGGGGTAGGGATACTGCCATGCCCTCAGGTGGTGGATCTGATATGGCCATCAGGCTCTGGTACACAACCTGCACTCGTTCTCAGTCAAGACAACACTAACCCGAGCACATGTACAAATACTCACCACGGTCACTCAAATGAGGGTACTCAATGACCCACTTGCCAGAGAACTTGTTTTGCCATCTGTGGTTTCAAGTGTGACTTCTCATCTGCATTCTTTGCTGTTCATGTCTTCATCTACTCTATGTGCAAATCATCCAAATCCCAGCCCTGCTTGTTTTTCACCTCTGTACTGTGCCACAAGGCCACAAACCACCCAAACACTCTTCACCAGTGAAAAATCCCTGCAACTCTGTTCACTCTGTTCAACCTGGACTCAAAGTAACTGATTGACATAATGGAGGAACTTTGCTGTTCAACAAAAGCTTTTTTAAAATAATTTTAAACAATAAAGGCTCCCATGGTATAAGTCCTGCATAAACATAATTATATAGCTGCAGTTAACAATTTTGAGTATAGCATTTTAAACAAGAAAATACTTGAGTTCTACTACTGCACACAGTGCACTGATAAAAGCAGTTACTGTATATGAAAGAGTTTCATCTACAGCATCACAGATGAAGTGAAGAAAGCTGCTAATTTCCTTTCAGCTGCGGAGATGACAAGCATAAGCAAGTGCTAAAGTTTTACTTTATAGAATGTGTACATTGACAAAAGAAGTTATAGCTATTTTTTTTATTTTACAGCGCACCAGATCAAGTGAGGAAACTGCTGGCTTGTTTTGCCTTCAGCTGCTAAGACACCTTTCTGTTTTTTTCATTTTATTAATGTATTACTCAGCAGAACCTTTCATCCAATAAGTCTTTCTATTCTTATCATTTTTACAGCTGGGGATTTTACTGGCAGAACTGAAAGTAAGTACCACACTCAACAGCACTGCAGCAATAGTAATGGAGGCTTCAACTAGCAACCTTCAGATGGCAAAACCCCTTGTCTTAAATGCTTTGCATAAATGCTTGTAATAAAGGTGTCCTCAAAGTCTTGAAGGGTTGGAGTTACTGTGATGTTCCAAGTCTTAATTTCCCAAGCATAAAAACTGAACTAAAATATTAAAAGGCTTTGTCGTCTTCATCTGCACAGTTCTGTTATGGCATTTAAGGGATTCCTGTGGGGTGGTTCCTTTCATGGTAGCATGAAGAGCTCACTCACAGACCAGACACGTGGGTTGTCACAGCTACAAAAAAAGACAATGAGTGGACGAATACTGAGTCAGTCAGGAAACACCAGTTCCATCCATCCTAGCAATTTGCCATTTCTCTGTCTATCAGTCATATTTGCATTTTTGCAAAGAAAAGAAAAAAGAAAATCTGAAAAAAATGTTATATCAACATTATTAATAGATTTTAGTTTGCAGTGTCTAATTTTTCATTGACTTCTAATGAAAGAGAAACAAAGCATATTTACCATCCGATAAGAAAAGTTAATAGAGAAGCTAGAAATGGGACGTTACGGATGCTCAACTGTGCGCTGAATATGAATTAATAAACCATGTACATTTTGAAGAAATAAGACAGCACTCCATGCTTCACTGTAACTTGTTTCTAAATGTGCCCGAGAAATTCTGATACTTTGTCTGATACAATGTCCACTTTATACAGTACATTACTGCACGTGTTGAAATGCTTGTTTGCCGTTGCTTTCAGCTATGCTTCAAAAGTTTTGCATTACTATATAATATTTTTGCTTTACGTACAGGATAGAAAAGGACTACATATCCACATTAAAAAAAACAAATTTTTGGTTAAATATGGAAAATCTGGTATCTTTGATTCCAATCTCAGAGAAAGGTATGAATTTATGAGGATCCACTGCATGTATTCTGAAAATAAACAGCAATATTTACCACAGGGCATTAATGGGATTTCTAACTAATAAGACAGAACATCAAAAAAAGAACATCCTGCCTTCTCCTGCGAAAAAGCAATTTCAGATTGGCTTTTAAATGGCTTACACTTTGGCATGACTGACCATATCAAGGTGGCACTCAGGAGCATTAGCTTGAAAGCGGACAGCAGGTACGGTGTTTGGTGGGGGGCTGACAAAATGAGTGGAAATTGCCAGCATGCACAACCATTTTGCATTTAAGATAGTTGAAATAAATATATGTTCTACCAACTGATTTTTCAACAGAAGAGCTACGGAACCATTATTGACGATACTCATGTTTGCCCCGCCCGCCATCCTGGTAAAAGCCCTCCCACAGGCCAGGCCATACGGACCCTTTGCAAGAATTGCACCGAAAACCTCTCTTGCAGGTGCCACACGTGTCCTGGCCAGCTGTTCAGAGGGTTCATAAAGCACCACTCGTGATGACTAAACCCCCATAATTTTTTAGCAACGCATTTTCGCTTGCAAACATGCACACACGCTGCAGAGCGACAGCAGTGCCGTGCAGCCGGAATAACCCTAAAGCTTTTAAAAGCTTATAAACTAACAGCTAACTACTGCTGTCCATGTGTCCCAAATGCTGCTGTTTTGTTGGTAATTACTTTAATCCATACCTAATCCTCCTATTTCACTAGACACGGTCTAGGCGCATTTTGTTTTTTTTTTTTTCAACGTTGCCTGCAAGGGAGCATTAACCTTGAAGAGGAGCCATGAATGGTGCAAAATAACACACTGCAAACATGTTTAACCACATTGGTCATCCCCCTGATTCTTACAGGTCAACACATCATGATCAAAGTGATGGCTTAATTACTTCTGTTATTATTGCTTTGTTACTTGGCAAGTCCTATATATTGAAATTCAAGATATGCCCTGAGTCCTTGCAGTAAATCATTAGTAGTGGCAGTGTTCCAAACAGAAACACTCGCTATTGATTTCGAACCGAAGGGTAGACAACCTGTATGAAAAGGGGGAGAAAGAGGGGTAAAGCCCACCTTCCAGCTCAATCAAGCACATTCATGGAAAACCACGCAGGTGACTTAGATGGATCAACTCCTTCGTCAGACTTCCAAAGGCCAAAACCAACCTACATGTGTCCAACAGGCAGATTTGTGGCAACTAAATACTGTCAGCACATTAGATTTTGCAGCTAGTTTATGCCCAAAAATGTCTGCGCTAAAAGTGATAGATTTGTTTACTGTTGGAAATGCAGCAGAAATTCATCAGAAAGCAATAGCTTGTTGTGCGCTCTGGGTGATCTATCAGCAGCCGCAGACTGAAAGGAGGCATACCTGCACACCTCCCGCTGTTCCGGTAGAAGCTCGAGGGACAGAACAGGAGGCAGCGCTGGTGGTGCAGTATGGCGCTGGTGTCCGCACAGCGGTCACAGTGGCCCAGGGTCCGGGACCAGGTCCAGCAGCCAGGATGATGCTGAACTGCAACCCAACAGACATCCAGTACATGCTAAACACGTTTCCAAAAAAACCAGGACTTTCAAAAAAACATCACAGAAGAATTACAAACACTAGACTTATAAATGGTACAAAATATTGTGCTGCAATTGTAAATAATAGTATTAAAATAACTACACAGTATTTTTACAGGATTTTTGATAGAACACACTGAAATACAGTACTGTGCAAAAATGTTAGGCATGCAACTTGAATGTCTGTTGATAAGTACAGGTAGATTCTTATCTACCATCAGGGAGGTTTCTGGTTGGTCCCAAATTCATTGTGTAGCCTGAGAATGACCTCAAACACCCAATCTCAGTCATACACAACTATCTTGAGCAAAAAGAAGGAATCCTGCAACAGATGGTCTGTCTGGTCCCCACAGAGCCCTGACCTCAACATGATCAAGTCAGTCTGGGAGGACATGCAGAGACAGTCAAAGTCTGCAGAAGAACTGTGGCCAGGTCCTCAAAATGTTTGGAAGAACCTACCTATCAACCTCTACCTTAAACTGCATGCAAGTTTGCATAAGAGAATTGATGGTGTTTTAAAGGCAAAGGGTGGTCCCACCAAATATTGATCTGATTGAGGTTTTTTTTGTCTACTGCACTTTTTAGACGGTTTATCGATTAATAAGCATTCATGGCATTATTTTTGGAACCATCCGTGCTTTACAGCATTTTTCCCACAGGTGCCTAAGACTTTTGCACAGTACTGTAGTTTCCCTTCATTAAATAACTCTAAAAAAATGCCGGTGAAGTTGAAATAATTTTTCTGATACATTTTCAAGTAAATTTTGCTTATTTTTGGATTTGGATGTAAACAACTCCTGTTGAAACGAGATAGGTGGAGGTTTGGAGGTGGTAAATACCTTTCCGATCATAAAAACTTCAAAGCAAGTCAAAAGAGCATCCAGGAACAATATCCTGCTTATACTTCTAATACTATTTGATTTGCTGATTCTCTGTATTATGCAGTACATTCGCAAGTGAGAAGAAGAGACAGATTCCCCAACTGTTGTCATCAGTGGCCTCCTAGGTATTTGCTGACCTCCATTTTTGGAGCTATCAAGCTACAAAGGGCCAAAGTGCCTTTAACATCGCAGGGCAATTACAGACAGTAATGGCCACAGTAGCATAACGTGACAGAGATGAGCAAATTCAGCAGAGCCCAAGGCCAAGAGCAGCATATAGTTGCCTTCATCTGACTATTCCTCTGAAGCATGGAGACCCAACGTCCTCCTGTCGCCCCCGTTGCTGAGTCGCGCAGCAAAACTCTCCCCGAGGTGGTCTGACTTTTATTTTATTTCTTTGGTTTCTACTGAGAACTTTCTTGCCATTCTTTGAGCTTTTGCATTGAATGACAAAGCAAAGCAGGAGCCACAGAAAAGAAAGTACAGAGCTGCCCAGGTTCTCCTCTTCAGGCAATGCAGTGGCACGGCAACACTTATGCAGTGCAGCTCAACCAAACCAAGTCCCTCTTTTGTCTATACATAATGATAAAATCTGGAAATCTTGAGTCACCACTGTCGGTACAAATGCTATGACTCTACCCAGGATGAACACCCAGAGAAATACTAAAGAATGACCTTAAAATGAAGATTAAACACAGCTGTGATTTGTGTTACATGGTCCTGGTCAATAGTAATTTAAAAACACAGACAGCAAAGCTGATAGCAGTAATGTGTCCGTTCCACTGTGGTGATGATGGCATCTGTTTGCTCTGTGGTTTTGCATGGACGGACTTACCCTTGCAACACACCGGGAAACACTCCCCACGCACATGGGTGGCCTGGGTTCCCGAGGGGCAGGAGGGGCAGGACAGGTGGTAGCAAGTAACTCTGGAATTCAGGCACTCACACTGGCGACAGGGCCCCTCCCACCACACCTCTTTGTTCTGGGGAATATTCAGATAGGGAATTTTTGCTTCAGAAATGAGGTAGTAGGTCATTTCTACAAACCTGCAATCTGAAGTTTCCAGAAGGTCCCTACTGCCATTACCACGAACAAAGTACTTGTAGGTACAAGGTACAAGGTACAGCCTGAATAGCCGAAATGAAAGCACCCACCTCGATAAAACTGTTCTCTACATGACTTTGAATGAGTTCATTCGGCCAGCAAAATAACTGTTACAAATTGCAAACACCGGTAGGTTGGAGAAAAGCCGTGAGATCCAGCCATCCACAACTATCAGGGCAACATTAACATAACTGTGAATTTATCAACATGGGCTTTGCATGAAGGCAGGAGTTGTCTTGAAAAGCGTGGTGCACCATCTGAGTGGTTCGGCAGGACAGATAACCATTGCGGGAATATGTGGACAAAATGCAGACTAATAACACAGAATTATTCCCACTGTGCACTGAAAATGTGATTATGCAGTTTTCTGCCAAACATAAACATATTTTTTGCCTTTTGCACACAGAGTATAAGATTAGCGAAAGGTATGAAGGCACGCGAGTGCAGAAATATTGATGGATGCGTGCAGGAGGTGGGAAAGTTATGGAGCTGCGCCTCGCTGTGGGTCAGCCCCGCCATATGCTAAATCTCTTTGCACACGTGTATTCTCGGACCGCTCCGGCATCGAACCCGAAGGCCATCAGATGGGATTACAGAGAACGAGTGCTTGAGAAACGCCTGAGGAGATTCGTCAAAGCGGGATGCAAAAGCAGGAGGCAATGCGGCGTTAGCACTACATGAGCAGACCTGAATCAGAAGTTGGCTGCTTGTCCTCCACTTTAATAGACACGAACAAGGGCAACCTGCTGAGGGTTCCGCCGGGGGGAAAGATGCAAACGTGGTTTGCTCCCGTTTCAAAGGACTGAAAAATGTGCCTCTCATCAGCGGATAAAGCTGGCTTTTGAAACAAAATTCATTAATCATATCAACGCAGAATAAATTAAGAATGAGCAGGGGAAAATCCATGGCAACAAGTAAAATGCACACTAAGCAAACATTGCCATATTTTACTGAACAGCTGAATAACAGACTACAGTGCAGAGAGAAGGGAGACGTTAAACGCTTGCTTGTTTGCTCATTGCAGAGAAGGGGGGGGGGGCAGTCAACACCATCAAAATGGGGAGCTGCTGTGATTTTGTGCACATTGTATTTCCCCCCCGGACCGCCGACTGCGAGCGAACGTGTTCCAGGGTGCGTGGGACAAGAGAGCGATTAACGTAAATTACAAGTGCGTTTCTTGTTTTCACGAACAAACAAAAGTATTCCGCTTGCGCCAGTTTAAACACGCTGCTTCAAAGGAAACGGCAGATTCTGAACGTGATGCAGTTCCAAAAATAAATAGGGGAGACTTATAAGCAGACAAAAGGGAGAACAGTTGCTGGAAACATGTTTGCTTTCAGTTGGTTCATAAGTTTGAGCAGGAAACCAGCTGACATGGAGCATTCAGCAAATCCCTGAGATACTGGACCCTTGTGGGCTGCGGTGTTTTCACTCCTCTGACCAGTTTGTCCCATGCAAGTACTTGCCCGAGTTGACCAGATACACTTACTCTTTTGACTTGAACAGTATATGCACACTTGTTTATAAAACAGCCAAAAGATCTGGCAAATGACCTTTGAAAGCAAAAAAAAAGAATGTATGACATTGTTTTGTTTTTTTGTCATACTACCTTTTTGACTTGTTGTCTGTGGAAGCAGGCAGGCTGTGTGGACTGGCATTCCGGGTAGCACCTCCCTGGCAGATGAACAGCTTCTTCTCCCTGGTCAAGATTGACTTTGCTGTGTTACTTTCAAAGGCAACTTTAATGACACTGCAGCAAGGAACAAAAACATTCATTACAGCTTCTACCCATTTAAATTCCATACTGTACTTGAATGGGGAATTATCAATGGCTTGCCCTAAGCAGCGCAATTCTGGGAAATTGCAATTTTCTTTAAATAACTTTGGCTAATTAATCTAGCTGTGATGTTCTGAACAAAAGCATTAATACATTAACGCAGCTTCATCCTCATCTAAATTCTATGGAAATAACTAAAGGGAACATTAAAAAAAATAAAATAAATATACAGTACTGTGCAAAAGTCTTAGGCACCTGTGGGAAAAATGCTATAAAGCGAGGATGGTTCCAAAAATAATACCATGAATACTTATTAATCAATAAACTGTCTAAAAAGTGCAGCAGACAAAAAAACCTTAGTCAGATCAATATTTGGTGGGACCACCCTTTGCCTTTAAAACACCATCAATTCTCTTATGCAAACTTGCATGCAGTTTAAGGTAGAGGTTGTTAGGTTCTTCCAAACATTTTGAGGAACCGGCCGCAGTTCTTCTGCAGACTTTGACTGTCTCTGCATGTCCTCCCAGACTGACTTGATCATGTTGAGATCAGGGCTCTGTGGGGAACATACCATCTGTTGTAGGATCCCTTCTTTTTGCTCAAGATAGTTGTGTATGACTGAGATTGGGTGTTTGAGGTCATTCTCAGGCTGCAGAATGAATTTGGGACCAAGCAGAAACCTCCCCGATGGTAGATAAGAATCTACCTGTACTTCTCAACAGACACTGAAGTTACACGACTAAGACTTTTGCACAGTACTGTACATATATATATATATATATGTATGTATTTATTCATTAATTTTGCTTTTAACAATCTATTATCTGCAATCCTGTTACAGAGGCTGAACTTAAAGTCACCCAAGAAGTGAATACAGTGTTAAAGAAAATGCATATAATTGGAGACATTTTACTTGATTTGATTAGTTAGCTGATTAATTAATCGGTAATTAATTACTTGCTATCAATAACAAAACATCATTATGAATTTGGGAAACAACACCTTAAGCTTACTCAAAATTAGGGATAGACAAAAACACAAATCAGATTTTGAGGTTAACAGTCACAATTTATAAATCCATGCATTTCGCGGACTGCTTTTAAAAATGCCTTCGTACTGTGTGTTCATCCCCCATATTCCATGATATATTTTTTTTTAGATTTTCACATAGCCATAGTGTGAATACGAATGCGATTTTTTTTTTTTGCATGTTAAAATGTTTGGTTAAATTGTTCTGAAAGAGCCTCTGAATTTGTGTGAACTCAGATAACAATTTAAAACTGCATTAAGTGGCTGTGTGACACACTGTCTGATGGGGAGTCTGTACCCTCATTTGGTATTGTACTGGCTTTTAGGGCATGTGCACTATATTATATATGCACACTATATAAGTTCCAACTCTGTTGACACTTTTTTGCTGTCTACTTTTCAAATTTTTGTGCTTTGTCTGTACAAAATATTGTGAATATGGGCCCTTACAGAGACAGGAAGGTGAAAAGCGGAAAAACTGCTGAAATGTAAGAGAGTTACTCATTGGAACTAAAGCTTGAGGTACTAAAACACACTGAACACAGTGAAAGACAAACATGCATTTCTCTTTCTTTAGGTTTATCAGAATCTACAGTGAACATGGCAAGAGAGTCCGACTTGTGAATAAACTCTGAATGGTTTTCCAACTACTTAGCTTTTTCCCAATTAAAATTAATGCAATAATGTTCATTGTATTTATAATTTAATGAAATGAGATGCAAAATTCTCATCCACTGTACAAGATATGGAACGAGTGTAAGAACATATATGATCAACGAGAAAATATATTCCTGAAGTCATCAATATCTAGTTGCGAATTGTACTCTAAATCAAATTAATGCAATGTTCACCTCATTCTCCATATCTTCTTTAGTGCTCTCAATGGCACAGTTTGTTCTGCTTAATGTGCTCCATGGCAATTCTGTTTGCACACTACAGGTTGCCTGGCACTGTTTAAAAGGATTTATAGCAACAGAGAGACATCTGTCCCTGCTGGCAGCCAGCAACTCGAAGGGGTGGGATAGGTTTCTAGGTGGCGCTCATTCAGCTGGTATCTCCAATGCCCGTGTGTTGTTGCAGGTGACATGACTTGGTAGCCAGAGTTATGGGACCTACCTCTGTTCAGGTAGACCTTTACAGACTGAGTCTTTGCAAAAATGTGAAGGGAAACCAGTGGGCCTGTTAGAGTGTCCTTTTGTATCATATTTTCAAATTCGGACAGTAATGTGCATGTATTCCCTTGCAGTCACGTGGAGGCAGCATGCCCATGCCCACCGACCTGTCGACACTCCAGGTTTGACCTCTGGGCCTCCCGGCACAGCACACTGCCAGCCATACATGTGCAGAATTTGCATCCATTGCTGTTCCACACCTCGCCATGGTAACGCACCACTGACCCGTGGATGCATGCCACTTTGGAGGAAGTGTTTTGCAAACCCTGGCCAACATGACTGCCCATAGTCTGGTCCTGGAAGAAGAAGCACACATTTTTGCAGACCTTAAGGAGTGTTGTGGCGGTTCAGATGTACAGATGGTTGTGCTTATATTACAGTGGGTAGACACAGTTAAGGACGCTTATCAAAGCACATACAGGATTTGTAATACATAACATTATTTATAAACAGATAGCTTACAGCAAAGCAACATGTCACTAGGGTGAGTTGCCATGTGTATTTTCCCAGCAGCACAAAAAAATCAGTAATTGCATCCTGCACAGTCAACTGTCTCAAAAGTTAGGGCATTGATAGGAGGTATGCAGTACAAGTCCAACAATAACAATGTACAACAAAACACAGCCTAATTTGGCAGAAAATTTGGGTTGGCAAGCCGGTGTGCACTGGTCCAAGTGGTCAGCACTCACCTTACAGTCAGCATTCGGGGGGCACATCCAAGAGTGACAGAGCACCTGACCTCTCTCACACATGCAGATGATGCCGTTGATCCCCTGCCACTGCTGTCCATGCTGGGGGGCAGAGTGATGGGGACGTCAGTAAGGACAGACGTAGAGAAGCATGGCTCTTTGGTTACTTCCAAAGCTTCGTACATATGACAAATATGATATTGAGAAGAAGGAAGACAATGTCATAATGCCCATGCCACTGCCCCAGAATATTATTGGCTTCTGCTCCACCTGAGGCCTTCATTTCTGAGCCCTCTTTACATTTTGATGGAATGTATGGCATGAGTCAGTTTGTTTTTATTGGAATTTCTGTATTTACATTTAGCTATTTGAAAATTAATTTCCTCCAAAGCAACATAGAGATGAGAACACACAAACCTGTATTCTACAACAGACCAGAAGAAACACAAAACCACATCTTGTTTATCTGATACCATCATGTTGCTATCACACATTATTCAGGAAGCTGCCCGTAAAAGTGGTGTAAGAACAACAAATACAAAGAAAATAGAAACCGATGGTGACAGACTCATATACAAGGCTGTCAGAGCATTAGGAGAGAAATAGGTCAGAAATAACCTCAGGTATCTTTAGAGACCCGTATTATATGAAGAAAACGATTCAGCAGTTCTGAGGGGGAGAACGAGCCCATTCGGCCACATCAGGGACTGAGAACAAGTTGTCGGTTTTGGACCCCTCATGAGTGGGACAAACAGGCAGCCAGAACTGGTGGAGTGCACTTCCCAGTGGGATGTAGAGACTGATCAGATCCAGTAAGAGTGGAAGTGCTGAATCAGTGGCCATCTTGTAGGTCCTAACCAGGGTCTTGAACTTGTCACACCCAGACACGGGAAACCAATAGAGATGTGGAGGGAAGATACACAGCAGCTGCTGGGGACATCAGAGACAACTAGTTCTGTGCCATTCTATGTGACTTACAGTTCTTTGGTAAAACACTCAGTATATTCATGCAGTATCATTATCTAACCTACGTTTCAGCATTTGCATTATTAAAATATGCCCCTTTTATTCGTGTAATTAAAACAAGGCAGAACAAATGGGTTTGGGATTGGTCTATCAATCCTTTAGTGACCTCTGCTACCTTCTGGCTTTCTCCCACACTTTTACTAGTAAATTGTTAATTAGTTTTGAATCCCTTTGTAATTTGTTACGATTGGCAGTTGTTTCAGTAACTGAAAATACTGCACTTGGTCTTTGGTTTGGTTAGGCTTTCTGAGGCACAAAAATATACAGGACAGCACTGGACTTAAAAGTGATTCAGCGACCTGCATTTATTTGAAATAATTTTAGAAACATTTAATCGTCTTTGAAGGAAACAGTTATTCTTTATTTGACACTAAGCGGGTGTAACGCAACTGAAAAACAATAGTAATATCGTAAGTGAGAAAAGCCGGCCGGAACACAAAGCGGCAAACCCTCGTGCTGATGAAGACCGGAGGAGCTCCTGAGTCGGACAACACTGAGAGTTCTGCTGTGCAATAAGGGGTGAGTCCACAGTCCGGTTTATCCAACAATAACCTGCATTTTACTAGAGGACTAATAATGTCGCTGCAGGGGGAGTCTGTTCCCTACCTCATTTTAAAAGAAGTTAAATCTCTGCTTCACCTGTCAACATTCTGCAGTAGAATGCTAACTGAATGCCTGCCATTTTAAAAGCACAGATGCACCAGCGAAAGGAAGAGTTTTTTCCCTTTCTTACAACGTAGTCCTATCTCAAAGGACTGCAGGAGTCAAATGATACACAAAAAGACAAAAAGAGAGGATGGCACAGGGTGAGACTGATATAAGGCTGCTGTGACATGGGGTTGAGTAGCTATTGCATTTGGGTCCCAGGTTTGAGTCCCACCTCCCTAAGCAAGGTACTGAACTGTTCCAGTTAAAGTTACCCAGCAGTTTAAATAAATAAATAACTATAAATAGCTTGTAAGTCACTTTGAAGAAAAAGAGATCCAGATAAAGAAAGGTGAATTAGGTCCAGTTAGTTACTTACTTAAGTTTTTACTCGCTTAGATTGATTTCACTCTGATTTTCTGGCAGACACTATTGTGTAAAGCGGTTTGTTGTCCATTGGCTGAATACTGTGTTTTATCTATTTATAAAACCCCATATTTTTGCTGAGATGTTTTGGGTTGCCATTTTTAAAATGTTGTATTCAAGGGTTCACATCTCATGCCCAGGATCATGAAAACTATGCTAACATCACAACCACCCACCCATCACAGCCTTTTAAGATGTCTGCCATTAGCTGCAATGTGGACTAGATCTTTTCTCCAAACCCTCTGGCTTCCTGCCAGTAAAAATGCCCTTGGCAGTTTTTGACTATGACAAGTGTTTTTCACTACATCCCAAGTACGTTGAAAGCATCCGGCTCTGCTGCCTCTTTAGGGAGACCAATGGCTTTGCTCCTGATGAGAGCGTAGCACCAAAATGTCTTTCTGATCCAAGATTAAGGAAAGGTTACCTCGTACTCTCTTCCAGCCATCTGACAGTAGCTTGGCACACAGACAGGGCAGCATTCCCCAGGATGGATCTGCAGGTTCTCATGCTACATCAGTGAGCGTAAAAATTCAAAATGGGTCGGTGGTGAGGAGCAAAATATTTGCATTCAGTACGTTCATGTCAGTTTATATAAAGTATCTGGAAAGATAGTGTTTATGTTTTGTGAATTAGCTCGTTGACGCAGAATGCTCACATCTTTGGCTGAACTAGGCTTTGAAAGAAATATTCCAGCTGAACCACAAACATATCTTAGTTTATTTCATCCCTGTGTTTCAGAATGTAAAAAAAAAATCAGTGCATGTGAATTTTTATTTCTGTATCTTGATATAAAAGCATATGTGAAGGTTCTGAAATTCCCAAGATCCGGAGCTCAAGACTCTGTTTCAACGAGGGATGTGAATGTGATGAAACATAAAAAAACCTTCCCTGTTGAAAAGTTTCTGGAAAATCACTGGTGTGTCTGCAGGCTTAATGCATACAAACACGTATATCGAATAAAATCAGTGTTCGGTTAAAATTGTGCATTTGGAAATTGTGCCATGGAACAACGCATTTCTTTTTTACTTCAAGGTGACTGAATCAGGAGAATATGTGCATGGAGGTCATTGTACCGTGTTCACTGGGGACATTGCAGGAGTCAACACTGACCGGATGGCAGAAGACAGGCTGACACTCAATGGTGAAGCACTGGGTTGCCCCTGCAGTACACACACACTTGGTGCAGAGGGTGGGCCTCCACTCCTGCCCATGCACGTACTCCTGATTTCCCACAAAGCAGGATTCTGCGAAGAAAGAGTATGTGTGCAGGTTGGGAGGGGTGAAGAGTGGGGGAGGGGAGCGGGGATCGGAAGACATGAATAAGTAATGGAGAGGGACTGGAAAGATCTCCTGGGCATCAGCTAGGGGCGCCCCGCTTGTTGTTATTCCATTACCCCAGAACTCCATCAGGAGAACTGTGCTGAAAGAATCCCGGCCCTGGGTTCCAGACCAGGCAGGGACACAGCCAGGAAGCAGCTGCTTGGTGTATGGCTCTTAAAAGAATCATCAGGATGCGCCTTCCCCAGGAAAGTGGAGCGCGAGCACTGGGCAATCAAAGTTTCTGCACACCACACTGGGTGAAATGCATGTTTTATACACGTTGGACACATGAGCAATCAAAAAAAAGAAAACAAGAGATCCAACTGGCAGCAGCGCAGTGCATAAAATCTCACAGACACGGGTCATGCGCTTCAGCAACTGTTTGCAACAAACTTCAGATTGGGGGTAAAAAAACATGATCTAAGTGACTTTGACCATGGTGTGGTACACAGAATGGTGCAAAAAATCAAAAACATCCAGTAAGTAGCAGTTCTGTGAGCAGAAACGCCTTGTTGATGAGGGAGGTCAGAGGAGAATGGTCAGACTGATTTGAGTTGACAGGAAGGCTACAGTAAGTCAAATAACCCCCCTTTACAACAGTGGTGGGCAAAAAAACCATCTCTGAGTGCACAACACATCAAACCTTGAGTCAGCTGAGGCTACAACAGAAGAAGACCACATTGGGTTTCAATCGTGAACAGGAACAGGAAGCTGAGGCTACAGTGAGCACTGACTCACTGAAACTGGACAGTTGAAGATTAGAAGAATGTTGCCTGGTCTATTGAGACTTGATTTCTGCTGTGACACGCAGATGGTAAGATCAGAAGTTGACACCATGGACTCAACTTTTTCTTGTGTCAACAGTTCAGGCTGGTGGTGGGGGTGTAATGGTGTGGGAAATGGTTTCGTGGCACACGTGGCTCTCTAATAGTAATCGAGCACCAACCTGAATCCCACAGCCACAAACTGGCTGCAATTTGCCCAATACAAACTGGTTCCATGAACATAATGAGTTCAGTGAACTTCAGTGGCCACCCTATTCACCAGATGTGAACCTAATAGAGTATCTTTGGGATGTGATACAACACCAAATTGGCAACATGAATGTGCAGCTGAGAAACCTGCAGTAGTTACATGATGCAATCATGTCAACATCGACCAGAATCTCTAAATAATGTTTCCAGCACCTTGTTGAATCTATGCCATGAAGAATGTAGGCTGTTCTGAGAGCAAAGGGGGTCCTACCTGGTGTAAGAATGCTGTTCCTAATAAAGTGACCAGTATGTGTATGCAGATTGCCAAAACTGCAATTGCAGCAGTATATACAGTAAGCTGTATAATTATTACCATTTACACTGAAGACATCTCTACATCTAGAAAGCTCAAGGTCTGTTTATTTGTTTGTTTGTTTGTTTGTTTGTCAAGCCACAGACGTAAAATTTGGCACACAGGTACTTCTCACGTCACGTGAGGATTTCGCACAAAACGCAGCACTCAGCCAGGGTGCTCCTACCATCATTCATGTGGTGCGGCACCTCACCTCTTCTGGGAATGCACCTCGGACAGCACTCTCTGAGGACAGCGTAGGGCCTCTCATCCTTCCCACACTGGAGCGGGGGGCAGAGGCGGGGTGCACAGGACACGCTCCCATGGGAACAGTTGCAGACATGGCATTCCGAGGCATTCCATTGGCCGTTGTGCTGTCAATAATAAATTATCAGCCGGGAGGGGGGTGGGTCACGCCTACCATTCCACATAATACTAATAACAACTAATAACACTAATACACTTCATACATTCTTACTCAGTCTGTACCGGTGGCTTCAGTTTTAATTTCCATTATTTAAGCCCCGTCTCTACCTACCATGTGACTGCAAAGGACTGGAGGTTCTGGGGAGGAAGGTACCCACTGATCAACCATTTAGCCAAGTTATATTTCAGAAATACTGGAGTTCAACAGTGGCCTTGGGGCAATACTGAATTTTATTCAGTTTTTAATTCAGATCCACCTGTGTAAGAGGGTATTTAAAAAAAAAAAAACAAACAGCCAAAACAGCTTCACTGAATGTTGAACATGCGGCCAGGTTTGCGCTCGAGGGTGAACGTTACCAAAAGAACAACTATAGATCACGGTGGATTTTTTTAACTGGTGAGCAGTACAACAGACTGCAGAAGTGCTGTGTCAGCCAAACACCTTCCTTCAACGTTGTTTGTGAGCAGCTGTCACTCTTACCTCATAAATGGATCCTTCATACTGACAGGCGCCTTCAGAGAGCTGGACACAATCTGGACAGCATTTACCAGGGGCTATTCGCAACCGCTCTCCCTGAGTAACAATATAGTTACCTGTTTAACAAAGTAGATCTGAAAGACGTATAAAATTAACCTTCAAAAATCATTATTTGTTCATCTGCCACTATTTTCTGATTTGCTCTTTGCTCTTAAAAGCAGAAGGTCAGACAAGGTTAAATGTGTCTGTATACTGGACAGTATAATTATATGACAGTCACAAGTCAGTGGACTTGAAAGCAGACGGCATTGTCTGTGTATCTTCCAGGGGGGAGGGCTGTTTATATGAATTGAGTCTTATCCCACCAATATTGTGATTCTTTTATATATACACAGGATTAAATCATGTTTAAGTTCTGAAGTTTGAAGGCCAAAATGTATTTTATAAAACATTTCAGGTTGACTGATTTGTACACAGAAAGAAATCAAATTTTAATAATATAATTCTGTTTTCAATTTTGGAATAAAAAAGGATAAAAAAGATTGCGAATGGCTTTAATGTAATTGTGAAGCTGGAACCACATGTGAAGTTGTTTGCAGGGGTAAGCAAATAAACATCAGTTTGACATTCAATTTCCCTGTACCTTCAGGATGTCGCACTGGGGGTTCACGCATCGCATGGTTTTGCAGAACACCACACCTTCAGAGCAGTGACATTCCCGGCAAGGCTCGGGGTTCCAGGAGGCATTGCCCTATACGCAGAACAAAGAACTGTGAGCGAAACCTCAGACTCCGGCTAGGCGCACGGCTGCGTGGTCTCGTCACTCACCTCCGCCTGCTTCACATCTCTCCTCATTTTACTACAGCCTTAAATTCTTACATTATTCTGCACATTAAAGCTGAAAGCATTTGGAAGGCAGCAAAATCTGGGACTAGGAGTCAAAACTCATATATCTTCTAATGTCTGACAATTCACCCTAGTGACCCAAGGCATGCCCAGGAAACACTTCACACGCTCTGTCCAAAGGCTAGTCAGGCTAAATTAAATCCCCAAATCCGATTCTGGTGAAATATCCAAAGTAGAACAGCATCAGATTTAATCTAAAGGGAAAAAAGAGCTACTCACATTTTCATTGCATCAGATGACATACTGAAATTAGGCTCCAAAGTCAGATATTCAGACTTACTTTCCTAACTAAGGAACGTTTAATATGCAGCAGTGTGTATAAAAGCCATCTCTCTGGGAACTGCTAAGCCACATTGCTCTGAAGATACTTGGGATTCTACGCTTTCATACACCACGTCCATGACAGCGATACAGGCACACACCAGCGCATAAATGTTTCAGCGACAGCCGAGCATTGCTGTGGGCTCCGATTTTCGATGGTTTATATGACATACTTTTTAAATAAATATGGCTCTGTCGCCTCCATTCATACATTAGCAAGGGCTGGTCAACAAACAGACGTATTCGCTAAGCGGGAAGTGATGTCTCAGTAGGCAGTGTCCTTGTTATGCAAAACTGAACTATTTTCTGCACTGAATAATTGTAACATACACGACATCCAAAGCGGAGCACAGAGCTTGTTCCGTGCCCATTTTTTTTCCCAGTGTATCTAAGAAAGGATAGCCAATAACAATAATAAATTCCATAGAACTACTAACACATTTGCCTGTCAGAGAAAATTGATGATGAGCCATTCATTTGGACTGTAGAGGGAACAGCTGTCTGATATAAAGTGTTGAGAGGGACAGACTAAATAAATAACAGTACGAGGAAGGTTATTCTGCATTCTATTCACTAAAATCCTTGCGCTAGAAGGACCTTAAAATCAAGTTATAAATCATTTTTGTTCGCACAGTGCAAACTAATTTACATACCATTGCATAATCTGCTCCAAATAGGGCATGTTGAAGCAGCGTAAGCTTATATGAGCTTTTTTTGAGTCGCTGTTTATTAAGATTGCCCTAACAAATTGGGCTTTAATCTCAGGTCAGCGCTTTGCCTTCCGGGAGGGCACCTTGCCCCCCCAGTGACCAAGCTGCAGGATTCCAAGGGAATTTCGCAGCAACTGCATTCCATCGACAAAGCATATAACGCCCACTCTCTTTACTGCTGACTCATGGGATATGCAAGCTGTGTGGTTGTTATAGTGTGAGGGTAAGGTGCTCAAGCCAGTGTTTTAAAGTAAGAAACACTGACAAAGATCCAGGTGAGCCAACAATTGTTGCAGCACTGGCGGTTCCCGTGATGGCGTGATGTCTGCAGAATAATTCAACCTGGTTAAAACAAACACGTTGCTTATTGTTTACATTATTTAATTGTGGAGGAAAAAAAATTCTGTCCTACCCTTTAGAAAAGGTAAAAAAAAATCTCTTATGCATTCACTGCTTTGCTTAATCATTTGAGTTGCTTTTTTATAGAATTTGTGGCACAACTGATAAAATGTTTTAAAAGGGCAGTGAAACACTCTCTAGGCCTAGAAAGATTCAAGTAGACTAATGAGTCCTGATTCAAAGTGTCTGCCTAAGGAGGAGCGAATAAAAGACCCAACAGAGACAAAGAGGGGCTAAACTGAACATTTATATGACATTAAAGCTAAGGCTCTATTGCAGCACCAGGACAGCTGCCCTCAGTACTGTAAATAACAGAACAGCGATGGAAGGACATAAGGACAAAAGACTCATTTTACTTCTACTGGCATTTATTTTTAGAGAGCAGACAGCCACTATCATTTCATTCTTCCAAATCATCAATACTGCCTCCACGTGCTTTTAGTTCTAAGTAACTTAATATATACACTGTGAAGATCCACAAGGTTCAAATATCTGTTTCCCAAATGAGGAAGTGAGAGGAGCGAGAAGGTATGGGACCTGGCCAATAAATCGCTCCAGGAGGCTTTGGCCTCTCACAAAGCCCAGTATGACTGATGGTGACAGACACTGGTCTTCCAGCAATGACAAATTGTACGGTTGTCCACTTTGCATTAAACTTTGACTTCCTTCATAGCAACTTGGCCCAAAGTACATAGGACCCTTCAACGTTATTAAGTGGATCAACCCTGTAACATATTGCATGCAGTTACCACCCCACTACCGTATCTGTCTAATGTTCCATGTCTCCTTGATGAAACCATACAACACCTCTGTGTGACAGAGCCAGTCATTAATCAATCCACCGTCACCCATATGCAGTTCACACACTCCTGGACTCCGAGTGACAAAGGGACAAAGTGACAACTTTACTGTCTGCTGGACAGCGAGGAGTACTGTACTCCCTTGGGTGCCAAAATGGGGACATACAGGACCAAGCTTTATCGTGCTGTACCACTGATCGCACCCAGATCATCCTGCTCCTTGCCCTTGGGGACGTCCTCCTCACTGGCGTTCTGAATGGAGGTACTGTCATAGGCCCTGAGAACAATTCCCTAACTGACCAGCAGGGATCTCTGTGCTGAATTCACTTGGCTCAATAAGCCAAGCTTTAAAAGATGTTGCGGAACATCAACAGCATTTGCAACATTCCTGCATTTTAGCCCTTACTATTTTGTTCTTGCGTGTTGACCCAACCTCCCCATGTCCCAAGGTCCCTGTTGTCGATGTCCCCTAATTTCCAGTCACCATTTTTCTGAATCTTTCATTTGTCTTCACACTCAAGTTCATCATTCGCAGCCTTCATTTGTTCTGTGCAGCACTTAGCCGCTGTATATGGAACTCCAGCACTTAAACTCATAAGCGCATAATGAAGCAGCCGGTGACAATGACAAATGAGGCTTACATTTTTCCATATTATAGACATCTAGACATACACCACCCCACTGTTAACATTACAGAATTTTTCTGAGAAATCTCTAAATTAAAATTTGCCAGAATTTG
Organism: Arapaima gigas; assembly: GCA_900497675.1. Taxonomy (NCBI): domain Eukaryota; kingdom Metazoa; phylum Chordata; class Actinopteri; order Osteoglossiformes; family Osteoglossidae; genus Arapaima; species Arapaima gigas. The sequence continues at coordinate 569,622 of UFQX01000079.1, forward strand.
TGAATTTTCACTATTTCACAATGCCAGAAATAAGGACAGGTATTCAAATGTTTCAGCAATTACTTTAAAAAGACAGTCTACAAAATTAGGGGAAAAAATAATGATGCAAGATACGCTATATTACAAAACTCCATTTTACCTCTAGTAATTGGTTTGTTTCAAAAGAGGGACTGTTATGGCCTCCTTCCTATTCCAACACTTTCATTTCCATAAGTGAGAAAATGAGAAAAAGCAATGAAACAGATCAGGTGAAAGTATTTCTTAAAAATATAACATCCAGACGTTCTCCTCAGACCCAGTAAAAAGGATCATTTTGCTCAGATCTCCCTTTGAAAACAGATGTCTTACTCTGCTTACTACAGTGGCCATTGTCACAGCAGCCCCCGTTGTGGGCTGTAATTCAAAGTATAATTTTCTGCAGGGTGGAAAAGCTGCAGTAACTCAAGATTTGAAAGGCAAAGATTCCAGTCATACAAGATGCAGGAACCATCCTCAAAAGGTTGAAGGGTTAAAAATCTATTCCTCTGTACAGTGTGAACTAGTCAGGTGCCCTGTTCTGCCTAAGAGTTTTTATTGTCAAACTTCCAAGATGAAGTTGCATTTTACATTTTTCATAATGACTTGCAGAAGACTGAGACTTCCAGGTATGTCAAGTAATTCCATGGTATCCAAGTCTAATCCACTGTTGAAAACCGGATACTGATTTTTCAGATACCGAGCGTCTATTTCCCATTATTTTAAATGGGGGCAAATAAATAAATAATGCCCTCCTAGTCCATCAGAAAACATCTATATAGCTATCAATCTCTGACTTCAGCCTGATAAAATACTGTAAGGAGCAGTTACTTAGAAAGCATTTAATATTGTCATTAATTTGCATGTTTATAACATGTTCTACAGTATGTACAGTACAAGTTATTTCACGTTAGTTCCCCCGGTGTCACTGCATTACACATGGGAGATGAGAGGGCGCCTCCGTGACGTTTGCAGCGGGAGCTCAGTCTTACGAGATGTGGAAAAAAGTAACAAAGACGTGTGTCAAAATAACCCGCCGCATCTGCATCTCTGTTTGTCACCACAACTGGAATTTAAATAAATAGTTTTTTTTTTTTAAATTAAATGTGCAACAGTTAAATTAACAATTTAATTAAATGTGCAACACAGTGTGTTTGAACAATGTGAAACAGGTGGAAACAGCTGATAACGCCTGCATAGGGACAACCACAGGTCATAAGTAGATGCACTGAACACCTGCAGTGACGGACAGTGCTGGGCACAAGTCAGCAACCGGAACGCATTAAAGACCAGGACCACGGCTGATGGATATGATTGGTGGCCCGAACGCATTAAGCAACTAGGAGCCCAAGTAATGAGGCACAAGTTGGATCGAACGAAAGTCTGGACTGAACAATAGCGGTGAAGGACAGTGAACTAGAGTGTGAGCCGATTATTGGCAACAATAAAGGACTACAGATGGAGCTGAAGTAATAACATAGAAGGTAGTGGCCAATGTATATAAGTTGATGAGAGGCACTTAGAACACTGGTGCCAGGCTGTGAGGGCAGGCAACACGAGGCTAATAAATGACAATGGGCTGTTTAAGCAGCAGCATTTTGCTGGTTCCATAGGACTACAGAGTGTTGGGCTCATGCACAAAATAGAGCAAAGGGCTTTGGACTAAAAATTTGTGAGCGAGACCAGCACGAGTTGGGTTTATTGTTACATTTGAGAATGGTGACAGTTAATGCACAAATGAGCACGCGTGCAGAACTCGGGGAATAAGAGAGCGACGGAGGCAGAACGGCTCGAGGAGTGGATTGAAATGGTAAGGGCTTTGCAGAGGCTGGAAGGGGAGGTGGTGGCATCGGCAGTTTTATCAGTGTCAACGGGAGATAGAAAGGTGGCCAGGTCAACATCCACACCTGACAAGATCTTAGTGCCAGAGGGAGAAAGAGAGGCCCAGGGCACCCGGAGGGGATAGAAGGATGTTTGCAGTAGAGTAGGCTACAGAAGAAATGCGAAGAGATGGCTGCTGGCCAGGGAGGTGCAGCTAGAGGCAACCTTACTTGAAGGTTGCTGGCTCTAATACAACAATACTGAAACTGGAGATAGGAGTACTGTGGAGAAAGACTGAATGATATATCATTGTACATAAGAAACTATTGTAAGAAATGAGAATTCTGGAGCTCAGGATTTTTGTTAGGGGTTCAAACACCACATTAAAATTTTCTTCTTGAGTGCCACAGTAAAACAAAAAATCTTTAAGGTAAAAGAGGCAAACTGGGAAATAAGCCAGTGATAATAAGCTACATATCTCAGAAAAATCTCACCTCGCCAAGTGTGAGCATGAGCTTAAATGAAGCCAAATTGACATTTATTTTCATTTGCTGGTAGTCTTATGTCTCGCAGTATCTGAAAAACCTGCTATACCTTAAGCAACTTGTCATCCCTGAACGGAGTTAAAGCACATTATCATCAATACAGGTGGCAGGGTATTCACAGTGTTTAAAAAAGACATAAATCCATCCAGTACTAGAAAGTTACTGGAGCTCCAATAAGCCTGAATTGAAGAACCATGAATCTGTTAAAGCATCTATGTTGTGGAAATTTTTTTCTCATGCTGTTGCATCTCATGTCCAACACCATCTACACACATGGGCTACACACGTGCTGACATCTGACACGTAGACACAATTTCCCACTTCACACAGACAAATTATGGAATGTGGATGGGTTTCCACACTGACCCACTGGTGAACCCCACCCACAGACACATACACACTCAAGCACTTTCTCTCTCACACACACACGCACACACACACACCCGACAAATTTTCTTGTGCCTCACACTGATGGACACTACACACGCTACTTATTACACGTGAACGGATTTTTTTCTTATGCGCGCAAATGAAAAATGTGAACGTCAATCAAAAAATACACATGTTGTCAGTTCTCCCGTTCACTGCTACCCCTTTTTCACCCAGGCAGCGCTGGGTAAAACACCTAGTCTATCAGTGAAGTGTGTGAGGTGTGTGTTATTAAGCATTTACTCATTATGACTTAATGGAACAAATAAATGGATTTACAATCAAAACAATTAACAAGCGGTCTTGCTGTCTCAATCACGCTTGTCAAACGAATAGCCATTGTAAAAAAAATAAATAGATAAATATCATTTCATTAAAACGGATGCTTATTTAAACGAAGCCAGAAAGAAAAGGTGAGCGTATTTACGTTTGACAGCGTTGCACCTTGTGATCATTTGCATAGCTGCGTTCTGTTTGTGCACTTTTGGTAAATTAAATCCCAGTAGATTAATAACCTTCTTAAGCTGTCTGCTAAATGAAGCCGTCTTCACCACTTGTCCCTACGAAATTGAATTGAACTCGGCCGACGTGGAAACAGCCTTCATTCCAAAGAGTGGTCCGTTAACATCTAGTTATTCCTTTTTAATTTATAATTGATTCAAAAGGGTGGCTGCCACCGTCATTTTCAAACATGAAACAGACACCGTGGAACTGTTTTATGTTTCAAAATGTGCCACAGATTGTAACAGCTGATCACACAGATGAAAGCAGCAGATTCTATCGGGAACACCTACTGTATTCTTCCTTCCCTCCCACTTGGCTTTATTTTACACCCCTTTACTTTCCTCACCCACAGATTAGGAGAAGCAAACAATGGTTCTTAAGTACCCAGTCGTACTGTCCATTTTTTATTACTTTTTTGGTACTTTGCATTACAGAATCCCCAGCAGAAAGATCTCCATTATTCGTAACCTTTGCTGACAAATGATTAGAACTGTTAGTTCTTCCTTCTTCATTAAAATCCCATATGGTTCAATGAATACAATTAATTTCCCCCCAGAAAATGCATGGACTAGTAGAAATGATCTTGCAGTGGATCAATTTATGAACAAGATCCCCCCCCGAAATAAAATAGATTGACTCCTACAGTCAGCTTTCTGGTTCATGCAAAAAATAAGGAAAAGAAAAAAACATAACTTTTATTTGAATGAATGTGGATATAGATTCCCAGTGACTTCTGGCCATTACTTTCTCTCTTTCTAAAATAGAAACCCGTATATCGTAAAAATTATAAAACCATAAGCAAGAGAGAAGTTTTAATTGTAAATTAATTTCTGAGCCACTACCAATAGTTAGGGAAAACTTATGGAAAAAAGAATTAGAACCCTGAAGCTATGCTGCCTCATGATTCAGAGGAATACAAGAGCAACTAACATCAGAATTGCAAGTGCAAATAATATCATGAGCGCTATTAACTTAAGTGGGAGGAATAAATAAAAATCCAAGCATTAGCAGAGCCACCAAATAAGTCTTTTCATGAGATCTCAGTTCTCCAAGACCCACATAACTGACCCACAGGCTTTCCTATGTGAAATATTCCTCCTTTGTGTTTATTTTAAGCATTTTATTTTGTTAACCATGTAACTGTATAACCATAGGATGAAGCCATGGAGTTACAGTAGTATAAGCTGTCCATTCAGACCTGTGCAGGCCAGGTAGTTCAACACTCTGTGAAAGTGGTTGAGATCATTTAAGCCATAAAGCCTGAAAAGGTCAAACAGTTGCTTTGTTACTGCAGATGTCAACTGGACACTGTGAAGACTGATCAGAAACCAAGATCCATCACAACTGCCCCCCACTTAACCAACCATAAATGTTTTTTCACCCCGTACGGAGGCGAACGACTTCCATGAGTGTAGCTCAAAAGACCCAGTGTAGTTGTGGACGTATTCCTTGTTACGTTAAAACGAGGAGCTTCCTTCTTTACAGGACCTATCAAGAATTTCAAGAACGAAAGACTTGAGAAGCAAAAATCTCACCATGTCACATCCCGGGACAAACGCAAGAGCTTTTAAAGGTAGCTGCAACTATGTTGTTACGTCGCTTCAGTCAGTTGTAGAAAAACAAAAACACGGAATTAATGTTTAGCGTAGCTGCACAGCTTTCAACAAACAATAATGGATGAGAGACTGTAATGTGGACCACATCCAGCGATGAGATACTGTGATCCAACAGATGCACAGAAACAGTAGATGTTTGACAATTTACGCATTAGGTTAGTTCAGTAGACTACTGGGAATTCTTTGGGGTGTGTGAATAAACAACGTCTATTAAAAGAGGTTCAAGCAATGTCTGCCCAATGGATCTGAGCAGCAACCCTGACGGCCACAGTGCCATCTTTTTGACTTAAATATATTCAGAAAAATCATCAGCTAAGGTATCATCTGCAGCTAGTGTCATAAATTCTTCTTGTTTACTGAGCGACTCAGTCATTTACGTGAAGATTGATGAGGTACATAAATTAGCAAGTGAAATGAGACATCCTTTGGACTTCTCTGGTCTGAATATATGACATGAAGCAGAGTGATGAAATATGCAGATCAAACACAGACTATGGGGCTATGCGGAATGTCAGCTGGGACATTTATAGGTTTCTGTCTTCAGCTACACAACAAAATATATTTCCTGTAATGTCATTTATTGCCTTTTTATGTGCCATTTGAAAATAAACATCTGACCAATCTTTTTCCCCGCAAGAAAAATGTTTTTCGGGTGAACCTCAGTAAAACCTAAGCAATTCTGATTTCGATCACATTTAACTTGAAAATTGTAGCTACATTTGCATCAGCGATGAAGCACTTTGAAGAAACATTACTCAGTTTCATAGTTTACATTGTCATGCATGCAAATTCATATGTACAGTTAGGAAGCTTTTGCAGATAGTAGTTTAATAACAATAGCAATAATTACAAGGATTTGGTAACATAACCTTAATGCTAATACTTTGCAATCTCAATATACTGTGCTGATTTTTTTCTTTTTTCAAGGCAAGAAGTGAAAAAGATTATTCTCCATATTCGGTATTCATTAAGTTATTTTAATCACGATGCTACACCCTACTAAAGCTAACAATAAGACCACAGACTGAAATAACTCCACGATCTGCAATAACTGACTCACAAAACGTGAAGGTCTAAAACAGCCATGTTTAGACATTGAAATGTTTTTGATGTCCTAAAAAGTTGTGGAACAATAAAGACTTAAATTTGTGTTGGAAAATGCAGAGCTGGTAGAGGAAAACTGTTAAAAAGAGTAAACTGTAGAAAAATTGATGTATGAGCACAGGAAATATTATGGCTGCATAGTTCTTGTACAAACACTACAAACTTTAAATTAGTTTGTGAGGGAGCGAATAAAATTTAGAAGTTACCAGTTAGGAGAAAGATTGAGATAAACTGTACAAAGAAAAGAACAAGACAAAAGAGGTAATTTTTCAACAGAGGAAGATTCCAGATGAGCAAGTATAATTATTGCTAGATTTTTACCATGTTTACCAGAAACCCATTAGTCCCTCCACCACACCAAAAACTTGGCACTCACCTCTCTCTGACCCGTTTCTCCTTCACGCTGACAACTTCATAAAAAAATCCTCTGTCTCAAATAATTTAATGCACCAAATTTTTGTCTGTTCCTTCTACAAGTAGCTGCTTCAGTATCCGTGCTAAGAAATGGAGACAGCAAACAAACAGGCTGTGTTTCCGTAATCTTGCATCTGAGCCTTCTATCTGTAGTGGGATGAACTTCAGGCCAAGATGTGTGTTGTGCTGACAAAAAGCTTCTGCCAAATGTATGAATGAAGATGTAATCTACCCATATGAACAACTTTTCACAGGGACAGTTCTGCTTAAGCACTCTGTTCAGGATGACAGCAGTTGAAGCTCTACTCACAATGGAAACAGCAACCTTTAAATTAAATTCTGCTCCAAACCCACTATGTTACCTCCTGCCCCTGAATGTAATGTTGGGAAAAGTGAAAAATGAAAGCACCGAAAGCTGAATGTAGCACCCAGAAAGACTATGGGTTCTCCATCAATGGCAACAGCAGAAAAATGACTGTGGATCTAGAAAACAAAGGAATGAGGTTACATCCCTTAAGCAACAAATGTTGATCAGTAAATGTAAGTTCTGCAAAGCTCTCTCCAAAATGCAATAACTGCTGTCCACACCTGGTATTACTTTTTTGGAAGTGGACTTTTCTTTACAGTGTGAGAACAATATGTACTGAAAATGGAACTTAGGTGAGGACCTTCTCTACAGCAGGTTTAATATGAACCTGGCAATGTTTAATGTTTCTATCTCTTTGTTATCAAGATAAAAGGTGAAAATTTTGTCTGTGAATGGATCCCGCAGGCAAAAAATACCAGTCGACTCACAACCTGCAAAATGAAAATTAAGGGGTGACTCAAAATTGCCCTTATTGTATGTGCGAGTGGATGAGTTTGTGTGCCGCTGCCCAGCGATGGACTTGTGTCCTGCCCATATGTTCCTTATACCCAGTGCTTCCAGGACTGGCTTCGGTAGGCAGTCCAGCACCAGACAAGATGAAAACGATGATGGATCGATGGATGGATGATTCACTAATCCAGCCTGACTGCATCACAGCAGCAGAACTTTATTCATATATAAACACCTCAGCATCGAAAGCCACTTCCATATTAGCATTAATGGATTCTCATTTTGCCATTGCTTCCATTTTAAAAGTAATTAGCATTTTTTATTTTCCCCAGCTACCATTCACTTACTGTTCCGTTAAAGAAGTTATTCGGAATGTAAAACAGGTCGACAAATGAATTAAACAAAATGGTTCGAAGGCAATTTTAACAACTGCGAGGCTCCTTTGGTGAGACAGTCTTGCACACTATAAGAGGTCCATCACATGATGTGAAACCTTTATACTATGTTAAGTCAGAGAATGTAGCTTAAAATAGTAAATCTAACACTGAAAACCTTAGACTTGTTATTCTCCTCGAACTAATAGAACATATTTACTATTATTAACAGTTATTCAAGAGAAACTCCATCTTTAAAACGTTATATTAACGTTTTGCAAAATAACTTCTTATAGAAGGTTATAGTATCTTGAGAGGGGGATTCCTCTCAGGTATTTCTAAGTGGTTCAACACTGTGAAGGTGGATGAGTAGTTGTGTCATATCTGCATAGCAGATTGAGCAACGCTGGACCGGGAAAACCCACCGCAGACCACGGGACCGGTCTGCTGAGTCCAAAGATGGTCGAATGAGGACGAACAGCATGCTCTTTTTTACAGTTACTATAATCATAGATTTGAACTTAAAATTAATTTAATGTGAACTTTTATTCAGACACTTACACTATAGAAAATGTATTACAAAAAAACTGATATCAACCCAAGGAACGTGAAGGTGTTCAGCAAAAGTACAATAAGTGTAGTAATGGTATCGTATAACACTAAATCTCTCCATTACATGACAAACTGTAGTTTTTCATTTCTGGCACCTCTCAGCTGCCCACTTTGAACATCGTTGAAGTTCAGGGAAAGAGTGTCTTGAAAAGAAATAGGCCTGTTCTTCAGATTGCATCATTCAGTCCTTTTTGAAGAGGCTCACTGACTGGCATCACTGGTTGCTGGCACATATAGCGTCTTGGATTAAATAAGCGTTCAGTAATTCAGACTTGAGAAGTGGTGCTGTCACATGGATACTGAGTTTCTCCCTTCTCAGTCGTGCCAGTTTCTTCTCCTGTGGTGAATATGATGCATGGCATTTCTGTCTATTTAGTCTTGGAGTAATAAATCACCCATGTCCAATGTTGACCAGTGGCCCTTTGCTCAGGTCTGCGGTAGTAAATTTTATAACAAGTAACCTGTTAGGGTAGATGATAAGAACATTTTAACAGCTGCTAAAATGTGCCACTGCAACACTTTTAGAGGCCCAAATATAAAGTATGTAACTTGATTTTCTGGAGCATTTTCTGAAGCATTATTGTAGTTGCTGCTGGTTATGGATTTCTGCCCTGCAAGCGTTTTTTCCTCAATTATTGGGATTTTACCTAAAAGACTCCTCTAAATTTACATTTAACTGGCTGATTTTATGCCTAGGTTTTGTCCAAATGAAATTTATTTGCAACTCCACTTTGTCCATTTTTTTTTAAATAAAGTAGTTTTAATGTTTGCGCTAGGGTCCGGCTACAGAATTAATGGGACTTGAACCAATAACATCTAGAATGAAAATACAAATCCTTCCTTACACTGATGCATGCTGCATCCACGGTAGCCTACAAACTGTGTTTTTTAAACCTCAACCTGCCGAGTCCACTGTCTTTATGGAACATCCCAAACCCTTGGTTTTCCTCCTTTATTTCCAGCTTTCTTGCATACTCTTTATGTCAACAGCAAAGAAAATGCTTCCATATTTAGCATGAAGTGAAGGTTTAGATTGTAAGCAGGTTTGAATAAAGGTGTGTCTAGGTGGTAGCACTAAGCCCCACAGAGATCTGAAACTGCACTACCTCTTATTGCGTCTCTGCAGACTGTGGAACACATGAATCAGCAATATCAGGTCTAAGGAACTTAAAAAATCATGTACTGTTAAATTGGTTCTATTATACTGTACAAACTAAGCAATAAAAAAACATATGCCCAAGGTCTAATTCAAATTAGCTAATGCCTTTGATACTAAAAATAATAAAATAGGCCTTTCGATTTGTAGTTTTACCAGCAACAATTGTTCTCAGACACCGATTTTCAAATTTACATGCATGCAGAACGTCAATACGTGAAAAAACGAGACACACCGGCGTGTCAATAAAAGCATAAGCACAGTGAGTTTCTCCAATATGATGGGCTTCTTCCTTAGAAAAGCTCGATGTTAACATTTAGTAAGTACCTTCTTGGTGCTCAAACTAAGCTGTGAAAATCCTGTGTTTTACTGTCAGCTCATTTTTAAATCACGCCTGTTGGTATGTGATCATTATTCCTTAATTCTCCAGCTGTCCTACCTGAGCAAACAGCTATTTGGTCTTGGGTGGATGCACACCTGCCTTTGCAGAACTTGATCAGTGTTACACCTCCCTCCCTGTTCTTGGACATAGCCAGTGGGTACAGACTTGCATCTTACAGAACTGTAGGCTATACAGTGTTGCTAGACAGTTCTTGAACCCTTTAGAAGTTCCTGAATTTCTGCATAAATTTGACCTAAAATGCAAGTACATCTTCATCTAATTCATAAAAATACAGACTAACACACAAAATGTTGTAGTTTTTCCATTCGTTGATGAAAATGAGCCAATATTAAATATCTTTATCACAAAATGTATGTAAACTTCTAGAATTATCAGTTTAGTTAAGCGGACGGGTGGCCCTGCCCTACTTAAAAAACACACCTGTGTCTTCACTTCCAAAATCTGGTCTTCACCACACAGACATATGAACGTGTACCATACCTCAATCAAACCTCAGTCTCCAAGGACCTCAGAAAAAAAGATTTGTCAATGCTCCTCAGGTTAGAAAAAATTACAAAAAGACTTTGGGCTTCACACATCCTCTATTTAATAAAAGTTTCTGAGTCTTCCTGGGTCTTCTACCATTGAGCTCATTTTCATTCAGACAGTGACAGATGGTGCGACTTGAAACTGTTGCACCTTGAGCTTGAAGGTCAGCTTGGATCTGTTTTGATGTTTTCCTTCGTTCCTTCTCCACCATTTGTACACTCTTTCTCGGGTCAATTTTCATCTTACAGCCACATCCAAGGATGTTGGCTACAGACTCATGGGCCTTAAATTTCTTGATAATATTGGTAACAGTGGTCATGGGAACATCAAGATTTTTGGAGATGGTCTTTTAAAGTTTATCTTGACCATGCTTGGCTGTTACTTTCTTTCTAACCTCCTCAGACTCTCTGCTTTTCCTTCTCTCTTGCACGTCTAGTGTGATACAGATAGTGAGATAAAACAGCAGAGTGAGGACTTTTCTCCATTTAAACTGGCTGAATGAGGGATTATAACATTGAAGACACCTGTGATACCGATTAAAGGTGAACAGTCTGCTTGAAGTATCACTACAATACAGTTAATTCTTATAACTTCTAAAAGGTATCAGTAATATTGTCCAGGGCATCTAAGAATGTCTAGAATAAGCATTGCAAACCAAAGAAATGCCTGTATGGATGACAAAAGAACACTTTTCAGGAAGAATGGTGTATTATTTGAACAAAAGGCAAGGCTACCAATAATTTCGCCCACGTCTGTAAGTGACTTCACTCTGTGGAAAAAGAGTGACAATAACAAACCCCATTTCACTGCGGACCTGATTTTCAAGCATAATGATGAAGTCTATATATACATAAAATCTAATTTATCATTTAACTTACAGTTATACATTCCTATGGAAGCTAAGGAGTACAACTGTAAAAACAGAGTAATCCATTAATAATGAAAACAAATTGAAGAAATAAATAAATTGGAAAACAAAACATAAAACAGTAAAGTAAATAACGGCTTCAGATAACAGTCACTGACCAATAAGACTCAAAAATAACGTTCAGTTATTGACCAATGAAGCTGAATCCTTGAGCAAAAATGAACGTTTCAAAAACAGACGTGTGTTGAAGGTTTGAAGAAAATCTAATTCGCTTAATTTGCAAATAAAGTTGCATTGAAATGTACGTATTTATACATGGTTTTATAGTTTGTCTATCAATACACTGATTATTTTCAGTATTTTCTATTGTTTTTCGGTTTACTTTATTACTCCTCATCCTCCATACGTTCCAGCTAAGTGTATGGTTGGATATTAACCAAAATAAATCAGGTCCAGTATCTAACAAAAAACAACAGCAGCTACTTTACTACTGTGTGGTTTTGCTTAAAATGGCACAACCATCCATTTTCAGTAAGTGATACTCAACTCAAGTTTGCAGCGATCCACAGCTTATTCTGGGAAACAAGCCAGTCTGTCTCTCACAGGCTCTCACAGAGACACACTCCCAATTATTATTATTATTATTATTGTTGTTGTTGTTGTTGTTGTTGTTGTTGTTGTTGTTGTTGTTGTTGTTGCAGCATTACCATAAAGGCAAAGGGACAGAATAAACGGACTAAACCATCCAGTTAATTGTCCATTAAACCTGTCAGGACAGCAAATGCACTTATTTCTATCTTGGGACTTGATTTGCAGAACATGATAAGTGCTTTCTTCCCAAAGGCATCCATAAATGCTTCAAAGTTTTTTCTACCCTTCAAAGGATATCCCAGCATGCTGTGTGCTGTGGGGCAGGACAGACTCGACGGTGCAGAATTATTTTTTTCCTGAGTGTATGCAATGGATGAACAGAAACTGATTTACAGGTGCGATCACACTACCAGTGAGCATACCCCAAAGACCCCCCCCAAAAAAAGAACCACAGTGACAACACAACACTCAGTGACAATACGACAGTGACACAGCATAGACACAATACCGCGTTTACAAAGTGATGTACAGTACTGTGCAAAAGTCTTAGGCACCTGTGGGAAAAATGCTATAAAGCGAGGATGGTTCCAAAAATAATACCATGAATACTTATTACTCAATAAAATGTCTAAAAAGTGCAGTAGACAAAAAAAACCTCAATCAGATCAATATTTGGTGGGACCACCCTTTGCCTTTAAAACACCATCAGTTCTCTTATGCAAACCTGCATGCAGTTTAAGGTAGAGGTTGGTAGGTTCTTCAAAACATTTTGAGGAACTGGCCACAGTTCTTCTGCAGACTTTGACTGTCTCTGCATGTCCTCCCAGACTGACTTGATCATGTTGAGATCAGGGTTCTGTGGGGACCATACCATCTGTTGTAGGATTCCTTCTTTTTGCTCAAGATAGTTGTGTATGACTGAGATTGGGTGTTTGAGGTCATTCTCAGGCTGCAGAATAAATTTGGGACCAACCGGAAACCTCCCTGATGGTAGATAAGAATCTACCTGTACTTCTCAACACACATTCAAGTTGCATGCCTAACACTTTTGCACAGTACTGTACCACTGTGACAATCTCACAGTGACAGCACAAAACAATATCAACACAGTAATGACAATGCAACTGTTGCTGTAGTGACAATACCATGGAGACAAAACTAGATTGGAAAATCAGTCAAAAAATCACAATCACAATACTAAAAACTGCATTTAGGGTACCATATTGAAAATAACGTACTGACAATACCACGGCAGCATACAGCCGCGACCCAACAAGGTATCCAGATACAGCAACCGTAGCAGTTACAACACAACATTGATTTGCCACAGTGGTCTAACAAAGTTTACTAAAGCAGTGACAGACAACAGTGACAACAGTGCGGTGATAGTACCAGAGTAGCAGTGCCACAATAGTGGTACTCTGAGGGACTGTCGCCTTGATAGGATAGGATTGGAAAGTACAGGAAAGGATAAGATTTACTGATCCTCACAGGGATTTTCAGCATACAGCAAATAAACACAAAGGACACATAATACAAGACACTCATAATACACCCATAACCGCGGTGGTCTGGAGATTATCCTGGACACAATGTGGACCAGGCTAAGAAACTGCCCCTGGATGGGACATCTATCCATCAGAGTGACAAAACACCCCCAGCCACACTCTATGGGCAATTGAGAGTGACTGAGTAACCTGCAACATGTCTTTGGACTGTGGGAGGAAACTGGAGCATCCGGAGGAAACCCATGCAGATGCAGGGAGAACATGCAAACTCCATACAGACTGAGCCGGATTCAAACTCACGACCCACCACCTCAGTTGCTGTGAGGCAGGGCTGTAGTGCTCAAGTCCGGACACCTTTAGCTTCCAATTCTCAGAGAACCTCTCTCTTATTTCATGCAAAACCAGGGGCTTTGAGCCGGAATGAACTGTTTAAAACCTCAGTCTTCAAAGCTGTGGATTGAGGGTAGGTGGTGCCTCCCACAGTGGCAAACATAGGACACCAGCAACGAGTGAAACTGTTAAGCTGAATAAGGCCTTTCAGGCAATGCTTTTAGGGTATCCCTTGATACCAGCTGAGAGCTTCCAGGAGGCTAAGAGGGCCACAGAAAAGGCAGTTGCTGAAGCCAAACTTGTAGGTTATGGAAGAGGTTTTGAGAAATCATAGAGAAAGACTACCAGGTGGACTCAAACTTGTTGTTGCAATCCATTTGGTGCTTTTTAAGGAGAAGGTATGACCACACCCCAACTGTTGTTTGCAAAGGTAGAGAGGTGCTGACCATTTCTGTGGAGATTTTTGGGCAGAGGAAGGAACACTGAGGAATTCTCAACCTAGTGGACATACCCTTCTATCAAGGATGAGTGTTTGACAACTTCAGTGGATTAAAACTGGTAACTTTTGCCATTTGATTTACAGACATACAGACATAACAGTTTTCAGTTGGGGGGACTAGGGTCACATATAATTTTGATAATTTTGCCTGATTCAGGTGTGACCTTCACAGCACCTTTAACTCTGAGGTTACTGAGAGAGTAAATTCCTGTCTTCAGATGAGATATAACAATTGCCTGTACCAAAAAAGTTCAAATATCTTATAGTCTAGTCAAACAGTTATGGAAAATGGAACAGGAGATTGGAGACAGCCTCAATAGGTCTGCTAGCACTGTACCAGTCTATGATGGTGAACCAAGAGCTGAGTCTTTAAACAATGTACTTGTTTTACCACTCAGTCTACTTCTCCAACCCCACCTATGGTCATGCACTACTGGGAAAAAAGAAAAGCAAAAGGATGAGACTGCAAGATACGAGTGGCTGAAATTATTTTTCTCCATTGAATCGCAGGGCTCGCTCTAAGAGTAGGTGTCAAGCTGGGTGGGTGAGCTAACTGATTGAGAAGTGTCAGTTAAATGCTTCTAACATGTCACAAGCCCTTTCTCAGCTCCTTTTGGAGCTGTATTCCACACAATCCCCAATGAAGAGACCCCAGGGCAGACCAGGGACTCATTGAACAGATTATGTCTATAGACTGGAATGGAAATACCCGGAGATCCCCCAGCTGTTTGCTACAGAAACAAAGTTCTGGGTATGCCTGCTGAGTTTGGTGAAACTGTTACCTTCTCAGGAATCAACAGAAGAATGGCTGATAGTACCAGCCACAACACTACAATGACAAAGCTATAACAGCATACTGTCATACCGCTGTAACACACTTGAATGACAACACAGTGACAGTAGCTCAATTACGATACTATAGTGAGCGTATATGACAGTGTCCCCAGGACAATACCACAGTAACCTGTTTATCCCCTTGCAGTCAGCACTAATGTTTATTATTAATAAAATGATATGCTTGCTTATTAAATTATCTGACCCTATTCTCCAAAGTGATTTATAATGTTATGCTGCATTTGAAAGTTCTTTATTCATTTGCACAACCAGAAGTAGGAATCTGAATCTGGGTTACACTCACTGAGTTGAACTTTTATGATGCAAGTAGAGTAAACCTGATTTGGGGTAAATGTAAGGGGGGAAATATGTCAGATTTTCACTATCATGAGAATGATTTCAAATACTTCTACTCCCTATATTATTAAGGGACATTTATACATTTTTGAAGGAAGAATAAGTTCCTAGGAAACATGTTCATTTTCATGTACTTCACATGGTATAACAGAGACTATCTCTGGGACCCCATCAAAGTTTAATGGCATTATTTCTTAACATTGTTATCCAGCTGCAGAAGGCAGCAATGGTATATGAGTAATTTTACCTTCCCATTAGCTACGTATAAGACGACTGTGGGGAGTTGGAAAGCCTCGCTTCTGCATCTCATCCAAGAGACATCCATCATCACTTTCCTACACTCAGGAGTGGACCAGTATAGCGGCAGTTACAGGGCAGCTCACTGCTTTATATTAAAGCCCCGACAGATGTCAGCCGACAGAAGAAAACACTCCCTGGCATAGCAGGAAGAAGGTGAATCCTTCATTCAAAAATAGCCAGAAGGATAGCATTACGAGTGCTGTGAATGGATTCAAACAAAAAAGAACAGAAAGGAAGTGCATTCAATTGTTTTTCAAAATTAAATTAAATTCTATTTTTTTAAATAAAACACCTTATTACTATTCAGTTTTAAATTCCTTGGCTATATTGAAACCATTGCTATGTCATACACAAGGTTGAAACAGGGTCAGACAACATGAGTCGGAAATTTTGCATTATGAAAACTATGAGGAAGTACTGAAGCAAAAATAAATATCTGGAAGTGAGCAGGAGTAGCTAACATTTAAGTTCCAGGTAACAGCAGCAGTTACCCCTTATTCTGTAAGTCAGAATTGCATTAGTCTAAACCAAATGAAATGCCTTAAAATATTGGGAAGCGACACCGACAAATGTGAAGGGAGTCTCAAAAATCAGTGAAACTGAACATTATTGAAAGAATCAAAACAGTTAAAGAGAAGTTTGCATTTTTACAAACAAGTTAGTTCAATGCCAAACATACTGGCATCAGTGGCGAGGATTTTTAAAAATCGGTGAAAGTTTGCTTTATAAGTTTACTTGTGGGTAGACTTCTACAGTAATAGAGTTCTTATTAATGTTATTTGTCCTTATTTCTTTGTGTGTATTGTTTCACTGTTACGTATTATAAAAAGATGAAATCCTACAAGCCCATTAATATATTCTGTAACACAAGGTCTTTCTTGCTGGATGGGTTAGTCAGTGAAGAGTTGAAGAAGGCCATAAATTCTCAAAACTACACTGGCAGAAAAAATCCCTCTATATCAAACAGTATAACTCTACCCTGTTCTTTTAATCTGCCCATTACCATTCACAAAGTCAGCAGGTTTGCATAATGTATGAAACACATATATTCATACAGATTTAAAACAAATTATACGTCTAACAATGGTAACCGATGGTGCACAGAGCCATAAACCACTCTGTGGTGTATTATTCATAACAAAAGAACCTAGAAGTTTAGGAAGAAATCCCTGGATGATCATTACAGCCCAGCAGTGACAACTACAACACATGACAAGTGGAAATAATTAAAAATCATCTACCTACCGCAAACAAGGAACCCTGGAAATAGCACGTTCCTGTAAAAAGAAGGGAGGTCTCCATTAACACAATGTATTATTAAAACACCACAAATACCTAAAAATTCAGCTGATTCATTTATGAAACACCTTTAAAGCAATAATGTTCCAGCCTGTCTGGAACACTGAACAAAAGACCAGCTTTCAGTAATTAACCTTAAACCACACACACACACACACACACACACACACATTGAAATGGCAGTAAGTCAATGCAGTGCTATGGAATTTACTATTTGCATATGTTTTGATATGGATACAGTTACTTTTAAAACATTTGTTTTACAGAAAAGCCTAAGTGAGGTTTTTGCTTAGTCAAGATCATTAAACTCCAAAAAGGCCATATAGTATCTTGAAAATCTGAAATTTAGTCTTTGAAATAAGGCTTGGAAATATGTACATAGTTACATCACACACAGAATGTACTCACATCATATAGACCAAAAACTAACAAGGGAAGAATGACTCAAAATGCCAAATAAGCGGGAGCAGCTTTGTTATGGACATAACCTGCCAGTAACAACAGATAAAAAGCTCACTGGTCACAGCAAAGGGGTTATGATGCCATTTTGACTTATGACAGCAAGAGAACCAGCATGTGGACTGGATAAGAAGGCCGCCCTTTACGACTCCATATGGCAATACAGCCTATTACTGTTATAATTGTTGTGTGCAAGATGATCAATTCTGCAAAAATATATAATAAATACTTGTGCATCAGTGTGTTGGCTCATGCTATGAAGCGGTAGGTAAAACCAGTAAAGCCTGCATGCGTATTCACTTCACTTACAACAACAGGAGTAGACCTGTTACATTATCTATGGAGGACTAGAAGTGCCAAGTAAAAAACAAACCGCATCAATCATCAATCATTAAAACAAGTTGGAAAAAAAAAACTAAATTGAAAAACAATGCATCAAATAATAAAACTGTACAACAGTACAGAATATAATCAGTGTATTGATAAATATAAAGTGGTGTGTATAAACAGATACTTTTACACGCAAGTTTATACGCATGTTCCACGAGCAGGTCGAAATGACAGGGACGTGACCAATGAACGTCCCACAGAGGCGGTCCAAATGTTCATTACTGACCAATGGGATTCAAAAAAGGTCCTTTATTTGACAGCACCATTCAGGTTGTCAAAACGGAAGATGGATCTTTTTTCCACAAAAACCACAACTAGCATTTTGCATAGTTGGCCACCAGCAAACGCTTGTAAAATTATTTTCTATAAGCTACCATACCATTCCAAACCAACTAGCACACAATGTCATAATACTGATGCGCCCCGGCTGTGTCTTACCTGTCTTTAATTCGGAATACGCTGGTTATTTTACCTTTTTTTTCTTACCACTGATGGTCTCTGTCTATAATGTATGCCCTCCTCCCTGAAAATATCAAAATCTGAAATTGTACCGTCACCACATGCTGATAAACTGACCTGTGGCAGTTTAAGGCAAATTTTCTGCCAGTTCTGGAGGGGCTGCAAAGTCAGTGCAACTAAAGGCCTGGCTGCACAGCCAGATCAGAAGGCGACTCATGTGGAGGAGTGAAAATCTGAAAGTCCTTTACACGGGCTGAACCTTTCCAGTTCCAGCCCACCGGGAAAAATCCAAAGCTTCCCTGTTTGCCATTCCACTACTGATGTAACAAAACCAGAATAAAACAAACTATTACAAATGTATGCTTCTTGTCCTCATTTATCATCCCAGTCAGACAATTATTACGGAGTCTTACCCAGCTAACAGTGTGAATAAAAAATGCAAGATCAGTTTTGGCAATCCATAGCTTTTTAATTATTATATTGTCTTTGGATGCATTATCTATGAAAAAGGATATAGTTTACCAATGAATGTATATGAACCGACATCATTTTCCCGATAGATAGATAGATAGATAGATAGATAGATAGATAGATAGATAGATAGATAGATACTATAATAGTTAACATTGAATTACTTCCTTTGATGTGTTGATGTTTCCCTCAGTTTGACTCAAAGTTAAACAGGCTGGTATAATTTATTCAAAACAAAGACAACACAATACAGCTGGGACAGCCTAAAAACTCTCGTTTGTGTTCAGAGTTCCCAAAAACTCAAAATGATCTTTATCCTGGGCTTAACAAGGCGTGCAGTGTTCGAAAAGCAACTTTATGAAATTTTTACACATTTATACAGCGTGGCATCAGGTCGGGGTAACCTGGTTACTTCCTTTTGCTGAAAGACACCACAGGGGGGTGGGATTCGAACCAGGACTGCAGGACAAGAAGCACCTGCTGGCCTCTGTGTTACTGACTGAGTTCAAGAAGAACATGGACTCTATATAGCAGCACCGTAAGGTAGGGTGTGATGTGTTGCACATGGAGGATGCGGGCATCAGTCAGGTGTCCAACAATCCTCCATGACAGCCACTAAGGACCAATTTATTTCAACCTCAATTTCAAATTCATGCCAGGAATATTAGATGTTTCCCCCCACTATATAGTACATAAACAGTCAAAGTAAAACTGGTCGTCTCAGCCCTCCATAACTTCGATGTAAGTTATGAGCCCCAACACTGCAAACATCATCATAAATATAGACTCTCGTTTTAAGGGAACATTTCAACATTTGCATTAAAATAAAATGACCTTACATGTGCATTAATTGAAACTTGGCTATTTCTGAAAGGACTTAGCAGAGGTAACATGAAAAACCATAAGCTGTTTTATTCGATAGAGCGACAACGTGCGTCTTAACTATTAACTTCTGTCTGGAAGATTCGAACCACAAGGCTGATGTGCGTTTTCCCCCCTTCTTCTTCTTCAAATACCAGATTTATTGGCATGAGGAGTTATCTGTGAAGCGAGCCGGGTAAATGGGGCCAGGGGGACCCGGGCGAGCAGCTACGAACCAGCCGTTAACTGGAGGAAGGCGCAGATTCCCGCCGCAGCGGCGACCGCGATCCCCATGGCCCCCCGCGGACACGATCGGGCGTCCGTGGGAGAAAACGCTGCCGTCTACTGCGATCCCAGCTCCGTCTCTGTCATCTCCAGACCCTCGGTGACTGTGGACGGCTGCGGCTTGCGGGAGAATAGAAATCACGGTCCTCTCCTTTTGGGATGTGGAGATTTTTTTTTTCAAATAAACAGAAGTTGAGAAGTTTACTGCGTGGAAATAAACAGGGGGAGAGCGATGTTGTCCAGGATGCGATCAGTAACTTCCACACGGAACGTCTTGCCTCCAGAGCAAATTCTCTCCTATAATACAGTCCAGAAGATCCACGGAGCGCATGAGAAATAAGTGAAAATCACACGCAAGTCCGTGCAACTTAAGGCTGGTTGAGCTCCTCCGTCGATCTCAGAGCCGGGCTCCCCTCCTGCTGCAGATCATGTCTGGACTGATGTCGGACTCAGGGAAGATGGGGGGTGGGGGGTGCAGGACAGGACACAGTGTATAACATGGTAAAAATAGAAGAGAGAGCGGTTCATCCCCCGCAGCAGACCGCAAACCCGTGAAAATATGGCTGAGATTTTTTCTTTTTTTTTAGGATCAATTATGCAAGTGTGAGAAGCTTTTGTCACCCAGTGGCCTTATTTCAGAGACACCCTCTAGTCTCGGGGAAAATACAGCTGGGTTAACTGTGACACTGAGATTTGGACTGTTCGGTTCTGCTAATTTTTATTAAAATCAGTTCAGTTAATTTTATACAGCACCTCACCAACAAGGGAGTCGAACCTAACATGATCTGTCTGATCTCAGATGGCAATTCGAAAAGGTCGTACCTGCTGCTGCCTTTACTGACAGAACCTATAAAGTGCACAGAAAAATGTAATATGTTGCATTGCAGATGTGCAGGTTGTTGCGGACAACAAGAGAGGAGAAGAAATCCTCTGGGGGTCCAGAACAAACAGGCTGGCTGCTCTGCTCTCCTGGGGAAGTCAAGGAGGAGAGAGAAGATATATGGTAATGTGTTAGGATCAACAAAGCAATGTTGCGAAGAGTGAAATAAATACCTGTATCTGGAATATTTGGATATTTTTTTAATCAGCTTTACATTTTGACTGATGTTCTACCGTTACATTATACAGAACATCATTTTATTGGTAACAGTGGCACTTGCATCAAATTCTCCAAGGTCCAGAAGACATGTATGGCTGAATTTAAAATAAGCTGTGACAAATGTATTTATTTATTTTTATAAAGCAGCACTTTAGAATCTGAAATGAATAAGACCTGATGCCAATGAATAAAAGATCTCAAGTTACTAAAGGTCTGTTTCTTGCTTGTCATTCACTGCGCTCATTCCTTCACTTCTGACTTGTCCTGCGAGCAGAAGGAACCGGTTCCATGCGATTCCTCATCCCAGCTGAGTTCCTTTCTGACTAGTTTTCAGCTGGACAAAGACAAGTCGTATAAATAATAAGTCATATAAACAATCTTCGCTCACGTGGTGCAAACATTGTGCAAACTGCACATTTGTTCTGGTGTGTTAATCAAACTCGAGACACTGAGATGCGCAGAACATCATTTGTCGTTAAAAAAATGCATTTACAAACTGATTTTAAAAGCTTACTAATTCACACAACACATAACTCAGAAAGGGAACTGAAAAGCATTTCGATTTCTCAGATTTGCCCAAGACTACAGAAGAAATGCCGCCAACGACAAAAAACATATAATGTGAAGACTGCCATCTAGCGTCCAAGGTTTGCAATTGTTTATTTATTGACATTTTTTTAACCGCTTGTGCCGGTCAGGACCGCGGCGGTGCGGAGCCGAACATGGTGGCAAAATAAATTGCAGTCAGATAAAAGTGAAACGGGATTTACAGCTGTAAAAGTGTTGCCCATCAAGATCTGAGCAGTGGTTCCAGTCACTCAACTTAAGATTTATAGTATGATCCCACTTTTTTTACATTTTGGAAAACCGTCCAAAAAAATTGGGTCACACTGGTCCTGATCCTATCCCAGAAGCATAGGGCATTCACACACACACACACACACACACACACACACACACACTCTCTTATCTGGCAAATAAGAGTGACCAATATACACGGAACACACACGACTGGACTGTTTGAGGAAACTCAGTTAGACTTGGGGGTAAACTGCTAACTCAGTACAGCCAGATGTGGATTTTAACCCATCTCCAAACCCACAGCTCACGATCTGTGAGAAACCAGTGCTACTTGCTGTGCCTCCATGCTGCCCGTAGCTTTGATCTTGGAAAAAAAATAATCTGCAAACACTATGATTCAGTATTTTCCAACCATATGGTTATTGCTCATGTTTGCACAGCAACATGAGAAAACAGCTGTTATATAACTCAGTAGAAACTCATTTCAAAATTAAACAGGTTTATAGACGGTGTACAGAATAATGTTTTATTAAAGGTAATGTCTTATGACTAAGCAGTATTAGTTGTAAATGAATAATATAATACCAGAGGTTAATACATATGATGATGAAAATGAACCGCTAGGATATTTTAATATATTTTATATGTTTAATATAACAGAATATCATATATCTTATATAATTTATTTCAATACTGACTAATGGTTACAGAATCCCAGAGCTTAAGGATGGAAGGATTTGGATGTTAAACGATTGTTAGACGGCATCCAGAGAAGGGAAGTGTAGTTTGTTCTCCAGAATGATAATGCAAAAAAAGCATAAACTCATTAACATTTCCAATATACCTCGCAATAAAGAACATTTTCATTTCTGTGATTATTTTCAGTGGACTATATTGTATAAATGTATAAAAGTGCATTTATCTAATACTTAGTCCAAGGTGACTCCATATAAGATTTGCATACTAACCTTCTTGCGATTATTTATTCATTTACACAGCTGAGTATTAGTTACTGCAATGTGTAAATATTTTAACCTGTCTTCACTGTCTGCTGAGCTACGAAGCAATTCATCCGCAAATGCTATATTGCAGAAAAATCATAGAAATAATTCCTTGAGGATCACTTTAGACCTTCAAGCTTTCTGTCTCTTAGATTGACAGGAAGCTGAATGCAATTTAAGTTATATATGTTTTGCTATTTTGCTGTAAATTCAGTTATGCGAAGGTCTCATGAATATTAGCTTTGATAAACAATGTACTGCACATGAAAACCATCTGGGGACTTTTCAACAACCAGCTGCTGGTGAAAACTTTGACTTATTTTGTTTCTGCTCTTGATGTATAAATGTACGCCTGCATTTCTGGTCGCTGATTCATTGTTATTGAGTTTCCTGAGGTTTGTTTATCTTCGCCAGTTTCACCTGCAGGGTGCAAAGGACATAAAATCACACAACAAATAACATTTATTTTCTCCGCTGTGCATGAACACAATAGTAACAACCGATACAGGGACACAACAAAAGAAGGACCGCAGAATCAGACCCTTCAGCAGGTTTACTAGCCCTGTCTTCATAAACACCCCAAGGATATTTTAAGAATTAAATACTGAATTCAAAGCACAACTTTGACCAGAATCCTATGAATAATCTTACACTGTTCTAGGTTTTTATCAGAACAGTGTGTGTTACATCAAGGGTAACCATGTTCTCAACACAACACACAGAAGTTTCACTTTTATTTAAAATTTAAATTAGATATGCAAAAATTGTTTACTCAGTTTCCACATAGCAGTGCTTGCAGATTTTCTCCTCCTCTTCAGAACTTCTGGTACACTTCTTCCTCTGACAGACCGAACCACAGAAGCCCTGTTTAATGAAATTTGACATAAGAAAATGGTGCTTTGCAACCCAACGACAATTACAAAATGAATGACAACAGTAAGCACTTGATATTTCTCTCAATATATGAAGTACTTTTAAAATCAATAAAAAGGATTTCAAAATAATTTTGACATGCTGGCTGCTTAAAAATTTAAATTGTGTACAGGAAGAATAAGACACAAAACCTAACGTGCATTTTGCATTAATGATACATTTCATTGTATTGCATTGGTCCAAAAATGAAGATGTATAAACAGAAATGTGAAGCAATAAGCAATTTGAAAAATTAGGCAATGTGGGTCTTTCAAATCAATGTTTTGTTAGATGCCATATATTCAGCATGGAAAAGGTTTTGTTTTTTATATTTAACATCATTATTTTGACCCGTACTTACAGGAGACTGACTGCTGGCTGCCTCTCTCACAGAGAGTGTGTACGTTCCGCTGGAACCACTTCCAAGCCCTCCGTGCTGCTCTTGCCCCTGTGAGACTTACAGCAGACGTTGCACACGAGGAATACGCAGATGACCAGATAAACGGCCACAACCAGCCAAACCAGGGTTCCAAACAGGGCAGAAGACAGGTACTTCCGGTCCATCTCACCTGTGCATTGTTATAAACAAAATGCTTAAGTTCCTTTGGCTTGTTAACGTTGCGAGGCAGCAGTCCAGTTGTCTGAATTTAAACCCTTAAGTTCTTCATTGCAAGTGCACCTCAGTGAGTGGGCTGGTGGGCCTCGGTAATGAGAAAATAGGGCTGCAGCTCGTCTCTACGGCAGGCTGCTACGAGACTGGCAAGTGGTAATGTAGCCATTAGCTAAGCAAACAAACAGAAGATCGTCTCCTGTTATCGGTTCAACAGGGCGACAATGATGCCATATTCATAACTGGGTAATAACCCTCACTGGGATTTTTAAAATCAAACTCTTATCAAACATGGCTTTCATGACAGCACACGCTAATAAAGAGTCAAACCTTCAATTTCAGCCGATACTGTATGACAAATCATTTGTGATGTTTAAACTGTCTCCTTATCTCATTTATCAGACGTCTTTACAACTGCAGAGCCGGCAAACTTTTATTGCACTTTAAAACCTTTATGCACATTTCAGTTCGACTGAGAAAGGAGACCTATGAAAAACCCCTTGAACTTCTGGACATTTTGCTTTTCCACAGCAGCACAATATCTGGGCAGATCAACAATCCCACCATGTCCTCGTACAATCTTGCACAGACAAACACTCAAATTGAGAGAGATTCCTTTTGGCTTTATTAGAAAGCTCACAGTATGGATGCAGTTTTTGGTGTGGCCTAACAGTACAGTCACACATAACTCACTTCAGCCACTTCAAGCCTGCTGTATAATACAGTACTTCACTCATTTATGCAAGAAGACAGTAGAAAAATTTTTCAGTGTGTACAGAAGTGCTCCGCATTTATTTTTCTAGATTTATGTGGGTAAAAATCAAAAGGATCATTGTGGAAATGGAAAAAACTGCAGGAATATATAGGGATGCTGATATATTCCTATATCGGTCCTATTGTGCACATCCAGTTAAACTGGTCCTCAAGTTTGTTAGTGATCCTGAAATCCATTGAAATACTGCTGTCGTCTAGAAAACTCACACAAGTGGACCTAGAACAAGACCTGCTGAGAGTGTAGCCAATACTGCCACCTGGTGGAAAAAAGATTACTGCAGCTTTACTGTTGCTAAAAGGAAACAAATCTGGCTGTAGAAGGAGATACAGGGAACTGAACGACGGACTTCTGTGAAATGAAACATCATTTTTTCATAAATACTTGCACCGATACTTGTGTCTGAAGTTGTGTTCAGATGGTTGACATGCTAAAAATGGTATCAAGTAACACGTCACTAATTTTTGATTTATCTATTTTGAAGGGATGAGCGTGTGTCACACTGTAACACCAAAAATAAAGAGTAGGCTCTAAAATAACAGACATTCGAGGGAGAAAGTAAACCAGAAGAATTTCAAATACCCAGTTTAAAAAAAAGCAATATATGAAATTTTTATATGGAGGAAAGCCACTCCTGAGCAGCGCAACAAATTTTCCTTACTGAATGAGTCCGACTGGGTCGGATAAAGACCAAATCTCTGCTCCAACCAGTAAAACCTGACACGTTCCTCTACTTGCACAGAGTTCAAGGCTGTCTGGGTAAGTCCTGTCAAAAAATATCTTTTTTCATAATGCAAAAGTTCAGATTTGATCTCAAAGCCCCTCATCTTTGCAACCACTAAAGCAGAACATTAAAGCTGAGCATTAACCATGTTTTACATTGTACTTATTAAGTACTGACATGAAAACTGTAGTTCTATCATCCAACTGCTGCAACTGACTTTGGGAAACTTTCCAGTTTGCAGTTTAAAATGTTGCCTTGGCTATTCAGATTAAGTCTGGATGGAGTTTGCATGTTATCCCTGTGTTGGTGTGTTTCCTCCAACAGTCCAAAGACATGTGCTTCAGGCAAACTGGTCACTAATTTTCCTGGTTTGCTGGCTGTGTGTGGGGCTGACAACTGAACCCTGTACAAACAAGTGACTCGAAACCCAGACTCACCAAATTCATTATGCTCATGTGACTGTGCATGGTAAACAAAACTAAGAATTACAAGGAAATAAAGAAATATAATTAACAGGCACTAACAGGATGTTCACACAGTTACAAAACTAACATGAACATGAATATCAGAAAAACAGGATGAAGTGACTTCATTTCGTTGAATATTTTGCCCGGAGAGAGACACCCATGATGTAACATGCTGCAATACATTTCATCTTTTTACTGAAATAAATACAAGTAACTGAAATAAAAAAAAGTTTCATATCTCGGTCAAAATGATGGATATAATTGACACTTGAACTCACAAGAAATAAACTTTCTCTAAGTTATGTCTTGATTGGTTCATTATTTAATTTTGGGAAGGATGGGAGGTGTAAACATTAAGTTTACTTTCAGATGAGGTGTAAAGAGCAATAAGGTTATGAATCACTAGAATTTAAGTTACACCAATTTGCGACTGAAGAAACGCGTAATTAACATGATTCATTCATGTGAACGTTAGATTTATGCTCTATGTTCTTGTGCAAAACACAAAAAAGCAGTAGCCTTTTGCAAAATAGAATAAACAACTCAACTTTTCTTAAAACAATTCAGTCAGTCTAAGAATGATACATTCCCTACATAATAGATATCACAACACAGAGAGCTAGTTTTCTGATGCTTTCTCTCTGAAAACCCCTTGATTTTTTTTCTTTCATGTTGCATTTGTCACTAAGTCTGCAAACCGGGGAAATTTTCTTTAATCATATGTCTGGCAACTCTGTAACTAATCCTCAATGTCATAACTATCCAAACAGACAAGCAATACATTTTATGCAAAGCTGCAGTTGGGATATTAAAAGTCAGACCACTTTTCTATTAAATATATTACTAATTTAGCTAATTTCACAAAAAAAGAGCTTATTTTTAGTGGTTTTCACTAGATTCAACTAGTGTACATTTTTTCACTTTAACCAAAGAAACGTTAGTAAGTGATGTGAAAAATAGAAAATATCAGTTGTTCACTTATTCAAAGCAGAGTCTTTCAGTTAAATCACACATCTTACTGTGCAGCTGAACACATAATCCGTGATGTAATCTTCAGTCCCAAGGGTGTTTTGGGTCTTTCAGCATCAGACACCCTGACCCAGGCAACCGGACCAGGGATGATCAGGCTGCAGCCTGTGCCCAGGTAGCACCACCTCACCTCTCCTGATCCAGTCATGTAGATATCTTCTCCACCACAAAAGAGATGTCTCTGATGGAGCTGGAAATCTAAGCTCACATCCCAACTCAGCTGGTTTACAGTCATTTTGCATGTTTCCATTTTCTTTGTGGTCATCATTTGGCTTTCTAGAGAAGCATCGGGAATGGACCTGGAACAACATTTGAGAAAAGTGAAGGATTAGTGAGGATATATTCCTATTAATGCAGGCTGAAGAGCCAGGAATTGAGCATTCTCTCTAACAGAAGCGATAATGTTTCTAGAGGTAATACCGTCTCACAGTTTTAAAAAAGGTGACCTAACCATCTTCTTTCTGAGCTCTTTAGTTTTGTTTCTTGTCTCAAAAAACCTTTGGGTACACATGCTAAGTAGATAAATATAATGGATGTGTGTAGAAATAACGTGTAAAAACCTGGTTCTAAACCTCTAACCAAGCCATACGTCTGAACGCCTTCACAATGTTAGTTCTGCAGATAATATTCTTGTTTGGACTGTTGTCCTACAGTCAGAACATGTTGGGTTTGAATCCCCCCTCCTGCTGTAGTACTCTTGATAAAGAAATTTCCCCTGTATTGATATAGTACAAATATCCTGCTGTATACAGGGGAAAATCACTGTGAAACTGGTCCTCTAACATTGTAAGTCGGCTTAGACAAAGATGAGCTACATTCAAGATAGTAATAAAAAACTCTGTAGATGTGTTTTAAGTGTGAAGCTGTTGCTGCCACTTTGAAACACCAATTCTGGGAGTGCAAGGGGATACCAGCCTTTACAAGTTTACTCAACCATTCAAAATATATAAAAGTAAGTTAATATGAAGTTTGATATTTCTCTATCTATTCTGGTATTAAATCACAACCCAAACTCTCTTTTTGATGAAGTCATGAAGCATAGGCTGTTCACGCTGACGTACCTAACATAATAAAATATATGTTAAAGCTTTGGTCTGCAGCTGATGTTTCCTCTGTAAATATGTGGATGTGAAATGTTTAATTCCCTTCCACTCAGGAAATTTACAACCTACACAACAGTTTAAAAAGTTTTGTAATGTATGGACACCCTTCTGGAACTTATCAGTGCTGTATGATCTTAGCTTTTACTGTCCTACGCAGTATAAACTTTCTTAGCTGCTACTACTACTGGCACTATTTTCTATGTGTAGAAGCCCAGGAGGGGGGCAACTGCTGGGGTTCAGACCCCCAGAGGTGTATTTTTCTATTTTTCTGAGTCACTGTGTGAGAAGCGCTTTATAGAAATAAGTTGATTCGAATTGAATACTTGTGATAAACTGTAACCACCTGACCCTCAGCCCTCACTGTATGTACACAGATGTGCAAATGTCTCAGGGTACTGTATATTGTTGTGATCTAATGTTGGCCATCATTTTAAATAAAGACAAACAAATGAATAAATAAAAGTCCAGCTGCTTCTCTCAGACCCCTTCTTGGTACATTTAAATGAACTGGTGTTCCCTGGCCAGATCTTAGCTGAACCCCAGTGCTGGACCTTCAGCAGAGGTGGCCTGCAGGGCCCTAGAGTTCGTCCACCTCCACCCGACTAGTCCCTCTCTTCAGTGTAACCAGCCCTTTGTTGGTTTTAACCACCCATCCACGTGCCTTCATATTTCAGGACAAACCCGCTTTTATTTTCTCCTTCCACGAGAAGGCTTTCCACGATAGTTAAAACTAGTTATAACTACTAGTTGCTATGCATTTTGCTGTAAAGACCGCGGGATTCTTAATCGGTTACCTGAAAATGAACTTCACAGTTGGAAGATGTTACGTAAGAGTTTGCTAAAAAGTATAACGTGGAATTTGTTTTGACTGAAAAAGGGGGAATGTATGCACGTGGAGGGTTGCTTTCCGGAGGACTCGTGCTGCTCCAGACCCCCGCCGTACTGCTCAGAATTCCCCGCACACGTGCTGGGATGAGCTGGAGCGCCGGGGGGTCGTTCAGCTGCTCGCACCTTGCGCCGGAGGGGGCGCGCTCTGTGAGCTCAGGAGCGGCGGCCATGATTGCTGTCCCTCTCCGCTCTCGGGCTTCCAGGAGCGCTCAGGAGGCGGACGCCGGAGCACCACCGCCTGCATGTCTCTCCGAAGCGCCGCGCCGAACCGTCTTCACCGCACACTGAATGCAGGTACACGCGCCGCCACGGAGCCGACATAAAACGCGAACTAACGGAGGCGCTGAAGCGTGTGTGCGCGGCGCGTGGAGCCCGCGCCGACCGCCTGCTCCTTCCCGGCGTCGGCGGACCTGTTTTAAACGGGAGCTGTACGCGCAGCCGCCTGTCTTCCCAGAGCGGCCCTCCGCGGTGCCTCGTTCCCCGGGCAGCACCACCAACACCCGCCGCAGTCCGTTCAAAAGTCCGCGGCGTCTCAATCCCTCCTCTACTTGGCCGAATCCGCCCGCACCAGTTTAACGTAACCACGTCGCGCGCCGTTCACCAAGTTGTGCTTCTCGTAATTCACGCCGTAAACCACCTTTCCACTGAAAAATAGGCCCGGGGCTCCGCTCCTACAGGAAAGTGCCGGGTTTTCTGTTTGCAAATGTGATGAGTTATGTCGTCCTCGACGCTGTTTGTACTGCTGTACAACTGTGCGTTAATATTAGGGATCATATCGTCATGTGTATATTTAGAACGCGTCAACATAAAGGGAAAGAAGCTACTAGTTAACCACTTCTCGAACAGATCGCCACATGGTGCTTTAAAGTTGATAAACGCCTCACGCTGATTCTACATGTCGCCAACACTGAATGCGAACTGTTCTAACGGTGACCACTTTTTTTTTTTTTTTAACTCGCTGTAAATTAGTTAACCAGTAACCAGGGCTAGTTGCTTATTGCTGGTGCTCCAGCGAAGCGACCTCACGACCAGCTCTTCGCGTTGACGTCGCGCTTACGTCACAGAACGTACGTACACTCTTACAAGTATGACCTAATAATTTAAAAATATGCAGCAAAATAAGTCGCCGTTGTGTCTGTTGAGACTGATGAGACGAGTTGAAACAGATGAGCGTGGAAAGGAGTGCAAACATGTTACGCAATTCGTGCTGGCACCGCTTTTAGAAAGATTGTTTATGTCGTCTGCTGTATAAAATCCTACTCGGTTTGCCAGCCGTGAGTGTCAGCTCTGCTGTGCAATAATAATGTACCTGCAGCTTTATTGATCGTGAGTGATGTTCGCACGTTTAATCCTATGCCTTACACAGTACTCTGTGCCTATAAGTCCAACTGGTCCATGTTTTGCTTGCATGTGCCTTAATTGTAAATTATCTACATATTTACTGGTCTTTAGTGGAGAAGTGTGTACGTCTCTGACCGAAGGTAAGTTTAACCAAAAAAGCTTGGTGATTCATTTCCATTTCCAGTGACCCAGGAGTCAGTGATATGTTTTTTCCTCTAACAGTATGTTACACCTCTCTGTTCTGTCTTAGCAGTGCAATATTGTTTTGTTTTTGTGATGGCACTGCAGAATAGTATTACATTCATTTTCTTTTGCGTAGACGGCTACAGAATTTACTTTGTCTCCAGATCAGAGTAGTACAGATGTGCGACTTAGTTCCTCAAACATGCCGCACACATTTGGTCTAAATGAATGAACATTAGCTTGTGGTTTTGTTTTGCAAAAATTCCCAGGCAACATGAAACCCTTTGAGCTGGAATATTGAATGTCGGAGGTCATAGTCTATTTTGGAGATGTATGTTCCAGTGCCAAGTGTCCGTTTGTAAGTTCGTGCTTCATTCTCCATGTAAGTCCCATCTGGAGGAAAGATCTTCAGATCAAGAGGGAGCGATAGTTATTATCACCATGTGTACAGATAATGATTCATAATTTGAGTTTTAGTGTAAACATCTCACTTCTGAAACCAAATAATTCACTTTTTATGCCGCTTTTTTCATATTTTGGAGAGGATATTCTTTTACTTTGTTTAACTGTTCTGATACTTAGCTGATTACTTTTGCAAGGCACTGTGAACATTCAAACTCTTTGAAAGTTATTGACATTTCCTTGTCAAAGCCAAGATAAGTTATTTGTTTGCAGGTATGTGTTGTTTTTGAGCTGCTGGATATTCCAGTGAGCACTGCTGTGTGAATAATCAGTAAGTGGAAGCTGTATCACACCACCCAGGTACTGCCTAAATAAGACCGTTCCTCAAAACTCAGCATCTGAGCAAGACCTAGTCATGTGAGTGAAGCCACAGAGTGGCCAACTATCACTTTGAAAGTTACAGAGGAGAGTGGCTTGAAATTTAGGAAAGGTGCACCAGTTCACAATATCAAGAGCAATGCATAAAACTGAGGTGACAAGAAAGAAACTATTGCTCAACAAGAATCATATCAAAGCATGTCTAGAGTATACCAGAAGTGTGGGGGGAAAAATTTTTTGTGTTCAGATGCGACACAGATTCAGTTTTTTTTTTTTTTGGCCAAAATTGAAAGCGTTATATGTGGCGCAAACCCAGCACTGCCCATACCTCAAACGTCATCCTTACAGTGAAGAATGTGGGTGGCAGTATCGTGTTGTAGCTATGCTTTTCATGAGCAAGGATGGGGCATCTTGCAGAAACTGTAGGAGGAATGGATGGTGCAAAACATGGAAATACTGCAAGAGAACCTGCTTCAGTGTGCTGAGAAACTGAAGCTTGGGAGAAAGTTCACCTTTCGGCTGGACAAGGATCCCAAAACACATGGCCAGAGCAGCATTGGAGTGGCTCAAAAACAAAAAAAAAACAGTGAATGTCAGTGGTCCGAAGTCCTGATATCAATCCCACTGAGAATGTGTAGCGTTGCCTGAAAATCGAGGTCCACAAGCATCATCCAAACAACCTGCTGCAGATTTGTTGAGATGAATTTTAAAAAAAAATCTTCCGAATGTTGTGCAAAGCTGTTGCTTTTTTGGCTCTACAAAACATTAATGTGTGAAGTTTGAATACTTATACAAGCAGCATATTTCAGCTCTTCATTTTCTTTAATATGTTTGAAAACAACTTATTTTGGCTCTGAATTTATTGGAACATATGAATTTAGATTAATGACTGAAGTAAATATGTGTAAGTATAATTTGTAATCCAGGCAATGTTGATAACTTCAAAGGGTTTCAAATAGTTTTGCAACGCAGTGTAAATATCATCTGTTTATGTATGGAATATTTTACCATTGTTTTAGAGTTCTACAAGTGGACTCTGCAGTGAGAAGTTGTATCCTTAACCGCTATGCTGCCACTGTCATTTAAACAAACTGCAGTAAACCACATCTTCATCCATCCTGCTACTTCTGTATTGTATGTTTTGTGATGCCAGGAACATGGACCTCTTTGAATCTACACAGCTTATCGGGCACACCCACAATAATTTTGAGGAAGCTAACTTGTTTAGAATTCTGCGTGAGCATGTTTTTTTGTTCCGCAGTTGCTTTTAGTGGAACGATGGAGAATGTGGTTAAGGGTAGAGCAGTCCTACCAACCTCAAGTAGGTTTTTGGCTCAGGTAATTTCGCATTACTATGGTTTAGTCACCCAAAGTACTTCTCATATTTTAGGGAACTGGAATCTGAAGCATCAAAAACTCTGGTTGATTTTTTTTAACCTCTTTTTATTTCAGATTGACAGGTATGCCAAAGGAAAAATATGATACCCCGGATCCTCGCAGGTTATACACAATTATGTCTGCTGAGGAGGCAGCCAGCGGGAAGAAGTCACACTGGGAGGAGTTGGAGATATCTGGTTAGTTTACTGTCTTTGACCTATAGTCATTTTTTCCTTATGATCACATAGCTTTGAAAGGGGTTTGTCATCTTCTGAAAGATTTGATTATTTGTTCTGATAACTAGATTATTTCTGGAAAGAACTTTGTCCCTAAACACATCAGTGTCTGCCAGAGAGAATGCAGTGAAAGCTGTTGAAATTGTAAATGCAGTGTGCATTTTTTATTAAGAAAACTCCAGATGATTCATATAAACATGAATTTTTGTGTGTTCTCTGTTAAACAGTTGCACCAGTAACCTGCCAATATGGTTGATAAATAAAGGCAATTCTGGTCTTAAGTTACATACCTTTAAAGTTTAAATCTTTTAATTTTACTTTCTTTACCAGGACGGGTTAGAAATTTGAGCAGTTCATTGTGGACGCTGACGCATTTGACAGCACTGCACCTTAACGACAACAACTTGAGCCGCATCCCACCCGAAATCTCCAAGCTTCAGAACCTGGTGTACCTGAACCTGTCCTCCAACAAGCTGCGCAGCCTTCCGGCAGAACTCGGAAACATGGTGTCTCTCAGGTGGGCAGTAAGAAGGGTGACGCCACCCTCGCAAAGGAGGTGGAGCTTCAAACGACTCCTCTCTCTGGTCAGCAGAAGTAGTGGGCATAGTATGTTGTTTTACCTCCAAGCTCGTTGGTGTTCTGTAGATCATTGACTTTGGTGTCTTTAGTCTAAGCTGATCCGTTCTTGAGTGAATGAATGTCACCCGTGCAGTGTGCAAATATAATGAATGGTTTGATGATCCTGTGAAACATTGCAGTCTACCTTTGTTGCATGTGGCAAATGCGGAGTGTTTTGTTGGCTGAGTGTGTGTGACATAGACTTTCTGATAAAGCTTAAATGGGCTTTCAAGCAAGATAATGACAAAACAGAGACAGTTTAACGAAATGTGGATTTGTACATTCTGTTCATTTTATTTTACAGGGAATTACTTTTAAATAACAATCTTTTGCGGGTTCTGCCTTATGAACTTGGACGGCTGTTTCGATTGCAAACCTTGGGGTTGAAAGGTATTTTTCTTTTTTCCGTCATTAAATTGCTGGTATAAAAAGACTAATTAAATATGTGTTGTTGTGACATACTGAAATGTTGGCATGTGGCACCAATCTTTCAAATGTTTACACTGTGCTATTTTAGCTTGTTTAATGGTAGGTGTAAAGTCACATTCCAGACTATTGCAAAACTATATCATCTCTTTTCAGGAAATCCACTATCACAAGATATTCTCAATCTTTACCAGGAACCAGATGGAACCAGAAAGTTACTAAATTATATGCTTGACAATCTAGCAGGTACTGACTTCATAAATTGTTGTTTTTTCTGAGGTCTGTTACAGTTGTAACTCTTACACAGCTTGGTTTGTAACTCAGAATGTGCACCCAAAACTTTTGCATCAGAGCACTTAATACAGAATGATGTGAAAATGCTAAGCGATATGCAACGAGTAGCAATAATAAAAGCAGCAGTACAAAGTAAAGCACAGGTGTGAGAAGAGGAAAGGGGAAACACAACAATGAATGGAAGGACCTTGGGGGGTCCAAAGCTAACTGGCTGTCCGCCTCTCCTGGGCATGTTAATGCTACACAATTAGAAGGAGGATTGTTTATATTGTGCAATTGTGTTTCAGAGTTGTCAGATGGTGTCTGGACTGCTTCTGTTTAGGTGAAGTGAATGATGAGGACGCACAGATCGCAGCCTTGAAAGTTCCAGAGGCGCAGTCAGGGGATAGAAAAACAGATTACATATGGTTACTGCAAATACTTAAACCAGAGCGCAGAACTGATAGACAGACGTCAACACAGACTGCAACCCCAACAAAGACAGCTGGGCTTAATGTTTGAATATATTGACTGAAGGACCTCTAATATTGTCTGGTAGACTCTTCTGCAGATTAGATGGAGTCATATGTAGTTTCATAAAGTTCTCACAGTTTCAAATATGAATTAATTGTTTCACTTCATATGCTGTGCTAGTGCACCCAGAACAGCTTCCCCAAAGACCGTGGATCACGCTGAAAGAACGAGACCAAATGATCCCGACAGGTAAGTCTTGTTTGTATTTCCTCCAGACATTTACAAAAGGAAGACATCGCAAGACTCAAGTATTTAAAATTTCAAGTCATTTTCAGGGTCCTGTTTAGGAGTAGTTTATTGGAGCAGTGTTTTTGTTAATTTCATGTTTCTCCTCTCCAGCTGTGTTCACCGTCATGTGTTACAATGTGCTGTGTGACAAATATGCCACAAGACAGCTGTATGGCTACTGTCCGTCGTGGGCACTGAACTGGGAGTACAGGAAAAAAGGAATCATGGAGGAGATCACCAACTGCGATGCAGATATCATCACCCTGCAGGTAAATGCTTTATGGCTTTGACATCTCTAATGACAGATGGTGGGAAGCCGATAGCTTTAAAGTAACAAACTGAGTTTTTTGCATTGTGTTTCATATTTGTAGGAGCAGAAGTTACCAGCTTGACATTCTCTCTATTAATTTTCAATATCTAAGGGATACTTTCAGTACAAACCTTGTAGTTTATGGATAGTTAGCCAGATTTTTAATCACAAGTGACTGTTACCATTTGTGACAGGTGGCCGGAAAATTGTTTGAATTCCGTCAACTTCTGTGAATCTCTATGCATACATGCAATGAATTTTCTCGACAAGAAAATTGGTGTCATCCGGTGGCAATTTAGTTGAACTGTGGCTTTCTTGAGGATGAGAAACATCTGAATTGTCATCTGTGGTTTTGCTTGTACCCACAGGAAGTGGAAACTGAGCAATATTATACCTTCTTCATGGAAACACTGAAGGAACGCGGCTACGATGGCTACTTCTGTCCGAAGTCTCGTGCTAAACTGGTGTCTGAGCCAGAGAGGAAGCACGTGGATGGTTGTGCAATATTCTTCAAAACAGAAAAGTTGGTTGAAACTACATTTATCCTTGTGAATGGTGACATCACATTATTCGGTGTTTGTTAGTTATGTGTAAGTGATTCCAACTGTTTTTTGTTTGTACGGATTTGAGGGTTGAAGATGTGTATTTTTTGATTTTTCAGATTCACACTTGTGCAAAAGCATACTGTGGAGTTCAATCAGGTCGCCATGGCAAACTCGGAAGGGTCAGAAGTCATGCTGAATCGAGTAATGACAAAAGACAACATTGGAGTTGCTGTGCTGTTAGAAATCAACAAAGATCTGTTTGCTGGAGGTAAGGAATCATTATTAACGTACTCACTCACACATCACACATACATTCTGCAGGAGATTTAAATTCTCTCATTTCATCTCAAACCCATGTGTTTGGTCCACGGGAAGAAACAGGAATACCTGGAAAAAACCCAGCGAACGTGAAATTGTAGAACTGTAGTTCTTTGCATGCCATCCCGTCACATTGCACTGATTTAGGCCATTCTGTAATATGTTAACCTAGCTTTGGTTGTTTGGTTGATATTGTTAATTGAAATGCACACATTATTTTATGGTTGCATTCTAGGAACAAAGCCTCTGCCGGAAAAACAGCTCCTCCTGGTGGCCAATGCACATATGCACTGGGACCCCGAGTTCTCTGATGTGAAGCTCATTCAGACCATGATGTTCATCTCAGAGCTGAAGAGCATTGTGGAGAAGGCTTCAGAGTCTGAGGCATCTGGCTCAACATCCTTGGAATCCACCTCCATCCCCATTGTCCTGTGTGCGGATCTCAACTCGCTGCCCGACTCAGGTAGGTGCAATAGCTGTGTAGACCCTGGAAAAGACCTGAATTACTTAGTGGCTACTCTAGAATAAGCTAATAGAAAACACAGAATTGAATACAAAACAGGTTTCATAAGTTAGTCTAAATTTAACTGAAGCACAATTTAACTGAGGCACACTACTCTGCTACATGTTGGAACTGTGAGAATGAGCTGGTTTGAAAATTCAAACCTTTTCAGTTTGGTACAATTAAAAAAAAAAAAAAAAGTACGGGTAGTGTGATGTTTTTTTTTTTTTTTTTTTTTTGTTTTTGCGCAGGTGTGGTTGAGTACTTGAGCAATGGTGGAGTGGCCGAAAATCACAAAGACTTCAGAGAACNTTTCTTTCTTTGTTTTTGCGCAGGTGTGGTTGAGTACTTGAGCAATGGTGGAGTGGCCGAAAATCACAAAGACTTCAGAGAACTCCGCTATAGTGAATGTTTGACAAACTTCAGCTGCACCGGTAAAAACGGGAACACAGAAGGCAGCATCACACATGGCTTCCAGCTGAAAAGCACCTACGACAGTGATCTGATGCCTTACACCAATTACACTTACGATTTCAAGGTAGGAGAGGCATTTGGCAGTGGGATTTGCAGACCTCTGTTTTTGGCTCCTTGGAGAAAAATGATAAAACGGTTGCATGTTTTCAGTGTAGGAAGGGGTTTTAATTTTTACAGTACAATTTGCATAACAAGCTACCAACTGATACAAGAATCTCATGGATGTATCATTATATTAAGACCTAAGTTAAAAAAGAAGTCAAAGTTTAAAAGGCAAAGGAAAACTTTCAAATATCAGTAACTTGAAGTCATGAATGAGTTCTCATGAAAGGCAATATCATTATGAATGACTGGTTTACTATTTATTAATCTCAATTAAATCTTTACAAGTAGCTGAGCAGAGAGGGGATTGTAAGTGATCGCCAAAGTAATTGTATTAGGAGAATTGCTGCATTGTTTAGTGATTCGATAATAGTGATAATCTTTATTTAATATAGCAACTTCTCAAATTTCTTTACGGTAGAGGATTATATGGGTTACAACTCAAGCAAATATACACTAAAGTTACAGAAATTTGTTTTAATTTTTATTAAGCACTCACCTCAACAGGGTCACAGACCAGTGAACCGCTGAACATGTACAGTGATGAGGAGTGACAGAACACAGACTATCGGTACATAAAGAAACCAACTGGCAAATTAAGAAACAGGAGACACCCTAAACATGGAATGTGAGGCTGAGAGTATATCACTGCAAGACACACACTTATTCCCTCACATTTATGGATACTAAGGGAAATTTATTCACTGATTCATCTGAAACATGTTTTTGTACTAAAGGAGGAAACCCAGAAGAAGATGAGGAAAACACGCAAGTTCAGATAAACTGATGCAGGAGCTGTGAGGCACTAGTGTGCCCCCGGAAGGACATCTAAATAAAATGGCAATAAGTAATAAGTAATAATAATCCCGTCATATTGCTTAAACGCACAAAAAACATCAAAACCAAGTCCAGAATATTAAGACAGCTACTTTTAAACACAAGCTTGTGTCCATCGTGTTTGGAATCACTTGCACAACACATTTATACATTCCTTGTGTCTATTCCCCCTTCACCTTTCCCTGACATTTTTCTTATTGCCATTTTATTTAGATGTTCTTCCGGGGGCACACTAGTGCCTCACAGCTCCTGCATCAGTTTATCTGAACTTGCATGTTTTCCTCATTTTTGCGTGGAAAGTGATGAATGTGTTATGGACAAGCAGGACCACCCCACCCCCCCGTTAATGTAAATGAGTAGTTTGTCATCAGAATTGACTTTATAAGCAGATTATTAGCAATGAATTACACTCACACCAGGGAAGTAGATGTGTAATTGGTTTGTGTGAAAGCCATTTTCTTTGTATGCAAATCATAGTACAAATGTCTCATCTGTGCAGGTTGTAATTTCTCATCTCATAAATGAAGTTGTTGGTAATCACAAAATACCGACAGTACCGTAACTAAACGTGTTTTTTGTTCAGCACTTAAAATTAATTACTTAGTATTAATGGTTTAAAAGAGTGATAACATACTCTGTAATTCTTGTCCTTTGAACAGTTAGGCAGCTACTAACAGTTAATTAGTTTTAATGTTGATTTAATCAGTTTTCTTAGCAGCTTAAGTGCATGTGCTCTGTTTTTGGTTATAATTTATCACAAGTGGATCTGTATTTCAAATTTTCCAACCTTCTAGGGTTTTTATAAACATGCATTCCCTTTTACTCTGCCCTGTCTCTCCCCAGGGCGTGATTGACTACATTTTCTATTCCAAGACCCACATGAGTGTCCTGGGTGTACTGGGGCCCCTGGACGCACAGTGGCTTGCAGACAACAGCATCACAGGCTGCCCGCACCCTCACATCCCCTCTGACCACTTCTCCTTGCTAGCCCAGCTGGAGCTTCACCCGCCCACAGCTTCACTGAACGGCGTGCACCTGCCCGTCCACAGGTAGTGCTGCACCGTCCCCACCCGGTCCTGCAGACATGTACAGTCGTAGAGCTCCCACCCAGCCGGTGAGGAGTGAAGCATGGCCACCACACTGATCTGTACCTCTTACCAGGTGCTCCTTTTTAATGTTTGCACATGGATTTTACTTATTTTATCTCAAAGCTTGACACCAAATTAGGGTTGGGATTCTTTTTTCTTCCTTTTTTAATTATTTTTGAAGATGTGCAGTTGGAGCTGCTCCTGTTTTATCCTGAACTGACACCTCCATGAATGTCCATGTTCTAACTTAAAATTAATATTGTCCTCTGACCATACATCCCACTAATGCTCACCAGTAGGTGTAGCAAATGATCTTGTCACTGTCGGAAAGGGGGAAAAAAAACCCAGAATTTGTAGAAAAAAACTTTCTTTGTGTCTGTAATGTGACACATTTTTAAAAACGGTGCCCTTTAAGAGATAAAACAGGATCCCAGCCCTGCTCAGTGAAACTAAATATTTGATATGTAATGTTTTCATGCTGCTACTTCTACACTATGCATTTTTCTTATATATATTATTTGCTTGCAAGCAGTGTGCACATGAACCAAAAAAAATTATTTTCATTGTTTAAAAAAAAAAAAAAAAAACATTTATATTTTTGGGAGATGAAACTGATGCATTTTGTGAAAATGCATAAACCTGCCAATATGATCAGGTCCTTGCTGATCAAAACGTTCAGGTGTATATGTGGACAGCATGTGTGTATTCAGATTCATATTTGCATGTAGTTCGATGAACCAAGTCGAGGACATGTTTGAATTTGAAATTTTATGGGCTGCCTTGAAAGATTAGAAGGAAACTTCCCAAGTTCCACCTTGTCTCATATCATAGAAATCTTTTAGGTGTTGTTATCTTTTGTGAAGATTTACAGTAGTTGAGAATCATTCGGCAAGTAGCACAAGATTACTTCTCACCTGAGTGATAATTCCACAGAAATATCGCTTGACATTTCATAGCGATTCTTCTAGAACATCTCCCTATCATGTGTTGCTTATCACTTCAGAATTTTAAGGATATTCTGTGGTATCTTTTTCTGTGGGGTCCATATGGCAGGTTTTAGACAGACCGTACAATTAAATCATGACTTGCACCTGAAACACTCAGTAGTTTATAATCTTCAGAATTACATCTATACCGCTATTACAAATACAGTAAAGTGGAAAAAACTGCCTTCACTGTGGTCCCCCACAACTGAGTGGTCATCCCACCCCCCCATTATAGCGCGGGGGGGGGGGGGGGTCCCCCCTATAATTATTTGTAGTTCCTAACTATGAGCATCATATCTGAACTGANGCGGGGGGGGGGGGGGGTCACCGCTATAATTATTTGTAGTTCCTAACTATGAGCATCATATCTGAACTGAGAAGTATTCAGTTAAAACGATAACTTTTTACCAGCTGATGAACATTTGCCCGCAAAGTGCTCCCTATGAAGTAGAGATTTTGCATGAGTTTTGTGTCTGGTACTGTGACAATCTGAAAGGAAGCTACTTCATATTTAATGCACATAATCTGTTTTAATCTACACTACCTGTACATATTGTACCAGTTTTAGGTGATGTTTACTCTGAAAACTGACGGCCCATTTCAAAGAATATTGTACAAGTTGCTTTATTCCTAATTGATTTTAATATAAGCTTTGCTTATTTTGCACTGGAGGACGGTTTGTCTGATGAATGCGCTTTCTGAGCAGTAGCAGCCGCGGAGCACCGCAGTAAAAAGTGGCCCATACTTCACTCCTAATCCTTTCTGGTATCTCTTAGTACAGCGGGGAGCTTGGACTGTACCGCGGTAACCGCATTTGACCAACAGAGACGCTCACGTCTGCCTTCCTCATAACGGACCGTGGTCGCAGGCAGTCTGCCGCACGCAGTTTTTTCTAATACCGAGACGAGCGTTTGTTTGGATTCCTCTTCCGCTGTCTGTAGGACGCCTTGGTCTGAGAAAAGAATAGTTTAATACAAGTTGTACACGGGGCAACGTGAGCGGTCCAAAATAATACACTAACTGTTTTTAACAGTGTAACTTTTTACTGTTCCCTATTTGTTGAAGTTATACGTTTTCATATACATATGTGGAAACAGTAACACTATTGAAATGTCATTGTGAATTTCCTTCTATATTTAGAAATGAGTGAATTTTAAACATTTCTCTGACTGTGATGATATCCCAGAGTGTTACAGATGTAGCAGACTACTCCCGAATCCCACGTACGTTCCCTTTGACGTTACTAGGCGAAAATGAATTACTCATTTAATTTGATCAACCAAACTGTTTACAGTGTATTTTAAGGCATTTCTTGCCATATGGCTTTATGTTTAATCAACTCTTAAAATACAGCATTACCAGCTGGGTCCTCAATGACACATATGTATATTAAAATGTGTTTTGGAGCACATTCGACCATTTTTATGATGACAGTGTGCCTAGTTTTTACTCTTATGCAGAAATACTGCCTCACAGTGTGTTTGAACTGCTTTTTGACCCCCCCGTCCCTCTACTGCCAATGCAGTACCACTGGGGAAATTGTGTGTGCAGCATAATTTTGTTTGGGGCCTCCTTTCCTGGGTTTTAAATTTGAACAGTAGGGATTATCTCAGTAAGTGTGTGTCGTGTAGTACCGTCATACTTGAAGCGAGCTGGTCTGCTTGTTTGACATATTTCCTCCTCTTTTATCGTACTTTGTGACTCGCAATATTTCTCGCATTACCACACGTCTCTCAAGTTCTACGTAATGTGCACCCAGTAATATTTAATATAAGCTCAGTGTTCATAATCCAATGGGCCACTTCCAGTTTCCCCAAGTTCTTCAGGTTTGTTTTTTTGTTTATTATTATTTGCGTCAGTGTAGTTGAACCATTTAATTTAGTTTTTTAGAATTGGAAAAATAATTCTCATGTCTTCTGAAATCACCAGTATGCTGTGTCAGTAACATATTTAGTCATAAGTATGACTTTGATGCATTTTAACTGAAGTAGTCTCCAGTAATTCAAATGTGATCCAGTCTCATTTTATGCTGCGGCTGTCTCTCTAAGTGAAAAGATGACTGTGGTTTTTAGAGATGTTTAATTGGAACAAAATATCCGAATTGGCACTGTTTACATTTAATCTAAGCGTAAGTTATAGACGGCGTTTAATTAACATAAGGTGTTTAACATACACACGAGGAGCGTAAACTGTGAGGTGGTTACGTAGGGAAAATTCTAGAAAGAAAACCCTTACAAGCCGAGTCAGAACGTCATACAACGGTGCAGGGTAACTCCTACTTTTAAATTACCCAGATGATGTTCTTGCATATTCTCCCTAATTTACCTCTACTTTTGCCATAATCTCTGGGTTAAATTTATATATTAAAATGTTTCTGCTATCCTTTGCAACGTCCGTAACTGACCGACTCTCTGATATTTTGAGTCCTGCTGTATTCGCCTTGAGTGCTGCTTGTGGCCAGTTTGGAACTGTCAGTTTTGCTCGGTTCAGATGGTACAACTGCAAGATCAGCTCTTTTGTGCAATTTTCAAGGAGTTGAACTATTTAATTCTTTAAGAACACAGTATTACTTTATGTGACGCGACGCTCTGGACACGTGAAGTCCCATGTGATCCTGGCTTGGCCTTAGGTTTCAGCTGTCGATCTATAGTGTTCAGCGAGAGGTCGGTCCGCACGGACTTGAGTGCAGTATTGCTGAAAGGTACGTCTCGAATAACCGTACTCGACTACCGGCTGTCAGTTGTTACATTTCAAGTGTAACCAAGCTATAGAAGTGTCTGACACAACAGAAGTCAGTATTGACTTGCATTTGTTTTTTCTGTGCATTATTCATTGTAAGTCCACATTTGCTGCTGTTCTTCTGAAATGTTACTACATATCTGTATGAAATGAAAAAGGTAATCTGTTACAAATGCTAATGAAACTGTTCCGAGGCCAACGTGTTGCACAGGGGTCAAGAACATAAACCTGAGACCTGTGGGTGGCAGGTTCAAGTCCCAAGCCCTGGTAATTTCCTCAGTAAATACACACATGTGTAACTGTATAAGTGTAACTGTAATTGATTTTGGAGGAAAGCAGCTAAGGAACACAGTAATAAAATGTAAACCTTTATTTTGCGGTCAAGTTTTTAGTCTTTGGGACTTGTCCCGCTGCCCACCAGCCTTTTTATAAATTCTTCTTTGGAAATCTTGCAGCGGGGCTCATACATCTACAGCTATGTGGTACCGGAGGTGCTGATCTGCTGGTGCTCTTTCACACAGTGTCATGAGTGCCCCCTACACGCCTCAACTCTCTCACCTGAGTAGCACAAGCTTGCGCCCTTGGTGCTGTTACAGTGGGACCCAACTCTCAACATGGGTTCTGTGCTTGGGTGATAGGTGTTTCTCCTTTCTCTGTCCTTAACATGCTCACTTTCATGCCGGGGAGGAGTGTTATTGCAGTACATGAGTCAAATGGCTTTTTTCCCTTTTATTTCTGTTTTGCCCCATCCTGTCTATGTAGCCAATAAACTGGCAATTTTTTTGAAAAACTTCCATGTGTTGTAGTTCATTTATTTTGGCTGAAATGCCACAGCAAAGGGGGTTGTAACTACTTACTGTAACAAGGTTAGAGAGACTAAGGTGGGTGATGTTAGAATACATTCAGGAGATGAACAGCAGGAGCTCAGGGTTAATGTATCTGAGACAATGGCTCAAAATGCTCCAGTTCCAAACTTCCAAATGTGCAGTAGTCATAATTCAATCCAGCTCTAATATTAGCACTTTTTTTCCAAGCCACACTCTTTGCACTGTCTTCAAACACAGAAGCAAATCCCCATTCAAATTGGATAATATTTTAACAAGTCTTTCCCCTATAACAAGGAAAACAAACAGCAATGTATTTTATGCTCATTGATTTTAATCGCATACAAGTAGGTAGTCAAATCGTAAAGAATGCATTTTTGACAAAATGATCATTTATTGAAATGTTACATCAGTATATCATTTTGCAAACAATCAGGAAAATCATGTTACCAAGGTAAACGGATTGTTCTGGAGAGTTGGTGGATCACTTTTTCTGGTGTCGTCTTTGTGTCTTCTGCTCACTTTTCTAGCA
This sequence comes from Arapaima gigas, assembly GCA_900497675.1. Taxonomy (NCBI): domain Eukaryota; kingdom Metazoa; phylum Chordata; class Actinopteri; order Osteoglossiformes; family Osteoglossidae; genus Arapaima; species Arapaima gigas. The sequence goes on from UFQX01000079.1 coordinate 614,130, forward strand.
ACAGAATTCAGGGACCTGTTAAATCGAGAGCTTTAATGCAAATTCACGTTGCATAGATGTGTTGCCTTTATTTTTGACATGAATAACGACATTAAAAGGTTAGATTTATTTCTGAAGAAGAAAAAAGTTTATACCATTTATCTTTTGTGCCTTCTTGATTAAATTCTTGGCAAAACTGGTCTCCGAATTCAAACACTTCTGCTCTCCTTCACCCTTAAGTGTGACACTAGAGAAAGGCAAATACGTGAAGATACATGTCCATTTTCACAAGATAGGAACACTTTTAAAATCGGTGCTAAATACTTAATGTGTTTACATGATCTCAGTGTATTTGCAGGCTGGGCCGGGAAAATGAATGTCAATCTTCTGTATGGTTTTGCGCGGGATGAAGTTCACCCCACCATCAACGCACAAGCATCTTTCCCGGGGGGCTATGACAACACCTTGAAGAAAACAAACATTATTAAAGGTCACAAACTGTCTCTCCACTCAATTCTGAGAAGAACCTAGGTTTAAACCCACTTCCTACTGTAGTAACCTCGAGCAAAACACCCTAAAGCTTTTGAGTTAAAAACTACCCATATGTATAGGCTAGTAAATTATTGTAAGTAGTTTAACACTGCGCTGCTTTGGAGAAAAGCATCAGCTGAACAAATGAAAAATCTCTCAAGTGCCTTCACAATATATACATACCCCCAAAAATGCCATATTCTTAACTCCTTTGTTTAATAAAAAATTCCCCAGCTGGTAACAAGTCTCTAAATTCATCGAATTAATGAATTGTCATTTCCCAAAAAACAAGTACATACATTAAAATGTTACTTTTTTATGTATGTTTATGTACAAGTAATTTAAGATAAATTACCTTTCATGGGTATAAACAACATGCAGGCGAGCAGAATATAAATAGAAGATTTCATGTTTCCAGCAGGTCAGATCTTTCTTCTTTGTGAAGCTTAGTTGTCCAGGAGTTCAAATGATAATGAAAGAATACAGGAATATTTATACTATCAATGCCTAATGTAGGTCAAGGAGGTTTAACTTGTATCTTTGCTTCTTCTTTCATTAATATGTTTCTTCCTTTGTTGAAATACCCTCTGGGAACATTTCAGTACTTAAAGGTTGTTTACTATATGGTTTGTTGGGTCCTCTTTTAAAAACATGCTTCTTGTTTCCCTGAAATAGACTTTTTTACTGTAGAAGTGTCCAAGATGAAAGATTTTTTTTTTAATCTACATCCTTCAAATCCAAAGGCTCCTAAACAATTGGTAAATAAAAATAATCAGATTCATTCTGGAAATTTGAAATAAGATTGCCAATATTTGCTATATTTCAGAATCCCAACAACTAAGAAAAATTTACACAGCACCTGCTGTACCTATTTTTTTCATTGCAGCACAATTAATATATTAAATTACAGGAAGCGGGTTTGGTATTTGCTTTTAGCAGGAACTGTGCTGCTGTACATTACTCTTTGAACATTATTATTTTTTATCTAAAGAAGGTTCTTAGTTGTAACCAGATATTCTCTCCTGGCTCACACTTTCTAAGGAATCCCAAACAAGAGAAACTTTACCTAAATGGAGAAACCTGGCTTTGTTTGCCTTTATATCAGATCCTGTAAGTAACATGCAGCAGTTTCTGTCGAAATCCATTTAGCTTTACCACTAATGCAACTTTCTCTGTTTATGTCCGTCAGAATAGTTGTGATACAAAATTTACATGTAAAAGAACATACACTCGCCAACCACTTTATTAAGAACATCTTTCTCAAACTGTGTAGGACCCCCTTTGCTCTTAGAACAGCCTGGATTCTTCATGGCATGAATTCAACAAGGTGCTGGAAAAATTTCTCACAGATTCTGGTCCATGTTGACATGATTGGATCACGTAACTACTGCAGGTTTGTCAGTTGCACCTTCATGCTGCCCATCTGCTGTTCTACCACATCCCAAAGGTGCTCTATTGGATTCAGATCTGGTGGCTGGGGGGGCCGTTGAAGTTCATTCAACCCATTGTCATGTTCATGGAACCAGTTTGAGATGACTTGTGCTTTGTGACATCAGGCATGGTCATGCTAGAGGTAGTCATTAGGTGAAGGGCAATCTGTGGTCAATTTGTGGCTGTGGCGTTCAAACAATGCTGGACTGGTATTAGGCGGCTCAATTTGTGCCAAGAAAACATTCCCTACACCATTGCAGCAGTATCAGCCGGAACTGTTGACACAAGGCTTCATGCTGTTTACCCCAAACTCTAACCTGACTATCTGTGCGTTGCAGCAGAAATCAAGATTCTTCAGACCAGGTGATGTTTTTCCCCATTTTCAACTGTCCACTTTCTAAAATGCTCAAACTACCCTGTCTGGCACCAACAACCACGCCACAGTCAAAGTCACTCAGATCACATTTTCACCACCCCCCTTCTGAAGTTTGATGTGAACATTCACCAAAGCTCATGATCACTGTCTGCTGCCAGGTGTACAGGTGTTCCTAATAAAGTGGCCGGTGAGTGTATAATAAATTCCATGTTTGTTGCATTTATCTCATCAGCATAACACTTTCAAACATTTATAGAGGTGGGAATTTGGGTTGACTACTTCAGGTGGAGCATCTTGCCCCATCTGTGGCTAAAACCTGCAATAGAACCTTAGGCCACAAATCTGTTAACTACAAAATGAATGTAAAGTAAAAAGGTATTAATTGTTTTGCCGCTCCCTATATGTGCATTGGTTAATGACAATATGTTTCAGACAAGCGCTATAAAAGGTTTAGACACAGAGTCTAAATTTACCTCGGAGTTTAGAAATGATGGAGCTGCCCCTTCTTATGCAGACTCTGCATTTATGTCCAGACAGTGTGAATTCTGAGAAGGACCAGTCACCATCTATATGCAACACTTTATGAATCTAAAACTGAAAAGAGGAAAGAAAAATAAACATTCTGAGCCAGCATTTCCCAAAATTCATGTTTTTTGTTTCAGTTCAGTTCTGAAGACATTTTTCCTCCTACATTTTCGATAAGATTAGTTTACAAGCAAGACATCATGGAAGCTATACAATAATAAAAAAAAGGTTCCATGATTTTATATCCATTAAAATGTGAATAATTATGTTAATTTTAACATAATAATTATAATGGGAATGAGTATCACGATATGGTTTTTTTCTTTATTCTAGCTTTGAGCTAGTAAAAAAATTCAGATCATTCTTTCCCATATTATTGTCATTCCAGGTGAAGGTGAATATTTGCCACTTTGGAATAATAAGTTGGACACTCCCATGATCGTCCAGTTTATCCATATTTACAAAGGCAAATTCCTTTTGATAGTCAAGGGAAATTATTTGCTTGTGTAGGTGCCCTGAAGTGGAGTTAAACGGAGCGTATTTAGCATTTTTTGGTCTAACAAGGCAAAGAGATCGGCGCTTCTTTCTGAAGCTGAAGTGATGTAAAAATATTAGTCCTGAGGACAATTCCCCAGTTGACCAGCAGGGGTCCTCGTGTCCAGCCGCACTACACACAGCTGTTACTCATGAACTCGTGTGGGGTCCGTCCGTCCGTCCTGCCTGCCTGCCTGCCTGCCTGGCCGGTGTTGTTGGCGGCGTTACGTGCAGAGGGTTTCGGGAGACAAGGTGGTGAGAACACACCTTTATTTCTGTGTGGCATCTTTAATCGGCATTGTCCACTGAGCACCGCAACACACCCGCATCCCGCACGCTGATCCCTGAGTGAAGGTCAGTATCTCCCCGTAACATCCCGCACCTCATGCGTTCAAAGGTAGCGCGGGCTACAGCTGAAGCTCCTCATCGTTTAAGTATGTATTTATATGAAGTAGTTTATTTACTTATTTTCGTGCTTTTTTTGAAATTGTAGAATGAAGAGTCCAAGTAAGAAGTCTAGACCAAGTTTTAAAAAAAAACCTCAAACTGAACTTTTATATAAAAACATATTTATTGCTGTGTAACAGAGGTACAAATATTTAGGGCAAAATAACATTTAATACAAAGAATTAAAACAGCATGTTAAGTGCATACGGCTGGTTAGTTACTGTTCCTGTTTAATAGGAAATACAACAAACAGTTATAAACAATATTTACACTGTAGTCATTCTAATAGTTTAAACATGACAATCCTTCCCTCTTTATAGAAAGTAAAATGCTTGCATGTGGATGTTTGTACCATTTTCTTATGCTTGTTTTGTTGGTTATGGATAGAACTTGTGTGGATCCTCAAGCAGTTTTCTCCAAGCCCCTGAAATGCAGAACATTATTAATAACAAGAAATGGATTTTTAATTTGTATATGAATACTATACAAATCTGGCACTAAAACATTAATAACCGGCTATAATTTCGGGTAGAATTGCATTCAGAGCTTTTATCTATGCCGTTCAATGCTAATAACCTAGAATTTGTAATTCTCTTTATTTTGCACCCTCTGGAAACAGAGGTAGACTAGACAAGCACATCTTGTAAGTGAGGAGTATATTGGTATAATACCTTTTGCTTTTCTGGGAGTTCTTAATAAAATTCTTGGCAAATTTAGACTCTGGATTTAAGCACTTCTGCTCTCCTCCATCCTTCAGGGTGATGCTGCAGAAAAGCAAATGCAGACATATGTATGAATGAATGTACTTCATCCGCAGGGACTGTTGTACATATCTACTTAATGTGACACCAAGGAGTAACTTGGTCTGCTTACATGATTTCCATATGACTGCAGGCTGAGCTGGCAGCGTAGATCTCAAGCTTCTGTATGTTTTTGGGAGCAACAAAGTTCACCCCACCTTCAATGCACAGGCACCGCCCCTTGGGCGCTATGGCAACACCTTGAGGAAAACAAAATTGAAGGTTGTTATAGTGTCTCTCCACAGCAAGGTTATAAATGCTAATAAGTCATTCCTTTGGACTTTTAATTAATGAAACCCAATAACGGCGACCCCCTGCAAACCCACCGAAAGGAAATAAGCACTCTTTCCACTTTACAATATTCTGCTACACTACAGGACATGTTTCAGTGTGGAGCCCCTTACCTTTAACATATGCAAAGAGCATGCAGGTGAGCAGGAGGGCCAGAGCTGGTCTCACGAGTCTGCCGGAGTTCATGTTGCCTGTTTTGCGGTGCTCAGACACTCAGAAGATGGTTTAAGAATGGACCGATGCTCCAAATATATACACTTCTGAGACTGGGTGGCGCCTAAGGGCTTTACTTGCTTCTGCCTTGTGCTGCACCTGGGATTTTCCCCAAGACTTGCTAGCTCATTTTCACTTTTGAAACTTCTGTTTTCTGAAACCTTCTCACTGATGATAAAAGTTCAGCTATTGCCTGATTTACTTCCCCACAGAAAATATTTGCCCAGTGATGCAGTAAGATTTATGCTATATCAGCATTATTTAATCGTGTAAATCAGTCAAATAACATCTGAGTACCAAACATCAGCAGTTTGTTCACTATTCTGGTGCCTTTACACATGCGGTCCATAAAGTTTCCTGAATGCAGACCCAAAAAATTATGCCAAAACAGCAATTGTTCTTCATAGAGCTTGTATTGTATGTTCTCTGTCCTGTTACATTACAATTAATAGTTATGTGTTATGTTTTACATTAAAGTAATTGCTTTTAGCACTGGCCTTCAAAAATGAAGTCAATATTTTGGTGAACACCATAAAATATGCATATACAGTTTTATTGGCCCTCTAAAAATATTTTGCACCTTCAGCTTTCTCTGAAATTGTCCTATAGGTAGGGTTTATAGAATCATCATGTCTGTAGCCTGTAGACTAGATGATGTTCCTCATTAGCATAATTTATACCTTCACAAAAAACTGCCAAAGAAATTAAATTTGAACAAAATTCAGAGGGGATAATTTACAGGAGAAAGTCAATATTGCAGAAGAGGTTTGCATTTGAAAGAAGAGTTGCCTGTTTTGAGGGAGAAACGAAACTGATCTTGCCTGTTCCTTAAAGCAGAGCCTCCAGAATAAGTACATTTCCAGGAAATCACTTGTGGTTCCACCTTCATCCACTATATCTGCTGTATGGAATAGGAAGGAGATTAACAAAAATGTTTCAGCCTCAGAAGAATATAACAAATGTTTCTGTTTTAAATGCAATACATTAAGCAGCATTGTGTAATGTTGCTTAGTTATTAGACAAGACAGAAAAAAGGTTGGCTTCTTTAAAACTGAGAAATATTACCTGTGAATTACTGTTCAGAAACACGCATAAACTGTTGCATGTGTGAAGCATTACCTGCTATTGCAGTTAAATATTTCTGTTGAAAAACAACTTCAGTTAAAATGTGTTAATAATGCAGCACAGGACTATAGAGGTATATTGTATCAGTCAGAATGGACTTCTGTACTATTCTTAGTTTTTTCAACTTTATGCTAAATGCTTCACCTAGTCTATTTTCAGTTTAGTTTATTATCTTATCCTGCATGCAAAGTAGTTTATATTCCTGCATGCTCATTTTAATCATTTCATGTGCCTCATGCATATGACACAAACAGTGAGACGTTAAACCCGAAATTTGTTCGCGAATCTAAATTCTTGACTCTTCTTGGGGTGGCTCAGAACAAACATCCATCTTCTAACTCAGCACTGTGAAGTCTTTGTCCTTGGAATGATCACTGTTCTCAGTGAAAGGGTTTTCTCGCCACTTATTTTGCATGAAGGGTCATGTGAAAGTCACTGGGAAGTGATGTTATAATTTTCAGTTTTGCTGAGATGTCCAGTCGGTTATCCAGTACTATTGTCTTCCCAAGTAGACTAAGATTTATTCAAAATACTCAGTGATGGGCGATTTAAGTAAGCTGATCATTAGGGCATAGACTCTTTATACATTTTATTACCTCTGCTGTCTGCATAGTTTCCATCATCACTCCACATTTGAGTTTCACAATTAAATATTGTTTCTTTGCTTGCCTGTATATCTGATAACTTTTTCCAAAGTGACTTCAGGGATCATACACAAAAACACTCAGTACCATTCCATTAAAATATTTTTATTTAAAAAAATATGCATTAACATCAGTAAAACAGGGCATTAAATCACAAAATGCGTTATCAACACTCCAGATTTTTACAGAATATTTACAAAAAAGGTCCTCTTTATTAAAAAAGAAAAATAACGGAAACTAAATGACATTTCTCCCCTAATGCAAATTAGTTTAATTTAAAAATACACATTTTTGCTAATGTATTTTTACATTTGTGAACTAAATTTAGCATAAATAATCATACACATAAATGACACCTTGATAGTTTTCACATTGCAAGACATTTGACGAAGAATGTTGGAGTGTATCTGGTTTAGGTTTGTCCCCGTGTCCTTTCTTTTACGCAGTGGGACCCTCACGCTTTCTGTCCCATTCTCTTTATGCTCCTGAAAAGAGTTTGCAATCGTCAGCATCAAGACACAATTTGACAAATGCTCACATCCACTGAGATATGTACTACTGAAAACATCTGTAACTGAACTGCAATCTTACATAAGTTCCAAATATGTTAAGTTTTCCAGATTTACTGCAGCTATAGGCAGTCAATGGCAACTCATAGATACCAACCTTTTACTCCTCTGGTACTTCTGGATGAAGGTCTTAGCAAATTTAGACTCGGGATTCAAGCACTTTTGTTCTGCTTTGCCCTTCAGGGTAACACTGCAGAAAAGTAGACCGAGATAAGACTGTAAGCAACAAGGTAACATGAAAATACTGAACTTTCCAAATCTGTTTCAAACGCAGCTGAATGTGTTTCAAATGCAGCTGAATACTTTGGAAATCTTACATGATCTCCATCTTGTCGCAGGAGTTACTGGCCGGATACACTTGGACCTTCTCGATGTTTTTTACCATGATGAAGTTCACCCCTGCGCCAATGCATAGGCACCGACCCGTCTGAGCCAGTGGAATGCCTTGGAAAAAAGAAAGTGAATTAGATGGGAGCAGACCATGAATCATCCTGGGAAAATTACCGGACTTCATTTATAACTCTTACAGTGGCTTAAAGTATATCTTTACTAAAAAGGTGGTTTTAGTAGTGAACTATTGTTTGCTACAGTAAATTAAATGTTTTTTTTTCTTTTAATATTGTAATAGACTTTACCTTCAGTGTTCACCAGCAGCAGGCTGGCGACCAGGATGGCAACTGCTGTGTTCATGTTTCTTGCTGTGGGTGATTCTCGCTGTTTCAAGAGTCAGGACAGTGAGAATGCAATGACCTAGACACACGAGAGAGGCTCTATTTATACTAAAAGGAGGCGGAGAAATGCACTTCTCCATTGACCCCCCACAGTCAGAGGGACTTTCTCTCTTTTATTAAGTTCTTCTTTCACTATAAAGTCCCCCCTTTTCTGATAAATGTACTATTTAAAAGTAAAAGGACAGCAAAAGACTTTGACAGTGTATTGCCTCTGATATTGAAGATAACCCTGAAAATGACAAAGCAGATGTTTTTTGTGACAGGATACAAAATCCCAAATTGAAAATCTCAGATGTTTTTTTTTTTGTGAGAAAATTTTAGAAATAAATTTTGTGTCAAGTGTAAAATTGCTTGAATATTTTATTTGTTCTGAGATCCTCTTGTCTCAAAGTTCAGAGAAAAATTCTCACACAAAAAAAAGCATCATCCTGCATTAATCCCATAGGCATTAACAGTACAGCAGTTACTTTTATCAGCTTTTCTGGCTGTTGCATTTGAAATTGGCAACAAGTTCTTAAAACAAAAGTTTATAGAACATGACCAGACGCAGTTTCATTTGTGTGTAGTGCTTAAAGTGTTAAAAGTAAGATTTAGGGTTCCTAAACTAGGCGTATAAGTTTGTAAGTGCTCGGATGTGGCTGCGTTAAAGTTGTCACATTTACATTTTGAAAACCTCAGACTCTCGATATTAGTCTCAGTATATGAAATAAAAGGTTTGCAGTAACACATCTAGGAGAAAGGATGTGTAATACAACTACTATTTCTTATTCCTGCAGAGGGTGAGGAGGTGAGCGACAGAGGAAAAAAATCTTCAAAATGCTGCTGGAAACAAAGTAGGATTATCTTTCTGATGACACGCAAAATTATGATTTTTACTCCATCATGAAAACTTGCGATGAAAAGGGTTTTTTTTTGTTTTTTTTATTATTAGAAATGGATTTTATTATTTCACAGAAGTAGGTATCCCTGAGGTAAATTTTATTACAGCAGTTGCTAATAGATGTTAATCTTATTTGTCAAAAAGGAGGCTGCAAACACTTGACCCTACAACCGGGAGAACAGAAACCTCATTTGCCTATGAGCTTCAAGCCCAGACTTATCAGACAACAAGTTGTGGGATAAATGAAACTTGCTTAATCTTTTAAATTCATTCACAAATGACAACACACTTCTCATTTCTGACAGAAATATAATTTGAGTGTCTAGCTCCTCAAATCAGCCTTGGTTTTGAAATAGGGAATTTTGCTTGCAGGAAGTTAGAAAACAAGAAGTATATTTTTTACACATACATTTCTTATTCCTGCAGAGGGTGAGGAGGTGAGTGACAGAGGAAAAAATCCCCGAAATGCTGCTGGAAATAAAGTAGGATTACTTTTTTGATGACATGCAAAATTGTGATTTTTACTCCATCATGAAAACTTGCGATGAAAAGGTTTTTTTTTTTAAATTCAAAATGGATTTTAAAAATATTAAGGTTAAATGTGTAATGGTTTGGGAGGGATTACTGAAGAATGATTTTATATAAAAATATAATGAGGAATATTCCTGTTGCTGGGCTTTCCACGTACTTGGAAGAAGGTGCAGTGATTTAATTTTAATGCTAAACATTACATTCTTTGAACACTCTTTTCTAATTTGATAAATAAATTTAATGACATGTAAAACTGCACTGTAAATGCAACATGAAGGAAAAATCAAACTGCATGCGTAAAGACCGATTAACTCAGCTGTTTAATATAACCCCTTCTTTTCTAATAATTATTTACATGTTTCTCTGATTCTTAGTTATCATCAGTCTCCCTTCCCCCTCTAAATAAACCACCTTCTAATTAAAGTCTCATGCTTTAAGTCACCTCTTCCTATGTATGTCTACCTGCACAATCACCTTTTTAACATTTGTAAGAAAAAATACAAATTAACAGTGTGAAAAAGTCAACTTGCATTGATAGTATTGAGTGGAGCTATTCACGGGCTTACATTCTGTCTGATATTATGTTATAAATTTGATTTCTTTAGTTTCTATTTTATTTCTGATGACCGTCCTAGTGTTAGGATGGGAAAGTCATTACTGCTGCAATGTCCTCTTCCCTTTAAAGTCCTCTCTGTAGAGGAACAGCTTGTTGCCATCAGATTGTTCTGTGTGTGAAGGAAAAAAACCATCAAAACTGTCATCCTGGTATAAAGTGTTGGACCACCTGCTCTGTGTCTGATCAGCAGGGTTTGCAGACTTTCCTTCCAGCCCTTGTCAAAGAATTAACTGCACTTAATATGTTTGTAATGAAAAATTGATCTGAGAAACACAAATCATTATATTTAAACAGTGGCAAAAATCCGTCTTGTGGGATTTCACCATTACATTTGCTATAACCTCCTTTAAGACTTGAAGCACAGGAACAAGCAATGACACACTTTCCATATCTTACTCATAGTTCCTTAAATGCCACAGTGCAAGTGCTTTCAATTTCATTTTCTAGGATCCACATTCTAAGTTGAATTTTTTTTTTTGACTTATTTTGTTTCTCATTTTCTTGAAATTTGGAACCGAGCACGAGTTCAATTCCAACTCAGTCAGTGTACATGTTCTCCCATTGTCTGTATGGGTCTCTTCTGGGTTCTCTGGTTTCCTCCAGGCCAAAGACTTATGTTTTAGGATATTTGGGTTCTCTGAATTACTTGCAGTGTGTAAATGTGTGGTGACCCTGCGATGGAGTGGTGTAGCGAACGGGAGCAATTTTATAGCTTTATGGCCTCAGAGCCTTCTGAAAGTGGGATAGACTTGACCAGTGCAACCCTGCACAGGACTAAGCATTTAATGATGACGTGGATGGATGGATGGATGGAGGAGTCTATTCCATTTGAATTTTTCTGTGATTTTGGTGGCAAATGACATAGGGTTTGTTTAGAATCCTTTCCATATGCATAATACTCCTTCAGGTTTACATGAGGACAACAGTACATCACTCATAAGTACAAGCAAACAACTGATGGAAGATCACTGTTTTATACAACTGCTTAAATAAGTGTTTAAGTAGTTCCTAGGAAATCTATCGGGCATTGAGGGCACATCTTAAAAGTTAATGAAGCATGGGAGAGATGGGAGACCTTGACAGAAAATATAATGCTTTAAAGTCCTTTAAAGTCCTGGAAAGTGCGCTCTCAGTAGCATGGAAGCTGTCATTAAAGGTGTAAACAGTGTTTGATGATCAAAATGTGTGACTGCCCACCGGATTGCAGGTGTACGTTATTCCATAATGCAGGTAATGTGGGGTGTTTAACATTAATACCCACTGCTCTTTGCTACAATGCCAGGCTCTGAGAGCAGATTAAATACTAATGCTAAATCTTAGCAGAGATTCATATCTGCAGTAGTCATTAATAGGTCCCAGAGCCTACAAAGATGTGAAGGAACCATCTCATTAGGTCTTCAAGCAAACTAAAATCTTGATTTAAAACATGCATTTTGATCATTTGTAGAGCCTGAAAATATATTGCAAACTTTATGGAGAAAAAGACCACCCTCCTGCGTAATATGCTGCATTTCTGTGACACTTACCTCATTCCACCTACAGGTAAATTGTGAAATCTGTGAGTGTACTGTGTGAAATATGTAGTTTGGGTAGAAGATTTGTTAAAATGAAAAAAAGAGAAATAAACCCAGGCGAAATCTTTATTTTGTAGTGCTTTTCTGTAACAACCTTTGCGACTGAAGCACTGAAAAAAAGCAATGACATTTTCCATGTCTTGCTCACAGTTCCAAATGAAGAGAAACAAGTTTGACTGATATTTTAATAAACTATATTATCCACTACTTTAAACAGTAGCTTTTGCTGAAACATTTAGTCCATTCCAGTTTTCTGGAGTAAATTTAGCCCTGAAAACTTTCAGTGGTATTAACTAATATCTCTCTATATATATAAAGCTCAATCTCATTCTGTTTTTATTTGTCTCATTTATTTGTTTGCTTGTTTATTTGTTCTTATTTTTCCTCTTTGCGCAGCTTTGGTTTTTTCAGCCACAGACGTTTTAATGGCGCACCAGTATTTCTCACTCTAAGTGGGCTTTTTAGATCATCGAGTTCATTAAACTCCATCAGCACCACTTGCTATTTTGAAATTTTTAAACTGTCTCTCTGACAAGGATTAGAAAAGCAGAAGTAGTGATGTAACATGCAGATAGTACACACATTCAAACCCAGGTCCCTGCTGTACAGTACACAGGGATTCACTAGCATGTTACTCGGAAGGAAACTTGTGTTGCTTTTTCAAAGAAATGAAACATCTTTATGCCTAACACTTGAATGATTTTGATGAAAGTTTAGGTTCAAATACATACTGTCCCAGAACCATCCCTAAGTAACCCCGTTCCATCCCATCATTATTCACGCAGAAAAACACTATGTCGGCAGGCATTGCATCATGGACTATATAAGTTGTTAATATAGAATATTTTAAGATTCATGATATGACACTGCATGAACATATTAAGTTTATGGTTTTGTAGCAATGGATAAACTTTGAAAACATTTTTTACAATGTTATTTTATGTATTTAAAAATAAAACGATCTTGCATTATATGCAAAATGACAAAAACAGACAATTGAATAAAACACATTTTTTGAATACATACACATTAATAAAATATTACATGTAGTAATGAAGCAGTATCAAAATTATAAATTTACACATTGCACATCCTATGGGTTTTTCCAACATTTAAACGTTTGTAAAAGATTCAATAACATTTCTCCTGTAGAACACCACAAGTTGGTTTTTAATTGCTGAGAAATTAGTTTAATTGTATAAATACTTTTAATAATTCATATATCAGTAAGTAATTACAAATTTAATTTACATAAGATACAAGGTGGTGCGTATCTGGTCTAGCATCAGTAGTAGTACAGGAGGAGTTTCTTACGACTGTCTCACGCTCCTTTGAGACTCTTCCCTTTTCTAAAACACAGAGAATTCACTGGTTATTCCAGATGAAGAGAAAATAAGTCTGATATTTTAATAAGCTGTATTATCCACTACTTTAAACACTTTATAATATTCAAATAGGATAAACAAAAGGAAATAATAACTTATAATGGGTTATAGTTCAGTAAAAATGTTTTTGTTTGTGCAAAGCATAAATGGAGAGGAACCGCATTAGCCGTGACTGTATCATTTTCCGATACCACACCTTTTGCTCCTCTGCAAATTCCTGATCAAAGTCTTGGCAAATTCCGTCATTGTATTCAAACACTTCTTCACATTATCGTTCTGCGTGACACTGCAGAAAAGCAACCAGAAACAAAACTAAAATCAGTGATATGACATAAACATATGGGATTTAAGCAAATCAGAAACATGCAAAATTTAAGTACAGTACTTCAAGATTCTTACAGTATCTCCATCTTATCACAGAAGGTGGTAGGATAATACACTCGAACCGTTTTAATGTTTTTTGGCCTGACGAAGTTTACTCCGGGACCGATACACAGGCATCGCCTCTTGGGTACGATTGCAATGCCTTGAAAAAAGCAAAAAAATCACATAAGTCACTTCCAGAATTTGTACAGCATCATTACACTGTAGTGAACTGATAATGGATCCAAAAAGTTGCATTTTATTTAATGTTCCAATACACTTTACCTTCGGCATTTACAAGCAGCAGACAGGTCAGCAGGATGGCAGTTGATGCCCTCATGTCCCTTTCCGTCTAGGTCTTTCTTAGTTTTGAGGACAACTCGTGCGGCAGCTGTTTTTATAGTGTGCGGGTAGAGCGTGTGCCCTCCACTGACACTCTGCAGCTGCTGGAATTTCCCGTCCTGTTGATTCTGTCTGCTTTGCTCATTCCAAAGCTCATCACACTTTTTGTAAGGCGTCATGTGCAGACAGAGGACACTCAGTCCCATATTACTGCTGTCATGGGAATAAATTCCTAAATGACATCATTTTCCTGTAACATACATCATTCACTTTGCTTGTCAAAGGCATGTATGTATTCAATGATGTTGTAAGCATCGGGAGGCATAATATTAAAGCGGCCAGAGTTTAGTTTCTCTGTTATGCTTGTGCATCAGTGAATGCACAATACCTATCTCCACACGTGTGATGGGTGGCAATGTGGACTCATATTAAACCAACCACACACAGTCACAATCGAGTATTAAGATAACCGAAAGTTCTGCCTATGTGGTGCGGTGGAACAGCAGACAGTGCCTCTGTCTGCTAGCTGTTCAGTTATGGGACCTAATATGGGTTCAAATCTGGCTTAGCTATTGAAGTTCTCCCTGAGTTTGCTTTGGTTTCCTCCTGTGGTCCCGTGAAGGTCCAAAGTTGGCTTCACTGTCATTCTACACTTATACAGATGTACAAAGGAGAACAAAATGTAGTTTTTCTGGGACTGTGGTGCACAATACCCCGAACAAACAAGACGAACATGGGACAACGCGGAAGAACGCGTATGGAGCAGAACAATTATTGAGGCAGAAGTTTGTTTCAGTTGCACAGGCAGTTCTGAATTGCCCACAGAGTGCATTTTTGGGTGAATGGGAGTGTGGGACTCTCCTGCGACAACCTGGCATTAAGTACCCCTCCTCAAATGCAATACAATTCAGTTCAGTTGAGGTTAGTGTTGTAGAGCACTCTTTTCACACCGCGACACAAAACACTGAACAGAAGGTCTTGAGACAAAACAGATCAACACTAAGCCTGTAGATGAAACGTTAGCTTTAAAAGTAGTTTTTCTGTTGCTCTGGCACAATTCTCAAATGACAGTTAACGCTTGCGCGAGAACGTTTGTAACCTCCACACCATTCGGTCACTCGTGCGCAACAGGTTGCCATTTCTTGTTGTTTTTTGACAGATTTCAAAATGTTTTATTACTTGTATGCAAATCATCAAGTACAATTGTTCTCATTTGGCCCATTTACCGATTGCTTATGTCTCATTGATCAAAATTGATCATGTAGCTTCTCAGCTGAAAAGTCACTCAAAACTACACATGTACGCAGTCATTTTGTCAGCTGTCAGGCGTAATCAGTCAAGCGTACAGTCCTGTGCAAAAGTCTTAGGCATGCAACTTCAATGTCTGTTGAGAAGTACAGGTAGATTCTTATCTACCATCAGGGAGGTTTCTGGTTGGTCCCAAATTCATTCTGCAGCCTGAGAATGACCTCAAACACCCAATCTCAGTTATACACAACTATCTTGAGCAAAAAGAAGGAATCCTGCAACAGATGGTATGGTCCCCACAGAGCCCTGATCTCAACATGATCAAGTCAGTCTGGGAGGACATGCAGAGACAGTCAAAGTCTGCAGAAGAACTGTGGCCGGTTCCTCAAAATGTTTGGAAGAACCTACCAACCTCTACCTTAAAGTGCATGCCAGTTTGCATAAGAGAACTGATGGTGTTTTAAAGGCAAAGGGTGGTCCCACCAAATATTGATCTGATTGAGGTTTTTTTTTGTCTGCTGCACTTTTTAGAAGGTTTATTGAGTAATAAGTATTCATGGTATTATGTTTGGAACCATCCTCGCTTTATAGCATTTTTCCCACAGGTGCCTAAGACTATTGCACAGTACTGTATATTCCAAACATATCTATAAATTGCAGTGTTATGGTATTTTTCAATGTTTTGTGAAGTGATAATTTGGGTGAGTTATGGCCACTTGCAACTTTGCCGTAGTTTACAAAACAGTTTTGAGAAATACACTTGCAGTAGTGAGGATGTTAAAAATGTGCCAACACAACTGAAAAAAACTGTAGGACATTCAGATGTATTACAAAGTCTTTTAGAATTCAGAAGCCATAATCCAAGACTTTGTGTCTTCACAAGTAACTCCATTTTCACATTAAATTATTTTATTTTCCAGCTTTTAGACCGTTTCCTTTTTTTGCCCACTGCATGCCACAAAGAAGCTTTCTTTCCATCAGAAGCCTACAGCATGCCACCAGTAACCTAGGAATTAAAGAAAAAAATATTAACATTATTTTATGCACTAATTTCTTATGTTCTGTTTTTGATTAATTTATCAAATTGTGCATCATTTTACCACATTATAAAACAGAGACATGTTGCTATGAAATCGATGCAGTTTCACGAAGAGGATAGGGAATTGTTCCATAATGACCTAATGCTGAGCATTTGAGATGACGATGCCTTATGCACAGGCAGTGGTTTCCAGGGTTTACGCTCATGCTCTGGAAATAAATGGAAAAATGTCAGCCAGGAAAAGGCAAAGGAAAAGCATAATAATATGCCTGAGAAAGCAACTTCTGTTTACATCTAATCAAATTCTAATAATAATTCAAATGGAATCATTTGATAGATAGATAGATAGATAGATAGTTTCTCAACATTGTATGTTTATTGACTTCTGTTCACATTTAACATGCATATCTTCACCACATAAGCGCAAATAAAAACTTTGAGCCATTGGGATGATTAATATCTTGAAGTAGTAGAAATGCCAAAGCACTGCTCTCAGCTTCAGTTTTAGTCCTGGTGAGCACTATACACTACATTTTAAAGCTCTTTCTTGGCCAATAAGGAGTCAGAAAGGGAATGGAACAAGGTCAATGAAAAGAGAACGCCGATTCATTTGGATTCACTTCCAAATTGATCTATTGTGGCTGCAGGTACTGCAGTTTTCAGGTCTGTCTTGCAACCTGAAGGCTGCTTGTTCAAATCCCACTGCTGCTGTAGAAACTTTAACCCAGAACTGCTCTATAAGACGATCAGTCGTTCTAATGCTGACTATACTTTTCATAGTAAAGAAAAGTAAACGGTTAACAGTAAAACGATTTCCTTTCATCTAGTTTTCACATTTCATAAGTGCTGCTGTGCACTTCTCAAATGTCCGGATCGTATTGCCATTTATTAAGAATGTATCAATATTTTAATTGTGTAACTGACTACTGGACTTATGCTTTTAATAATGTATTCATTTTATGTTAGCACTTCCAAAATAGTTTAATTGATTACTAAAATGTCAGTGTCCCCAATGAATAAAGCACAGTCTTTTTGCTGTGAAGAATGGCTGTACTTTCCTCTAGTATCACTTTCTTTTAGTAATGTATACAGTACATTCAGCACCCCTGCTATCCCTCCACAAATCACAATGACCACTTCTGAAAAATTCTGTAACATTTGAACAGCTTGAGAACAAAGTCATTATTCATTTCAAGATACAGCTATTTGTGCTCAAACAATGGGGCCATTTCAGTCAAGCTTTTGAATCAGTGACATGGACTGTTATGATCATTATGTAGGAACACGTTCACAAACATTTTATACATGACCTTTTTCTGCCTTAAAATCCGCCTAATTATATTCTATATAACTTCTTTTCCAGAATCACCCGCTATAAAGTAAGTCGTCATTCATATATATGTGTGTGTGTGTGTGTGTGTGTGTGCACATAGAGTAAATTCATTGGAAAATATGAAAAATATAGGCATTTCTTCACAATTTTTAATTATAAAAATGTTCACAACTATTTTAATTAAGCATTGAACAAATTTGTTTGCCACATTTCCTTATGATACTTTTCTGATAGTTTCAGTATTACTGAAACTGAGATTAATTATTTTTATAAATAATACATTTATTTAAATAATTTATTTTTATTTTAATAAATAATAAATACATTTTTTTATTTTTATAAATTTTATAAACAAGATTAAAGAGATTTTGTAATGTGGTAAAATGCAGAATACGATATACGGTGTTATCAGAATAGTTTGATAAATTTATCAAAAACTAAACATTAAATTATTTTTTTTTTTTTGGCAGATGGACTTCAGGGGATCTGGAAAGCATGGTTCTCCATTAAATTCAACACTCTTTCACGTAACATGTTAAACATGTTCCCATAAAAATCCGAAAATACATGTCATTTTTGCTATAATTCTGTGTGAAGGTAATCTAGTTTCACAGAATCACACTCGCACTAAATTTTTTAATATATATTTTATTTATATTTTCCTACACGGGGTCGCAAGGGTTCAGATTTTTTGAAAAATCCTTGGCCTCGAGAAGGCGAACCTCTTTAACAAACTGAAAGGAATGGAAGCTCCACGGCATCCAGTATTTCTCTGCCTGTTGAACGACTGCGTCACCTAGTGGATTAAATGGGAATTAGCACTACAGCACAGATTTGTACTCAGAATATGAAATACTCTATGTTGTTATCAATACACAGATTTATTTATGTAATACTGCTACGCAAGGCAACTATGGATATAATCAACGTGTCATTTATCTGTAAAATTAATTATTAATTATCAATTATTAATTATATTTATTGAATCAGTTCAAGCTAAGAGTACCTTGATCTATCGTACAATAGGAGGAACTGAATTCGTACATTCAGGTCTGTGGGGGGGGGGGTCATCCCTGCCCCCTGTGTTATCTGCTGTCCCAGGTACTGATGACTGAGCAAAGATTTTGCTAGACGTAGGTTAAGAAAAGAATATTTAGATTTTATACAGAATGAAAAACGCTATCATAGGCCTATAATCTGTATAGAATTATTGCTTATGATGAGGAAAATAAATTTGCTTATTTTATGATTTTAGTTACTTACTGGTTAGTCAGCAAGAACCTGGCAGCTGCTCACCGTTTGATTAAAACAACCTGCCAGATAATGTATCTGGGGCCAGAGAGATGGATGAGCTGCGTCTGCATCACCAGCCTTCGCAGGGGCTTCTTGGGAGCAGTTTTCCTTTTTTCCCCACCCAGGCCATCTGTTCACGTGACACACGAGCACAGCCCACTAGACAGCCATTTTGGTTTACACCCAGTGCACTGCGCACAGCCAGTCTGGCCAGTGTATGTCCAGGCTGACCAGGGCAGTGGATGACACTGATTTTGGTGGAGGTGGCACGTTCTGAAAGCCCTCTGACTGCTGTGCACCCGGGACTGGCGAGCCTGAAGGAACTCCGAGGAGGTCTTTGTTGCCACAACGGTGACTTTAACCCCCCACCCCGCTGTGTGGGGGAGAAGAGAAGGGGAGGACACGGAGGAGCAGAGCAAAGAACAGCATCCTTTTTGTCCTGCTGCACTGCTTGGGAGGGGGGTTGCTGTCACTGCTCTCCTCTGTCCCCTCCCATTGTTTTCTTCCTGCTCCTGGCCGGCGAGGACAACACACGCCGCTGAAGTTGTCGACCTTCTTCTTTTCTTCCTTCTTCTCTCACGCCTTGTCAAGTGGACAGAGTCGTGTGTGTGAGATTGTTTTTATGTGCGTGTGTGAGGGTGTGCGCGAGTGTGCTGTGGTACCCGCTGAGTCATCATGTCTGATCTGACGCCTCAGAGCGACGCCCCCACCCCCACCACGGACAAGATCACGCAGGCTGCCAGGGAGACCATCTACCTGTGCAACTTTCGTGTTTCTGTGGATGGGGAGTGGCTGTGCCTGCGTGAGCTCAATGACATCTCCCTCACGCCCGACCCGGAGCCAGCCCATGAGGGTAGGTGTGTGTGTGTATGTGTGTGTGTGTGTGTGTGTGTGTGTGAGAGATGCCAGGGTTCTGTCTGGTAGTCAGGTGAGATCATTTGGTCAGAAACAGCATCAGTGGGAAGGTTCTTCTGTCACTCAACACACAGCAATGTTTTCATGATATTAAGTCTTAGTTTGCACTTAGCACTTAGTTTGATAATGAGAGAAACAGTAGAGTTTTGAGTCGGTTTAATTTTGTATGAAATGGAAATGTCATTTATAGATGTAATCCAAATTATCCACGCTGGTCTGCAAGCCCCAGCTGATGAAATGGTTATTTTGTGTTAGACAGCATTAGCTGTAGTATTTTACTCTTTGTCCAGGCAGCATAGAAAGTCTATTTCAGAATCAGAATAAAAATCGTTTAATTGATTTCGGCCCATAAGCTCCTAACATTGCTTAAACATCCATGGGTCAGTTTTTATGCTTTGTTTTGGCTCTTGTTCAGAACATTTAGCTTTTGTCTGAAGGATTTTCCATCATAATACAGTCTTCAGTACCTCTTTGGTAGAGTTAAAAATGCCTCTCAGCTAAGTGCATAGCATTGTTCATAACAACTCTGTTACTGCCACAAGGTGCATTTTTGTCAGTAATGTCAATATTAGTGATCAGTGATCTGGATGCTCTGGCTGGTCTGTGTTTTAAAACTCATCTTTAAAAAACAGAAGTTTCCATGGCTACAAAAATGTGCCAGTGCCATTATTTTTGTTGTTAAATATTTATGGGGCATTCATGCTTCATGTATGTCTTATGTCATCGATCAACTTTTTTGTTATTTTTATACTATGAAGATGACTACTGAAAATATCTGGTTTATAAAATTTTGATACAGTCACCCAAACCCATTTAAAAACTTAAAAACCCAGTAATTATAGAATAGTGAACAGTACATCCTGACATACAGTACATACTGAGTTTGATATAAAGTTAAATAAAAGAAGAGCATAATATAGTGAAGGGTGGTAAATCTGATAACTGGCTCAAGCCTGAATGCTACACTACATTTTGATCAGTACCAATGGGTAAATGTTTGTATACTTGAGAGCAACAGCAATATTTAAAGTTCATCTTTAGACTAGGGCAGGTAGATTGTTATTCTAACAGTGCTGAAACTACTGAAGATAATACAGCAACGATTTGGCCAAAATCATGGGTATAATCTTTTAAAAAAGTAACCACGATAAACCCATATCACTGATTATTTAGGACATATTAACTTTTAATGTATGTTTGTTGTTTCCATTGAATTCTGAACCACATGCAAATAAAAAAAATTGAAATTCCTGATCCAAACACGACTGATCAAAAGACACGCAATTGTGTGGCACCTGGGGAGGTAATGGCTAACCCAGGGTTTCCCTGGACAAAATATCATTAAATTGAGAGACAGACAGAGAGGGAGAAAGAAAGATGTTAAAACTTTGAATAATCTGAAGTAATGCAATAAAAGTACAAAAACTGATGACTAGCCAGATGTATAGGTAATCAGTTAGCGACACAGGTATTAATGTGATTTTCATTACAAACATTTGTTACATTTTCATTTAAGTCATATCGGGTTAGGGCAGAGTCAGGTCTCATATTCAAATAACAAATCTGAGGTATTTGGTGTTTAGGTATTTAGGTTCCAAATATACTTCTGTAAATTGTTTTTTTTCTGTCAAAAGGGGGAAAGTGGAGTTATTTTGCTCAAAAGCAGAGGAGAGTAACTGTACAGAATTTGGAAATTTCCACTAGAAGCTCAGAGATATCTGCAGAGCTCCCATGTGGGCTTAGTAGCACCTCCTCCCCTGTGAGGTGTTACCCTGGGCTACATTCCACTCCAGCAGCATAGTGCCCCATTGTCATGCAAATTGGCATTTGGATTTACACCACTGAATGGAGTGAAAAGGTTTTGTTAAGCACAAATTGCTGTTGAAATGATTTATAAAGAGCCTTGGTCAGCCTGAGCCAACTAAAGGATTTAAATCCTTCTACCCCCATGTATCAGTGGGTTTTTTGTCAGACTGTTTACCATTCACTGGCAGACAGACGTATGAAAGATAATGTCAGCAGAACATAAATGTTGAAAAATCACTTTACTGTAAAGCCTATACTAATAAATTAAAACATTAATACCTACATTTACTTCTAATTACACCTTATAGTAACAATATAATATTTCATTAAATGCTTAACTTGTAGAATAGTAAGTAAATGTCATTTATGTTGCTCGCTGGAGCTACAAAAAAGTAGAAAAGCATTTGGTCACACAACCCTGCTGGCATCAAATGTCCTTTTAGTCTGTGGAAAACAAAGATGCGTATTAGCATGAGAAATTTAAAATTTTCAGTGTTTGAATGAATTCTTCAAAGAGTTCTTTATGCAAATGTACTGGCGATTACTGCAGTTCTAAATTAGGCATAAATGCACATAAGGAATAAAAGCACAAGATAATGCATCACATTAATAACTACACGTGCATTTATTCTGTCTCCCCATCTCAAGGCCGCACAAGGACCCACACGTCCTGATTCAGTGTCACACCTGTATTTAGCGGCACTGAGTGGTTGTGTGACGTTTGGTGAGTTCCTGCACGGGGGACAGCTGTTTCTATAGTTACGATGTCAGTGATACTATCGTGTTTCTCGTCTCCCCGCTCATAATTAGCATTACTCATTAAGCTAAGCTCTTACCAGCCCCAGGGTTCTTTTAACATTACCTTCAGAGAGACTCGAGACATTTGCAACCAGCTGAGTGTGGGGTCGCAGCCTCCAGGGCCGCTAGTAAATTGTCAAACTCAAACGTTGCGATCTTTCTGTTAATGCTTAATGTGATTGGAGTCCAGTAATCCAGTCTTCAAATACCATGATGTGAAAAGTTGGAAAGGCCTATTGGAAAGTGATGAATGGTGCCTAGTTCCCCCCAAATATACAGACTGTATAAAAATATTAATCTTAGTTACTCTAAGACCATCTTTAATGATTTATTGGATGGATAATTGTGTGACAGGGATATATTAACGTCTCTTTCCTCTGACACACAGAAAGTGACTAGGAAAATGACTGATAGCTACTGCACATTTTAATCTTTAAGATTGCTTGACAGTGTATTAATAGCATTCCATAAAATTAATAATATCAATAATTGTCGTCTTACTGTTTTGTCCAAAGCATGAGCACATGGAAAAAAAAAAACAAATGAGGCATATTTATCTTATTTTAAACTTATTTTTCATAAATAAACTGGAACCATTTGTTAAACGTGCTTTGGACAGTAAACCTGCTTACAAAATACCACATCCATCAAGAACATTGAAACGAAATATAACTCACTGGAACATTTTTTGCAATTAGAAAAAATGTTTAAGGTTTCCTCTGCAATACAGTCAGTTTTGAACTCAGAAGTGCTTATTAGAAGAAAAAAACAAAAGGCAACTCCATTAACGGCAGCTACTTAAATACAAAACTATTTCTTATATATGACTGTTAACTCAGCTTTATTACTTCTGCTATTTAATACAACCAAAGCACCAACAGACAGGACACATGTTTATAATTCAAGGATTCACTCCTCAAGAATTTGTTGAAATAATGAGTGATTATGGTAATAACAACTTGTTTTATGTAGATTACCACTCAGTTGTTGTTTAAGAAATGTTCTCAAATTTAGGTATAAATTATAATCGAAATTTAACTGGCCAGCAAAAGAGCTCATAACACAGATTTACAATTAACTTGTGAACTTCCTGGACATTTAAAAATAAATTATTTAAAACTGCTCCATTTTTTTTTCTAATGGCTCACTGTATTTTATATCCTTCCCAGAATCAGTGGATGCAAGACTAGGAGGTGGTTAAAGCCTTTACAAGATACCAGTTCATTGCACAGTAATGCATTTTGCAGTTATTATAAATATGTTTACTTATACTCTATAACATTACGAAGGTAAAAAAAAGATATAGAAGAAAGAAGGACCCATTACAGCCACCTTCCTCATACCTCTGGCACCTGTTTATTTTTAATATTTTGGCAGAAGTCATTCATTTTATCTTAGAGTAAATTGTATTAAGCCCTCTTACATGTAAAACCGATTATTCAATATTTAATTCCAAATAATGTATTAAAATAAAGTCTAAGTATTTATCTGAAGCACTTCTTGTATTTTGCAACTAAATTAAGTCTTGGACACTTTTTTCTGGTGATTTAGCCTTAATTACGACACAAATATATTTCTTGTAGACTGTGTATGTAAACACACTTAAAAATCATAGTTATCTCAATCTCAGCACTGGAAGCTAATAAAACTGCATTATTTCAAAGCACGAATATCACACTGTTTAGAAAATCAGCTTCTGGAAAATGATAAATCCAGGACACTGACTGTAACGTCAGTGATGTACAGTGCGTATCAAAAGTGCACAATCATTTTAAAATCCTCACAAAACATAAAACAGAATTCATTCAACAATTATGTATTTTGAGTTTTTGAGTCAATATATGGTGTAGATGAGCATAACCTTAATTTTTTTTTTTCACTCAAACTGCATGTTTTCCAAAAGGCTCTGTAAAGAGGTGGGCAAATGCACAGTTATGTGAATATCGTTGCTACTACATGAAGGGACCTCCTTATAAAATGATGGCACGTTACTATGCTGCTCCATCATTTTCTACAGCCACAGTCCTGCTGACTGATTTGAACCGTATACCACATTTTAGGCCTGAAAATAAGAGATCTGCTTACATTTTAAAAAAATCTAAATATGAATAAGCTTGAGCGTCAGTCAGATACTAGGTAATTCCGAGGCCCCTTTTAAAGAATAACACAAGGACTTGTGTTTCAGTAAACAATCCCGACGCCCCATGTACTGCATTAATGGTTCCAAGTATTTTTCTAAGCCACATTATGCATGACATTATATGTTTTTTTTCTTTTCATTTCCCTTTGCTAAGACTCATGGGAGGATTTCACAGATTTGGTGGAGCAAATGCAAATGCTTGATGAGTTTGAAGGTGCGTATTGCAGCATCATTTTCAAGCTCCTGCCATCCAAACAACTTGTCTGGACACTATCTTTGGCCCTAAGTAGCCCTCTGTCTGCGGCATTCTCACTTCGCCCCATTTCGCTCTCACTCCCCCCTCGCCTACAAATCTTTGGTTATGCATGAAGGTCTGGCATTTTATTCTACATCGTAGCTTTTGTCTTGAAATACTAAGGAAAAGATGCTCTGGGCAGCAAACACTTTTACACCCATAATAAGGAACCCACCCCCACCAAAAAAAGGAGTGTAAGAACATTTCTCATTACGATTCCTTTCTTTAAAAAAAAAAAAATCCTTATTTTTCTCTGTTTCTCCTTTCTGTTTATTTCATTTACAGCTGTCTAGTTATTTATGCAACAGATAGTTTCAGTTGTTGCAGTTAAACTGTAGGGGTCGATGCATTTGGGAAATGTTCTTTTTTCCCACAGTGATGAAATGGCTTTACTGAACTGCCTAGACCTACTTTACTTGTGTTGTGTTTGGAAATGAATTCTTCAGTAAGTGCCGAGCAAATTTTCAACATGTTCTGTCATTTTCTACATTCTCAATTATAGAACTGCGTTTACAGACAATGAAACGCCGTCCTGTTTTTCACATAGTTGATACAATAGCATCATCTTAATGAGCTGACCGCCTTAATAAATACTTGATAAGCACCTCGGATGTTTGGTACGCTTTACAAAGTATTGCAAGAACTCAAATATTTGAAAATGTCCTCAAAATGAATGCATAAACTTTTGAATTAAAATGCACATTTTTAATAAACAGCCCTGGAAATGCAGCTTTTTTAGTAACTAACAGCTAGGGACCTGAGATGCCCTTCTGTAACTAATTTATTAGCTGTGTTAGTGCCTTATGGAAGATAGTACGTGTTGCCATTTTTATCCACAAACAAATCTTATACGTTAAAATTTAATTTTGCGCTTTCTTTTGAGAAAAATGTAGATTCACACTCAGTTTGTTGTGTTATTTGTTCAAAAATAATATCTCACCCTGGAGTAGGTCATCAAAGCCTCATCCAAACAATTTTCTGAGTGCAATGTTCAGTTAAAAGGTGGTGCGGTGGCACAGAGGGCAGCACTGCCACTTCACTGTGCCTGAGCTGCTTGTGTGTCACAGAGACATCTCTGAAATCAGAGTGAGCGTGAAGTGGATGAACCCCTCGCAGGTTGAATTCTGCTCCACCAGCTGTCTGAAAAATGTACTGTTGTCATAAATTCCACCGCTGTATCAAGAACCATAACAAGACCTGGTCTAGGACTATAATAAGTACATGGATGAAGCTGGTATGTTGGGAAACCATCCCCAAGTGTTTTGGAAATTTAAAGAAATGCATGAAGTGGAGAAAGAAGTTGTTCTGCCACTGAGTGGACATAGCAGATGTGTATCTGCAATTTGTATAAGGACACATTTTGCAAAGTGGATGAAGGCCTGCAGCCATCAGACGTTCAGAAAGCCCTTGTGCTTGCAGCTTGCTGCTCGTAGGAGGGAAGGGGTGGCAAAGGAGGCAGTCGAGACAGGTCCCAGGAGATTGAATGTTACCGCCCCAACACTGTTGTTGACACCAAAGCTTTTGTCATTTCTCTCAGAGCCTCTCGAGGGAGGAGGCAATGTGTTCACTGTCTGGCCAACAAACAAAAAAAGTTACCAACCGCTTGTAAGTGCGCGTCTCTCTTGTGGTGTCCCTTCCATTGTTGCTAACAGAATTTGCTTTCACTGACATATCTCACGGGGAAGGAAACAAAGAATGACATGAACTTTTTTCTTTTTTAAGGTGCCTTTTTTACCAATAGTTTGTCGAACCATCATAAAATCCATTTGTTACAAGAAGGAGGAGGTTTTTCCACAATAGTTAGGTCGTTACTATTTCCCAAAATGTCAGTTAATCGAAATGCAGCTGAACAGTGTGAGTAAAATAATGTACAGTATACTGTTTTCTCTGTTTTGTTCCTTAGTTGTACATTTGTTCAGTCAAGTGTGCTTAAGTTATTGATGAGTTTGGGCAGGTCAGAAGATGTAAGTGGTGATGAGAGTAACAGCTAAATGATGCCATGAACACCCAAACCAGAGTGCTCAAACCACTGCTGGCCCATGTGTGAAGTTACAGCGTTAGCCTGTTATTCTTACTCAGACCCCTTTCAACCTTAAACATCGGCAAAATTAACCTGTCCGGAATTTATAAATAGTTAAATGTACTATGAAGCCAGCGTGGAGGAGCAAGAATAGAGTATCTCAAAACAATGGGTTCATACCAATGGTAGTAGCTAAGCAAACTGGGCCAGGTTTCCTGTTCGTTTTTTTCCTTTTCTACTGTGGGAGATGAATGTTTCTGTGTCATCGGTGAAAAACGAGCATCTCTTTGCTCAATCCTTGTGTAGTGCCTTCCTGTCAAAGTAACTAATGGAACTGCAGTGATTGTCTTCAAGATTTTCTCATCTTTCTCTGTACGATACTACTGTCCCAATTAGACTGTCTTACTGTTAAAATTCTTTAGATTAATGTGCCACGCTCATTTTAGTTTTTAAAAATGGTTCCCACTTTCAATAAAAGGCTTTTTAATTCTAACAGGTGCTTGTGTAAAAAAAAAAAAATCACATTTGTTTAAAGAAATTCACGTGTTTCACATAGGGTAACCTTTTTATGAAAACAACCAGTATTGCTGGCATTTACAGTAACTTTCACTTGTTTTGCTTGTAAATCAGCCTTTACCTCTGATTTTCTAATTCTCATGCACCGAAGTCAATAAGCAGGACTGAAAAAGTGTCTTGGGAGGGAGGCAGGCAGGAAGCGTGTAACCATCTTCCCACTGTTGACATCGAGGAGAGGGGATTCTATGCTTTCTAAATAAATGGGCATTATTTTTTATTAGAAATTAAATATGTATTATTTCTTTATAGCTTTATCAGTCACACATGCTGTAGCACAGAGAATAGAACATACCACTGGCACACTTTTACTTTGTCTTGTCCTTCCCCCTTTGCATCTGAGTCCTCTAAATCATGGTCGCTCAGCACATCTTGCTGCTGTTTGTCTGTTTTGCCTGCTTTCTCCCGTTTCCCTTTCTCCCATTTTTGTCTTTGACTTCATTAGGCTTGTTAGTGAATGACCTTCTGTTTTGAGTCGAATATGGCTACCTGCCAGTAAGCTGATTCCTTGTTTGGCTTTAGGATTGCTTGAATTTCTTTGGGTATAGAGTCGGTATAGAGTCTAACTCACCATTTGAATGTGGGTCCATGCAGACTTTTCATCTGTTTTGTCTAATGTAATTAAACATATATTTTGCTTCATTTGACTTTTTTCAGCGTACAGAGATTCAACATGAACTTTGTCTTGAAATAATGTACATAAAATGATTTAGTAGTACCACATACATCACAGAAATTTTTTGAGTTCAGGTGAGGTGAGGTGATGATATTGTGGAGTCATCTGCTTCACTGTAGTTCTGAATGATGAAGACTGGACAAAAAAAGAGCCAAAATTGCAAACCTCAGTGACAAATTGCACGCCTCTGCTCTGTCAGACTGACATCTTCTGGCTGCAGGTCAGGACAGTAAGGCTGAGTCAAGTTTCTAGAACTTTCCTGGACCCATCGTGGCAGCAGTGTGTTCAGATTGGATATGGTGCAGCCATGTAAGGATGTGCTCAGCTGATATTTAGATATCTTATGACATTCAAACTTTCCTGCATTCACACAGACTGACCACAAATGAGTCATGAAATTGCGCCACACTCATTGCCACCACTATCCTACATTTTTGGCACCTGAAAAAATGTATCCATAGATTTGTGCAGTTCTTACCACGTCCTGGTCATCAGTGTGAAATCCAAAATTCATCAGATTTTGTCATTTTTTTTTAGTTTCCATACACATTGTCTAATCCTCATAATAATATTTTCAGACAATTTATCATATGAGCCATTGAAACTCTTTCATGACAAGCATATTTCCTGTATAATGTGCTTTCCTACATATATCTGTTTCAATTCAAATCAGTGCTTCTGTCATTGCTCCTTATGGCATTCATGTACAGTACTGTGCAAAAGTCTTAGGCATGCAACTTCAGTGTCTGTTGAGAAGTACAGGTAGATTCTTATCTACCATCAGGGAGGTTTCTGGTTGGTCCCAAATTCATTCTGCAGCCTGAGAATGACCTCAAACACCCAATCTCACTCATACACAACTATTTTGAGCAAGAAGAAGGAATCCTACAACAGATGGTATGGTCCCCACAGAGCCCTGACCTCAACATGATCAAGTCAGTGTGGGAGGACATGCAGTGACCGTCAAAGTCTGCAGAAGAACTGTGGCCAGTTCCTCAAAATGTTTTGAAGAACCTACCAACCGCTACCTTAAAGTGCATGCCAGTTTGCATAAGAGAACTGATGGTGTTTTAAAGGCAAAGGGTGGTCCCACCAAATATTGATTTGATTGAGGTTTTTTTTGTCTACTGCACTTTTTAGAAGGTTTATTGATTAATAAGTATTCGTGGCATTATTTCTGGAACCATCCTCATTTTATAGCATTTTTGCCACAGGTGTCTAAGACTTTTGCACAGCACTGTATGTATGTTTTAGCATGTTTGCTTATTGTTGGTTGTCTTTTCATTGAATCCAATACTCCTTCTGCTTTCCTCAGATCCCAAAGATCCCATCGCCATTGAGAGGCTCAACCTCATGAACATGGCTAAGCTGAGCATTAAGGGGCTCATTGAGTCCGCGCTGAACCTTGGAAGGACTCTGGACTCAGACTACGCCCCTCTGCAGCAGTTCTTCGTTGTGATGGAGCACTGTCTAAAGCATGGACTCAAAAGTATGTGGTTTTGTTGCCCATTGATATTTTGCAGTAGGGTGAATCGGTTACATAATTCACTTTGAGAGAAAGAACATAAGTTACTGTTTTGAAAGAAAAGAAATGTAGTGTTTGGATAAATAAAATTAGACATTTCACTTATTTTATTCACTTAAACAATTTAAATGATCTAAGACCCCTGTCATAATATGAAGCAAAATCTTTATTTTCGAGAAATAAAAACTTAATCCTAAAAATTATAAAAACCTTGCACTGGATTTAAGGTTACTTTGAATGAAGCTCATAACAAATTTTGCACGGAAAGAAAAGAGCATATTTAAAACTTCGAGCTAGATTTTTTTTTTAATGTTTTAAGAATTTAACCTAGAACTGCACATTTAACAACTGACTTTGTAAATGCAAAGTAATTCATATGCAAATAATATAAATGCAAATCATGAACATTTATGTAAATATGAAGAGTGACCTGTAGTTTTTTTTTTTTTTTTTTGACAGCCAAGAAGACGTTCCTTGGACAGAACAAGTCCTTTTGGGGCCCTTTGGAGCTGGTGGAGAAATTAACCCCTGAAGCAGGTGAAATCACAGCTAGTGTGAAGGACCTCCCTGGACTAAAGTAAGCAAATTTACTCATGGGTTTACTGAAATATCTTGGGGAGGGTTGTCCATGAGACTTGACCTGTTGTTAAATGTGATAACATTTCCAGCACATGCAAAAACATTTGGTTTACTTTCATTTGGGTTCCATTAGACATTTGATTCACTTGAAAAATTAACATTTGACCTGCATGATAATTCAAAGCAATTTTGGACCATTATGGACATCCTTCTGAAATCTTTCAGACATTCATAATCATACCTGTGATATAATGTCACCATCTAGTTCTTAGGCCCTGTTTTATGTCAATGGATGTGGATGCAGTCTCTGTGTGCTGGTTCTGCCTGCGTGTTGCTGTGACCACACGCTGTTCAAAAAAGTTTCAATTAAAAAAAAAAAAATCATAAAAAAAGAAATATGATTTACCCAGGTATGTTTTGTGGTGCATTACTAGCGAGTTTTCTCATTATGTTGAACCAGTTTGACAAGTCTCTTCAACCTTTCATTTTTCTTAAGTGAAACACAAGTTGCCTCAAAGTGCAGGTTTTCAAAAATCATCTCCCAATTTTTTTTGTGCAGGACACCAATAGGACGTGGGCGAGCCTGGCTTCGTCTGGCCTTGATGCAGAAGAAGCTGTCTGATTATATGAAGACTCTGATAAACAGAAAAGACCTGCTCAGGTGTGATCTTTATTACTGCGCTGTTACCCGACAGAATTGCCCTTCTTGAAATTCAGTCATCATTGTGCACACTGCTTTTTTAAACTGTACTGCTTTCTGTTGGTAATAAATTTCATTTATTTGCATAGTGAATTCTATGAAGCAAATGCTTTGATGATGGAGGAAGAAGGGGCCGTGATCGCGGGGCTTCTGGTGGGGCTGAATGTTATCGATGCAAATCTCTGTATGAAGGGGGAAGATCTGGACTCTCAGGTGAATTTACAGGGCAACCTGAGACAATCTGTGTGTCTCTGCGCTATTGTTGTTGTGTCTTTTGTATTGTACCATCTCAAATTAGTATTATAAATTGTTGATTTGCTCAGATAGGTAGCTTTAGCATTATACTCATTCATGTGTTAAATTATCCTAATTGTAGTCAGTTATCCAGTTTTCTGATGCAAATGTAGAGTAGTCTGTAGGCTGTAAGGAAGGGCTGTCTGTGGGTGGAACCCTTGTTCGTTGTAGAGCATGCATTCATGTTGACATGTTCTTCATAATAGTGGCCTTTTTCCCCAGAGAGTGAATGTGTGGAAAGTTAAAAGTTCACAGTTGTGTGGTATAAGCCTTCCTGCAAACTGAGAAGCCTTTATTTCCTTTTAGGTTGGAGTCATAGATTTTTCTATGTATTTAAAGGACGGAGGCCCAAGTATCAAGAGCTCAGAGGGGTGAGTTAATGTAAATGTGGCCTTTGCTGCAATGATCGCAACATTTTGCATGTGTTTTGCAAAGTATAAATACATTTTCATATTGATGCTCTTTCAATGGAACTCCAGTGATGGACAGATTACAGCAATACTCGACCAGAAGAATTATGTTGAAGAACTGAACAGACATTTGAGGTATTTTCTGTTGCTTTTTAGAGACCTCTGTCATGGAAATGTTCAGAACATTTGCCACACCTCTTCAGATTGCACTGATAAAACTAAACTCTTGCCATATCTACGTTTTCCCTGTTTTGCAACCAACAGTGCTTCTGTGAACAATCTCCAGGCAAAAGTTGACGCACTAGAAAAATCAAACACAAAGCTAACAGAAGAGGTGCGTACATGTTCACACCTTCGTTTATGGATATGCATTTGACATATGAGACATGAACCTTGTTTCTATATGTTTGTCCTTTTTAGCTTGCAGTCGCAAACAACAGGATTATAACTCTGCAGGAAGATGTTGAAAGAGTAAAGGAAGAAAGTTCTCAGCTTCTGGAATCCACTTGCAAGGTCTTCAAATTTTTTCATGTTGTAAAATGAAAAGTGTAAGAAATTATACATTAACCTTAACTCCCAAACCAAAAAGTCTTATACCAGAAATGTGCCAATGTGGGCTTCAAATGCTTGCCAGATGCAACAACTGAGACCTCAATGCAACCTGAACAACTGGGATAAACTATACTTTTCTGAAATGTCTGGTCCTCTTAGATTATACATTGCAAAGAAAGCATCAACCCAGACCAAGTGGTTTTAAACTTGCGGGGTCAGTTTGCTTAAGCCAGCCTGGCAAACAAGTAAATGAAAAGAGTTACCAAGTGGACTGTCATTCTTTGCAGGTGGTGAAAGCAGACCTGAGTGCAGATGGACAGATACTTGGAGAAGCCAGAAAGCAGCTAAAGGAGGAAACTCGAATGCGTTTGGTAACTTTATTTCTTTCCCAGCATGTGTACATTTTTTAAAATAAATATATGAACTATGTCTCTGTATAACATATTTATGTGATAATTAACCACTCACTTTCTGTAACTATTATACAATGTTTATTTTAATATTATAAAATATTATGAAACCATGTTTATATATAAATCAAATATTTGAACTTTAAAAAGTTGAGTGTGACGTCTGAGCTAACACTTTTTTTGCTCCTCACTGAGGAGGTAGAGAAGGAGCTGGAGGTGCAGATGGGTACGAAGCAGGAGATGGAGCGGTCCATGAAGTTGTTGGAGAAGGACATCTGTGAGAAGCAGGAAGCCCTGCTGGCTCTGCGGGAGCAACTGGAAGAGCTGCGGATGCTCAACCAAGAGCTCTCTCTCAAGTCACAGGTAGTGTCACCTACAGAATCCTCTCCGGAACACACTGAAGCATTTAATTCAAGGATCGAATGAATCTCATTTTTTGATGGTCTCATGAAGTCCCACTGAAAAGTGTGGATGTTCAACCACAGGGCTCAGAAATATCTCGAAAAACAAATTCTGGCAGCATCTGTATATTTTTTTTGCTGAATTTAAAGGTTATATAAGCATGACGCTGCAACATCTCGAAATTTAAACTGAAGCAAATATCCACTCATCCCTTGTAAACTGGGGTCCTGTACAGAGAAATGCTGCTGTGGGTCCAGGAGAGGTCCTTGGTTATGCACACTCCAACAGGAGTAGAGACAATATGTGAAGCACATAGTAACATAACATACAAATCATACATTTATGATGTTGGTGGATTTTCTAGCTTTACACACACACACACACACACACACACACACACACACACACACACACACATACATACATACATACAGTTTGCTGATTATTATATTAAATTATTTCTTTTAACTTTTCCACCACCACACCTTTCTGACCTACACAGCACCAGGTAACTCAGCTAGTCATTGATATGCATGAAAGAATTTTTCTCTTTTGGTATTTTAATGAATTTTGGTGAAACATGTTCCTGCTTGAAAGAATTATTTTTCACAGTTGGAATTTCATGGAACTAATAATATCTGTTATGTCAGGGACAGGTTTATGCTGCAGGAATACTTGTCTTTTCTCAGCAGAATATTCTCTGAATGTGTGGTTGATAAAACTTTTACTGTGTTTTCATTTGAGTGCAGAGCTCTGATGCGGCTCTGAAACAGAAGAGTGAAATCATCAGTCGTTTGGATGAGACAGCGAACCAGATGGTGGGGACCATTAAACAACTGGAACTGAGGTAGGGGCTTCATGTACTATTGTACTGTTTCTAACACTTTCCCTTTTCACAGATACGGCAGTAGTATATGAGTTTTGGCAAGGGTTACTTTTCATACATCTTTTAGTATTACAGGAATTTTATTAGTATTTCACGTTTTCCTGACAATACTATTAAAATAATAGTAAGGCAATTTAAGCCAGTCAATTCAAACCAGTTGTATCTATATGTGTTCCCAGTCCATTTTGGTTGTTAAATACCTGTTACTTGTGTAACAGTTGAAGGTGCTCTAGAATCTTAATTTTTTCATCTGAATAGATAATGTATAAAGTTTTTCAGTTTGATTTCCCTCCTGGTGATATTGTTTGTCCATTTTTTCTCATCTGGGAACAAGTGGGAGTTCAGCAGGTTGACTAGTTTGTTTTTAATTGAAAAATCCTCTGTCCTCTTCTTCATCTCATTTTTTTTTATTCTTCCTTATTTTTTTAATACTATCATCACTTTTCCCCCCTTTTCCCCAAACACATGTCCAGTGAAAAAGATATGGTGAAACAGGCCAGAAGCCTTAATTCTGCAGCTGAAAAACTCATCCAGAAGCAGCATTAGGCCAGAAAGAAACTGTATGAACAGTTTCATAACCCCAGTACTAATGTTTGATTTTGAATTATGGTGCAATATAGATAGGTTTAAACTATACTATTTATTTTAAAGTCAAACTTCTCTCTTGATTTCATTTATTGTAGAAAACGTTCCCTGGTCTCCCAAGAACTCCTTTGGATCTGCTTTCATTAGTAACTACTATACGACATTCTTATCCTGGTGGCCCCATTAATTCTATACACAGTAGCAAAGGAATAAATATAATTCCAGTTAACAAGATACTTAAATACTTCCTACTGGTCAGAATAGATTAGATTCTGCTCAGTTTCTCTGGAAATTCCTTTGTTGCCTTGTTTATGACAGTTTAGCTAAGATAAAAATGGATATGGCTCTATTTCAGTAGATATCACTTCACTTTACCTATCTTTAGTCTCACCTTTCCAGAAAAGACAATATATTACAGATTGTTTCTGAGGGGAATTCTAGGAGGATACTGAATAATAAAAGAACATATGTGCCATGAAATACCAAGATAAAAATTCAACTAGATCCAATTTGTTGCTACACATATGCACTGCATTAAAATACTTGTCCCGATAATGGCATCTTTAATTTTTGTTTGTTCATTTATTCATGTATTTATTTAATTAAACATAGAATTCCATTTTGAGATCAGATATTTTCTGGGTGGAGGTAGTAGTCCTCGCTGAACCTTTATTTGGCAATAGATATCTCAGTTGAGTCCTAAGTGAAGTTACTTTGGGAGAACTGATACCAAAAATAGATGTCAAACTCTCCGTTTAGGAGCATTTTGAAAACATTTTATAAGTAGGCTGATGCTTACTTGAAATTATGTATATAAGTTAATCATTTTCTGGTTTGCAGCAAACATTATTAACTTCCCTCTTTCAAAGACTGTTTTATTATTGAGTCTATGTGCAGCATGGATGGATGGACTGACCTGAAGCATATGCTTGTATAGGGAAGTTCATCAGGGTGTGAACTTTGGTGTTTAACTAACAAAAACAAAGTTAAGCGTTCAGATCTTCATTTTTCGTTTTCTTGTTTGCTGATGAATCATGTGCCTGAATTACATTACTAACCAATATCCGTCGCGTTTCCTAGACCTGGTGTCCACAATACAAAAAACCAGATTAGCTGCAGTACATAAACTTGAACAATCCAAATGAATATGTTTTATTGTTTGTATGAAAGCTGTGGTTGGGCTCCTAATGTATTTACAGCATAAGGGAGATGTGGAAAATGTTTGTTCATTAAGCATAGATGTAAACTATAGTAAAATACCACAATAAAAAAGAAAAAAAATGGCCTGGTTCACTTTCCTTAAAAAAAAATCCATCACTACCACTTTATTTTACTTTTATTTGTCATGTTCCTTTTTTTATTTATTATTTTTAAATACATTTTTGCCCAACTTCCATTCTGTCATGAGTTCATTTGGCTCAAAACCAGGTCCCGACAGGCAGAGAAGGAGCGGGACCTGGCTAATGAGGCCAACCGGCTCTTCAAGCAAGAGTTTGGTGACAAGATCTTAAGCCTGCATCTGGAGCTGGAGAAACTGAAGAGGCAGAGGTATTCCATGAGTGGGTCTCCACGGTCCTTGGAAGAGTATGGAATCTGGGCACCTTCGGTTGCCATTCACCACTTACAACTGTTCACCAACAACATTAGGTGGCACTACACTTACAGCTGTTCCATATTTTTCTCCTGTGCTACATGGAATAGAAGAACAAAAATTAGCTGCTAGGCTGCCACACATTAAGTTACTTTTATAATCACTCACAAGATGTCCATTAGATAAACATCATATGTATGACATCACTGATATGACATCACAAGTGCAAAGTATGATCCAGGTCCTTGCTGGAGATGGAACTGAAGAAGGAGAAAGAACAAAAGAGTGGCCTTCACCCAGACTCTCTGCCAGAAGAGAAAAGGATTTCATCGACACAAAAAGATGTAAAAATTCAGATCGATAACATGAGAAAGGTACTGTATTTAAAATATATCATACAATACAAACAGTATACAACATACAAAAGTTATCTGTATACTAGCATCAGTGAACACTGAACACAATTCTGAATTCATATGTGTCTATTTGTTTTTCACTAGAGAAATAAAAAGTTAAGAAATAATAATGCACTCCATTTTGGAACGCTTGCAAAAAGAATACATGCAAAAATGATAAAAATATTACTGAATAAGTCTTGCTTTTTGAATTTACTGCTTTACTGAAAACATGGGTTATATAGTTTTCCATTTTTTCTTTCAAAACAGGAGTTGGAGGAAGTAAGAAAAGAAAACATTCTGTTACGCAAATTGCTGGAAAAAAGGAACACATGTTCTTGCATGTGAGTCATGGGACAGCTCATTTTAATCCTTACTTATCCATAGTTTCAGGGTTAGTTTTTCCACCGTAACTTGGCTGTGTAGTTGTTTTTTTAACCTTTATAAGATGACTAAGGGATATGTTTAACACTTATGCATCACATAACATAAAAGTAAAAAGGTATCTAGGGAAGTGTCCTGTACTATTCCAGGCAGATTGAAGTGAAACAGACCATTTTACTAATATAGCCGATTGCTGACATTACATTAGTGTAGGTCATGCTAACTATTACCATATACCATGTATATGTTTTCCCTTATTAAGTCAGAAATAAAAAACATAAATCCTAAGCATAAATTTAATTCCCTTAGACATTACTGATTTTATACATCATCTCAGATTCTTCTGAACAAAGATGTAATATATATTTTTTTATAATTTAAGGTCTGTACCTGAAGATGTGGATGGACAAGTAAGGTTCATTTGGCTGTTTAAATCATTTTGGCAGACCATATATGAAATGTAATAAATAATAGCAGTATTTCATGCAACATTCAATTAAAATCTATGTATGGTTGATGTTTACAATGTAAGGATCAAAACAAATGGGATATAAAAAGTGTATTGAGCCATAGATTCACTTAATCTTCTACGGATAGAAATGTGTGGGTCAATATGTGTCCATTTAATCTATTTAATACCTTATATTATTTGATTTAATGTTGCTAGCAGAGTCTAACTGAATGATTATGACTAATTTTTATGTCATATTACTTTTATTGCTTTTACAACAGGAATCAGTCATTCAATGACAACCTCTGGCATTCTATTTGAAGTTTACAAAGAGACTTCATGACAAGGTGGCAATTATTTTTAGCAGGCAACATTTTAACCTGGAGTAAGAGTTATGATATTTACAAAGTGTTAATAGGTTGTGAGACATATAATGCAAAGTAAATATAATTTCTGAACCCTGCTTATAACATATTGACTAATCAGATGTATCATACAAAAGGAGGCTATTTTAAGTAAACAGTTATTCCATATTTTTCTGATGCTAATAAGAGCATTTCCATAAAAAGGATTTTATACATCCTATACCTAGGATGAAAATAATGCAGGATGTTGATTCCTTGCTGTCTGGAAATTTGATCTGTTAATGATGTATGTCTCTTTATCTATTACAGAAACATGATCCGAACAAGAATATTCTTTCAAAACTACTTTGTGAACAACCTGCGTGTACAAGTGTATAATGTGTGCCTTTTAGATGTACAGCGGCAGTACAGCCCTGCTTATTAAGACTATCAGCCTTCACTAAACAGTGACATTGTCATGAATGAACATATTGCTAGTTGAGAAATATCAGACTGAAAGAACAAATGACTTATTCAGTGACTAGAGGCCTAAACACCATTACTACTAACTACACCTTTTCAGATTTGAAAGGATTTGTTTAAATTCTGTGTAGTATATTGTTTTTTTATTACATTTAAGGCACTCTATAATTTGCAGAAAATATTACAGTCTGATACTGTAATTGCTATCAGTGTGCTAATAGAGACAATTGTTTATTATATTTAAAGATAAAGTTGATCTGACTTTACTGTATTGTGTCAGCGAAACTGAAACTATTTATGTTCATATTATTTTAATTTTGATTAATTTTTTTTTTGGATGCAGAAATAAATGATTTGGAAAACAAGTGGGTGAACCTTTAGAAATAAGTTTTTCTTTTTCTTTTATAAATTGAATGTCCTGTGATTATTAATGATAACTGTTCACAAAAACAAATTGTCTGGAACATATGTAGCAGATCAAGCACATACTGTCCTCGTTCTGTGCACAGCATAGACATTCTTAATAGTTATAAGCAGTTTCCTGTTAAAATATTTTAAACACCTACACAAACGTTTTTAATGATGTAACGCCAGTATAAATTTTGCCGTACGCACTGCAGCTTGTAATAAATTAAAATTCTTTCACTGGACAAATGCTTTGTAATATACCCAAAGTAGTAATATTTTAAATAAAGTTCACACGATAAATCATTTATTCGCACACTCTAGAATATATATTTTTTGCTCTTAAGCTGTTCTCATGTGCTGCACAAACATCACAAACACAAAACAAAATTATTTTCAACCACTTGATATTACATGAATTTTCCACTATTTATTTGATAAGCAATATAGCATAACGACTTGGTACTACACTTTGATCTTAGCCAAAAAGCCGAGAAGCGATGACTTGGTCCTTCAGAAAATGTCTGCAATGAAATAACTATTTTTGTCTGCCTGAAATAAAAATATGTACCATCCATTGATATGAACTCCCAATCTGAGTCACGGCTGAAACAAGATAATTTAATCGGTATGTAGTGTTTGTTTATTAATAATAATAACAATAACAACAACAACAATAATAATAATAATAATAAACCAGAAAAAGTAGAAATACAGCGATACATTAACGGGATCCAAGCTCCACTTTTGGATCTTTCCGGATATGATGTCATGCCCGTTCTCTTCCGTCAAATCACGAATCGTTGACAACTCTCGCGAGGCTCGCGGTACCCAAAGCTGAGACTTTGAGAGGAGGAAGAAGTTTTGTCCGGGATCTGAGGAGCCACAGCGGTGTTGTGTGTGCACGTCCCTCTGGTTCTTCTCTGGACCCCGTAAAACAGTCATTTTGCTTCACCGCGGGCACCCATTTGGAGTCGTCGCATACTCTCTGGTGTCCTGTGTTTCTGAAGAACTTCTCTCGCAACGGAAAATGAGCTTTTTATTGTGAGTGTAGCTACGCTTTTGGCTTTTGTGTAGCAACTTAGTGCCATTGTTTCTGTAGCAGCGCAGCGCTCTGCGTGTGTCCGCTGGTTGTTAGATAACTAACTTGTTTACTAGCGAGCTGAACCGCTAGTGAAAGCGCCGTATGTGAGGTTTTTTAGGCAGCTAGCTACAGGAGGAAGGCGGAAAGAGCCTGGTGTCATTGCACTATTTTGCCACACTGTATGCCTGTTTTGTCAACCTCGTCGCCTCAGGGATGAAAAGGCAGATCTCGTTCGTATTGTTGATGGTGTGAAGGTGATCGGCACTTGAATGAAGCCAAAAGAGGTGATGAGCTCGGTTACTTCTGTTCTTCTTGCAGTTTTAATGGCATAAGGCGAGGCAGGGCCACTGAAGGTGAATTCAGAGTGTGTGGTGGAATATACCCTCCCAGCACTCATTATGGTTGATGTTATGATTTATATTATTAAAAAAATCGCTTAACTGAGACCTTTGTCCAAGGTAACTTAGTATTAACCAACTTTATAATGGTTTACCCATTTACACAGCAGGATATTCTTACTGTATCCATTCAGGGTACCTTGTTCTAGGTACTATAGCAGGAGTGGGATATGAGCTAGCAATCCTCTGGCTACAACGATATTACCTTCAGTATTCATGTGAATGTGCTTGAAAGAAATGACTCTATTCCATGCCTATGTTCTGAGCCACGCAGTTGCAGATTTTTTATGTGGGGTGT
This sequence comes from Arapaima gigas, assembly GCA_900497675.1. Lineage (NCBI taxonomy): Eukaryota > Metazoa > Chordata > Actinopteri > Osteoglossiformes > Osteoglossidae > Arapaima > Arapaima gigas. The sequence goes on from UFQX01000079.1 coordinate 654,329, forward strand.
GATGGGACAGTGTGCGTTTGGCTGACTATCGTGTGACAGCATGTGGGGAAATGAAACTGGGAGGTTATGTCTGTTTTGGGAGATGCAGGGAATGACATCGTCATTATCTGTGTCCTTGAAGAACAACTGTAGGCAGCAGCCCGTATTCATACATAGAGAACAGCAGGATGAACATTACATTGGGAAATGACAATGCTGTTGATGTCTTTTAAAAGGCGTTTATAATTTTGAGTATTTGCAAACATTGCAGTAACATTAGAATGTTAGAAATGCTTACAGAAATCAAAGGTGGGCTCTGATTGGTGTCTTATTCTAACATTTTGTTTGTTTTTTTGTTTGTCTCTAAGGGTTTTTAGTACAATATCTCTTAGTGAAATGATCAAATCAGGAATCATTTATTGTCAAACACCCTTATACAACAGGTATACAAGGGAGCATGATGCGGAGTTCTTCTGGTCCATGATGCACAGAACAGGGGGAAAGAAATTTTAGCAAATAAATGATAGTGGTTTTGCTGAACAGAAAGAGCTAGAGAAATTTATATCTGTTAAAAATTTGGAGTGTTAGTTAGATTTCAGTAGTAAAGTATATAGGTAAACATGAAAATTGTGTTTAAGGTAATGAGGAATACATTTAAAAACATTCCTGATAGTTTGATGTTGAAGTGAGATGGGAGGGAGTGTCATTCTTCGGTGTTTTTGAAACAAGTGGTGATCACTGACTGATGTGGTGGGTTGAGGAGCTCTAAAACTGATTGGTTTAGTGTAGGTGACTGTCTTTCTGTTACTGGTTTTAAATAACACTTCCATTAAATGTTGATGTAATAACAGTGTGAAGTTCCACTGAATAATGGAGCTGTGACTTATCAAGTTATATTGAATTTAAAGTAAAAGTTTGACTAAAATGTGCAGGACATAACTTTGCCAGTTATCCATGTGGATTGTGTTTGTTTATAAAGTGTTTAATTTAGTCTTTAAAGATCAAAGAAATTGCTTAAACATAATTTAAAAATCGAATACTTTTGCATTTTATGCTCAGGCTTTGAAATTTCACGTTTTTTACAATGCAGGCTGAAAATTCATTGTTTGCTACTGATGCCTGCTACTAATGCTATATTAATTGAAATACTGATTTAAGAGTGAAAAAACATCTGTACACCAAGAAAATTATGTGTGTTTTATCTAAAATTGTTCTAGTGAGTGATACCCTTGTACTATCAAGGCACTAAAGGATTTTAATGTATATTCAATTTTATTCGAANGTGTTTTATCTAAAATTGTTCTCGTGAGTGATACCCTTGTACTATCAAGGCACTAAAGGATTTTAATGTATATTCAATTTTATTCGAAATCTAGATTTTNATGTGTTTTATCTAAAATTGTTCTAGTGAGTGATACCCTTGTACTATCAAGGCACTAAAGGATTTTAATGTATATTCAATTTTATTCGAAATCTAGATTTTTCAGTAACTTCCTATAGAAGTCTGAATCGGTTCTTCTTAACATTATAAGCCGTCTTGCACAAAATTGTCTATAAAATAAAGGCTCATATGCATATTTAAAACCAATGTAACTAACTAAAGTACTTAGTTCCTATTCTTTAACTTTTATTGGAACTGACAACTTATGTTTTAACTGTAAGAATCTGCCTTTTTTTGGGGACGTGTTACTATTTTGTTATTATAGTCAACCAGAAACACTGACTGGAATAGAAAATTATTGCAAAATTTCAAAAATCCATTTATTTATTTTTAAATAAATGGATTAAAACTAGTGCTAAGCTTCTGATAGTGAGGAAGTCAGTTTATAATGTTCATCATGTCACAGGAAACGAAGTCCTTCAATCAGCTCTTTATAGCATGAGGTTTAAATGGTTATTAAAATTTATTTGTAACTCTTATATCTTCGATGTTGCTCACTGCTTCAGATTCCAGATACCTGCATTTGGACTTTTAATTCTTAAAATGATGAAATGCATTAAAGGTGTATAAAAGCTACTCTACCTAAATTTTAAGCACTGCGATTTCAAAGAGTTTCTGATGCCTCAACAATAAGTTTTATACATTTGACAGATTTCTTTTCTTAAGCACAGAGTTAACAGTTAGTGTCTTCAAAAATTATCCCCTCTTCAATACTAATTTGCCTTTTTTTTTTTTTAAACTAACACCCCCCCTTTTATTTGTTGTTGAATCCCAGACTTCCAAGGACTGCAAACTAATTTACTGAAATGAAAGCTGTACTAAGCTGAGCAATTATTTTTCCACATCCTTGTTTGTATGCAGACATGTTGTCAGAACTGTCTGCTGCCAGCATTAAAGTCGAACACGTACATAGTGCCATCCAACCTGCTTATCAGATGCCATAGATGGGTTATGCAATACACTTTACAGAGCTTTCATGTTGCCACAGCATTTAGTGTTTTTTATTTTATTTTTGGTATTTCCACAGAACGCCACATCTCAGCGGTGGGTTTTGGTGGGACAATAATTTTGTGATGTGCCTTCTGGGTAAATGTAATCCAGTCAGAGCCCACTAATTGTTTATCTAGATACATTGTTGTTTAACTGTTAATATAAGCTTATTTTGAATATTGAAAAAGTAAGTCATGAAAGAGCTTTGGCCACAAAGAAACTGGAAAGGTCTGCTTGTCAAGCTTTTTTGACACAGTGAGATGACCAGAAGGTTTCAGTGCAAAATGTGATCATTTGCTACATATCCTGCCAAGATTTTGTTTCAGTATTGATACAAGTGAACACACCTCTGCCTGTTGGACTTGGTCTATTGCATTACCTCCCATAATCTGTAGGTGCGGCCTACTTTGTTTTTGCTGGACTTATTTACTCAGAAAGTAACATGACGGGGTATTCTGGGCTGCCTTTAAAAAGGGGGCACACCCTTTGCCACCTGTCTGCTTTTCAGCTGCATTTCGCTGTAAGTGCACACCTGTCGGAAGATGGTGACGTCTTCCAGGGTGTGTAGTGATGGTTGCCTCCTCTTCCCGGTACGCAGCTGATTTGCTCAGTCTGCCGAGAGTTTGCATGGTTCTTCCCATGCCTGTGTGGGTTTTCTCTTGTGGATTCAAGACATGTTTTAGGCGATCAATTTTTAGCTCTAGTGTGTCACCTTCTGTGTTACATTGCTGTTTTGTGTTGTAAGTAGTATGTAATATTTTAAGTCACCTTGTTCAAATTGTTTGATATAGTCTTTTTTATAATTAAGCAGTCTGTACTCTGTCAGGAATGAAAAATACCTTTGTCCAGTTTTTATTTGTTTTTGCTTTAGATGGACAGTGTAAGGGTATGTTCTTTCTGCTCTTAACTTGATATAAATGAGCACATTCTGTATTGAAATTAAATACAAAACTGCATGGTCTATATTCAGAAAAGTATTTTGGGGGTTGCTGTTTGCAAAATCGCAGTTTGTATGCAGAAGACGACATTTTTTGGCAGCCTTGTGAAAACACCGGCAAGCTAAAGGGAAGACCTTCGCAGTGGACTGAAAGCTAGTTTTGTTTGAAGCCCAGACCCTCAGCCAGACTTTCATCAGACTTTTCGGCTATTTGGCAGCCACTGGCGAGCTCTCTCAACTAGCTGTAACAATGAACCAGTCTTCCCAAGCTTGTGAAGCCCATCTGTCTGACTGCTGTGATCAGAGTCCATTCAATGCCTCTCATCTTCTGCTGTTTCCATAGTCACCACTCTGATGGAGGTATATATAATAAAAAGAGTAAACTTTTTTGACACTGTGCCTGGACAGCGTTTTGAAGGTGATTTCCCTTCTGCCCAAATTTTCATCATCCACTTTTCCATTGCAGCTCTGTGGTAGTCCAGAGACTAGAAACGGAGCACATCCTGAATGGGATGCTAGTTGGATATCGGTGAAATGCTTTCAAGTTAGGGACCCACTGAATGAAATAATAACATTTATTTGAGGGAATTTTACTGCCTTGATCTAAAAGCACCACTGAATTTTAAAATAACTCATGTAATTGTGGGCTTCCTCACTTGTACTGGTCGTCTTGACTAGCTGGGACTTCCCATTAACTCACGTCCACTATGTACGTCTATTAAAAGGTTAAAATTCAAGTTATTTTTGAGCATGTCCGTGTATCAGTCATGCGCGCATTTTTTGTGTTAACATCTGTAAAAAGAAGTGGAAACAAATGGCATTGTGTTTTTGCTATCTTTGAGACTAAGGAATGCTTTGTGTTGTTTGCGACAAGTCTTGGCATTAGTCTATTTTGACAGTTAATGATTAATATTAATGGAGTTGTACATTAACTTGGTAAGTCAGCACACTGAATTTACATCATATTTATTTTTGCCCTCTTATGTATTCCGTCATATTTGTTAAAAAATACTCTGGACTCATAATGGTAAGGACTGGTTATCATCAAATTGGGGCATTGCATCCTGTCAAGTGTAGGTTTTAGGTGTATCAAGAAACACTGGGGTTGAAAGAATTTTGTTACTGAGAAAAGGGACATGTTAAAGTAATGGTCAAGTAAACTTTTGTACATGCAGTGTTCAAATTGTAATGATAAGGAGCTTAAACAGTTTGGTTTTCTTAAAATGGTGCGTTTTACTTTTGTTTGACTGGCAGAGTCCAACTTCTACATTGCAACACTCTTAAAGAACATGTGGAGCAAGCTTGTGTGAGCTACAGAACATCACACAGACTGTGTGCTGCAACATGCTTGTTCCCGTACGGTAAACTGTCACAAGATTCTCATGTATGCATATTTACACCAGTGATGCTCAGCCACTGAGATCCCTCACTCTGTTTGGACTTCATTTCTAATTTTGACAGACAAAATTAGGAACATATGACAGCACCATGGTGGGAGTAGAGTTATGCTTCTCTTAAACTGTAAGTCATTCCAGAATAGAATTGCAATAAATTAATCAAATCCAGGTAGTACTTTCTCAAGGAGATTGAAGGTTGGAAAATATTTGCAATACTTAATCGTTGGGGGATGTGGATGAGACGTCACTGGTTTTGGTGAAAAACTACTACATTAAGATTTTATATGCTGATTCCTCTAATAGATTCCAGTTGGTTTTACATCCTTATAATTAAATAAGCAAGTTGAAACCCCTTTTTTTAAATACCTTGCTTTTATTTGCACAAACCTAGCCAAATCTAGAGTTTAATTGTCCCACCACTATAAAAGTGGACCCATTATTATGCTGCGTACAGTAGGTTTTCAGTAAGTGCAAGGCTTCTTATGGTAGGCATGATATAAAGTTGCCATCTGTACTTTGAATTGAAATTGTATCACTGCAAATTGTGACATGATTTGTGTGGCTTCTGCCCAGTAAAGGTTTCCAAAACATTGTCCCTTTATTCTTCTTAAAGGTAGCATGTCATCTGACTTCTGCACCTCTCCCGCTCTGCTCCCACAGTGGAAGCCGGTCGTCTAAGACGTTCAAGCCAAAAAAGAACATTCCGGAAGGTTCCCACCAATATGAATTGCTGAAGCATGCAGAAGCCACACTAGGCAGTGGCAACCTGCGCATGGCAGTCATGCTACCTGAAGGGGAGGACCTCAACGAGTGGGTGGCTGTCAACAGTAAGTAGAGGAAAGGAGGCTGCTGACTTTGTTTACATTTCATTAACTTACCACTGGCTACCTATGTGCTCAAGAATATCACAACAGGCACTGGTGACGTAGCTGAGACAGTGCATAAGTAAAAGGTGACGGTTATAATTCAGGAAAAATCAGCCCTAACTGGAAATTCTGACTCGTCACAGATGGAGGCAGAACATTGACAATGTTGTGGAGAACAACCTGGTTACCGTGACCTTGTTGTGAAGATGAATGTCACTAACACAGATTTAGTGTGTTGATAATATGCGGGTTTCTGAGAAGAGATAGCCGAACTAAGGTTTGAGTCTTAGCTGATCCCCCCCCCCCCCCCCCCCC